>BSBN01000469.1:12710000-13295366 GCA_027924645.1 Cunninghamia lanceolata | reverse complement strand
TTCTTTGAGGTGTTATATCAAACAGTTTCATGCTCCTTGTCTATGCTTCCACATTTTGCATACATGTCTAACAAGGCAGTTGCAACAACAACATCTGACAAAATTCCCATATCCTTGATGTTTTTATGGATGTAACTCTATTCCAAAGATCTAATTTTGGCACAAGCAAAGAGGATATTGGAAAAGGTTGAGGAATTTGGCTTTACAATAGCCAATTGCATTTGCTTGAAAGTTTCTAAAGCCTTTTCAACAAATCATTCTTGTGCATATCCTGTAATCATGGCATTTCTATGAGACCACATTTCTTTGAGGCATTATGTCATGTACCTTGTCTATGCTTCCACATTTTGCATTCATGTCTCCTAGGGTAGTTGCAACTACAACATCTAACATAATTCCCATATCCTTCATGCTTTGATGGATGGCCATACCCTATTCCAAAGATCCCATTTTGGCACAGGCAAGGAGGATGCTGGCAAAGGTTGTGGAATTTGGATTTACACCCACTTATTACATTTGTTTGAAAGTTTCTAAGCCTTCTCAAGAAATCCATTTGGTGCATATCCTGCAATCATTGTATTCCATGAGACCACATATTTTTGAGGTGTTCTGTCAAACAGTTCATGTGCCTTTTCAATGCTTCCACATTTTGCATTCATGTTTCCTAGGGAAGTTACAACTACAACATATGATAAAATTCCTATATTCTTGATTTTTTGATAGATGTCCATACCCTGTTCCAAATATCTCATTTTGGCACAGGCAGGGAGGGTGCTGGCAAAGGTTGAGGAATTTGCTTCACACCCACCAATTGAATTTACTTGAAAGTTTCTAAAGCCTTTTCAACAAATCCATTTTTTGCATATCCTACAATCATTGCATTCCATGAGACCACATCTCTTTGAGGTGTTTTGTCAAACAATTCATGTGCCTTTTATATGCTTCCACATTTTGCATTTATGTCTCCTAGGGAAGTTGCAACTACAACATCTAACAAAATTCCCATATCCTTGATGTTTTCATGGATGTCCATACCCTATTCCATGGAGGTATGCTTAGTATGTTGAAGCCATTTGTATGTATGCTTAGTATGTAGGAATGCTTAGGGATTAGGAACCGTAACGTAGAAAATTGCATACCCTTGCAATTTCACACTACGTTTAGTAACCATTTTAGCATTTAGCACCTCTTCTCTGCATGAAAGGCTAGGTTTGTGTGATTTTAGTCTATTTCTTCTTCTATTCTTAAAAATTCCTTATAATGCTTAAATGTTTACATGATCCTAAGGTGCCTTGTACTACCAAAAGCTAGTTTTACCTAGACCCGAGTGCTCTGCGTGGACTTCAACATGCTACACTAGCATCCTATGTTTGTTTGTGGATAGGTACCCATTTTTGGGCATTACAACTACTATGGAGGAAATGAGATCTAGGCTAACATATGCATCACACTAAATCAATCTTTATCCACATAACATTGGAACACAAGTCAAGGAGACTCAACACTCAACTACAACCCTCAAAGGAGAGTCAAGATATCTCTTGACTATTCCCTTTACTTCCAAGGAGAGAGATCTTATGACTAATTATCAAGTCTAGGGTTTCTAGGGCTAAAACAGAGAAAACAAGAGTTACAGACTTGAAACTGTCAAAAACCCAGAAAGCAGTGGCATGGAGGGGCTGAACAAAGTTGTGAGAACCTGATTCCAAAAGGTTTTGGTCATTTGAACAAGGGGACAGGGGTGCTAGGTGTCCTAGACTCAGATTAGGGTTCCACAAGTTTTTTAGATCTAGATGAATTCACCTGTCGATCTTCCTGCTTCTTGTCACTTGTTATCTTCAAATTCCTCTAGATGCGACTTGCACACAAACAAGAAGGGAAAAGGGTTGGTGCTATTTAGGAGCTTGCCTAAGTCAAGCTCCATGAATGGTGTTTCCACCTCCATAATAGCAATGATGAGAGATCAAAGTGTGTGTGCCCTAGGAGGGCAAAGGCAAATCTGAAGGAGAATCGAATGTTGTAATAAAGCATTAAGGAAAGGAGTCACCATGAGCATAGAAACCCTAGCTTGCTTTATGTGGCATCACAACTTGAATCAAGAAGTTGGTGTAGCCCCAAAGAAGTAGAAAGATCTTCACAATGCCTGCAAGAAGTTAGTACAACAATAATAATCCACCATAGAGAGATTTAGAGAAAAATAGAGAGCATGAGAGAGAGAGAGAGAGTGCTTCTGTGCCTAGATTTCTTAGATGTTCAAATGATTAAAGTAACTTGTGTATATATGCATTCCTGTTGATTTTTGGGGAATTAAACCAAATGAGGCCAATGAGAATAATCATTAGAGATGTTCTAAGCTAACATTACCTTAAATTAGCCCTGGGCTAAAGGAGGGACCAAGGTGCCATTGTCCTTTAGCCCTAGAAACTTTGGGGTAAGCTTCATTAAGTGTGTTTAGGCCAGCCGTAAAGTTATATTCCAGGCTCTATGCATTGGGATTAAGAATTAATTGGTTTAGGTCCACCTAGGTGCTAAACTAGGTGTAAAATGGCAAGGGTAAACATTTTACTCCATAACATTTATCCCCCACTTTAGTGTGGGTATTATCTTATGCTCATACTCACACTAAAGTATGAAGAGGACAGATTTCAACCACCACAAACATAGAAGCCATGAATGTCACCAAAATTGAGGGGTGATCAAGCCTCCAAGTTTAGGATTCTAGGAGTCTATGCTGATTAGCAAGAGGAGTTGCATACACATAAGACACATGACATAATTCACTCATACATTAAACACTTAGAAAACATGAGACAAGACAAGACATATGTAAGGCATACTCTTGAGAAATCACAATGTATACACGCAATACACAAAGCATGGATGTCATACACAAGGTATACATGCAATACACAAAGTATACACGCCATACACAAAGTATACATGTCATACAAAAAGTATACATAGAATACGCATGAAACACACATGGAATACATGCAAAAAACTCAAGAGGTGTACATAAGGGATACATAGAGAATATGCATGAAGCATGCAAGAGGCATGAAGAATACATAGAGAACAAGAATATACAAGGAAAAAACACGCATCATACAACAATCACAAGAAGCACATAATAGAAGACCCTGAGTAAGCATGACAAAAGAGACCTCAAGCTAAAAGGTTATCTTAATCACCATGCATCATTCCCTAAGATGCAATAAGAAGAATGCTAAGAGGGGGTTAGTTGAAAATGAGAGGAATAGGAGGATACAACACATCATACAAATAATTTATCTAAGAAGTGTTTCAACTCAAGGGAATACACCACCCACCAAGCCATGCAGAATAAGAAGCCATTGCAACCATACTCAAAGGTACTCTAGCCAAACTCAAGTTGGTGGTTCCAACCATTCTCCCAAATGTGCAAGGAGATTAATCCTAGGAGAACAAGTTGGACTCAAGATCTTTCTTCCAAATGTGCCACAATCCTTTCCAAGGGAGTGACGATTCGATGAAGATAATCGATATGTATTGATAGAGAGAAGAAAGTAAGGCTCATAGAATGTTATATGCTTCCACCTTAAAGTGATTGCTAACTTCATCAAGGAGCAATGGCCTTTAAGGTAGAATAAGGAAGAAATATCGAACAAACATGAGAGCTTTCTAAAAGCACATGCTCGAATGATATGTGTTCTCACAAGCTACATCACCACAAGGGGTTGCCCCTAGGATGAGAAAACCAAGGCGATGCTTGTAGGCATGATATGCAATGGCTTGTGTAGTCATGGTATGACACTGAGCATTGCAACAAGGTGTCACATGAATATGAAGATGATGGAATAAAGATCACATGAAAGCAACAATTAAATAATGAAATGATGCTAAATCATCCAAGAAAAATAGTGAAATTGCAATCATGGCATATAGAAGAATGAAGATACATATAGAGGAATGAAACATCGTGCTCTTTCTCCTTGTACATTTGTGCTAATAAGGGTGCCAAGGGAGAACCAACAATCAACAAAACATCACAATATGGGGATAACAGTACATACAGGCATAACACAAATGAGAGGGAGGGACCACACTTGTGATTTGGCCTATAACAAATCGTCCTCCCCCAACTTGCTTATTATAAAATGGATAGAGGATAATGTGCTATAGAGACTACATCAAGTGTGGTGAAAAGTTCTAGAGTCATACCGTGTTTGAAGTTGTTGAATTTTGTCACCTAAGGCTCAGCATTCCTTAGTGGAATGGCTAAGTGCTCGATGATATGCACAGTAATGAGGTTTTGAATTATTATTTTGTAGAATATTTTTGTGTGTTGGAGGAGGAAGAGTGATTAAGCAATCCTTGAGTAGACTCGACAAAATACACTGTTGTTGAGATAGAATAGAAGATATAGGTGGAGTAGGAAGCAATCCGTTTTGTTGTGAACATAGTGGAGAGAATGGAGGAGAAGGTCAGAAACATATGCCTACTTTAGACAAGTGTGGTGTTGGTTCCACAGGTTCCTTAATGCCTTGTTCTTTGCATCCTAGCTCATTTCCATTGGATCCAAGTTTAGCAATAATTTTGAATCCACATCCATAATGTGCCTCCAAATCTGAAGGAAGAGGAGAGACTACATTATTAGCTTTGTTGAAATGAGAAGTGTGATCATGTGTTGAAGAAGTAGAAGGATCATACTTTTGATCATGGTGAGGAGGGTCAATATTTGTTTCAACAAACCCATGGGGATTGAAATCTAAAGGGACCTTATCATTACCAAGACATGTATTAGAAGAAGATGATCCATTAGATTTGAGCTTTTTAGATTGAGATTATATATCACAAATGGTCACCATTTCTATAGAGGAAAGCAGAGCATCATCAATATCAAAAGTTCCATTGTCATTACTTTTGAGTTTAAGTTTTTTATGAGCAGGAGATTGTGTTGAAGAAATTGTATTTACCTTCAAGGTTTTTGGGTGTGATGGTGAAATTTTATATTCACCCTTAAAGGTGGCTGTAAAATCCAATGAACCCTAATCATCACCTATGAACAATTCAAAGAACTGACACTATCCTAACCATCACCGTTGTTAGCAGCATAGGGTAATGGTTTAGCTTTTGTTAAAGAAGGGATAAAATTATTAAGAGATTTTGAAAGAGGAAGTTGAGGTCTCATTTCTATTTGCAAGAAACTTTCCAGAACTAGATCATCTTCAATTGTATGTAGTTTGTTGTCAAAAATAAACTTTTTTGAGGATGAAGGGTAGACAGGATTGCCTCCATGGCATGAATCCACGGTCTACCAAGAAGAAGATTGTATGCAAGAGAATTAGGCATGACATGGATAAGGGTAGGCAATGTCACAGGTCCAACCTTAACATTTAAGGTGATAGTACCTAATGATTGTCTACCAACATTATCAAAGCCATGAATATTGAGTTTATATGGTTTAATGAGAGACGTATCAACATTCAGTTTATGTAACAAGTCTGGTAAAAATATTAAGAGTTGATCCACCATCAATCATAGTGTGTCTTACCCTCATTCTATTAATAATGACAAATATCATAAGAGGATCATATTGGTTTTGAACTTCTATGGGAGGTAATTCATGTTGTTGAAATAAGATAATTCATGTTGTCGCATGCATACAACTAAATAGAGATGCTACATCATTCGGTCTAACAAAAGGTGGAACAACTACTTTTTGTAGAGCCTCTTGGAGCATTCTATGGTATGTAGGTGATGTTTGTATTAATTCCCATACAGAGATCTTAGTCGGAGTAGCACAGAACTTCTCAACAAGATCATCTTCTCTACCAACATGTTGAGAAAGATGAGGAGGTGGGGGAAGAAAAGTTTGAGAAGGTGGAAGAGAAGTGGACACGCTCAGTGCTTGCTTACTTTGCTTGTTATTATAGGTGTTGTATGTGTGAGAAACCACATGATAATGAGGTTATTGCGACACATTTTGAACACCTTGATTCTTTTGAGTAATTTGCTTTGCAAAGTTGAAGATGTAACTAGGAGGTTGAGACAGTTTTGGAACACCTCGAATTGTAATAACAGGTTTAAAGAAAGGAGGCATATTAGGTGCCTCATGCACAATGATTTTAGGAATATTTTGAACTTTAATGCACTTATTCAACTTATTCACTACCCCCTTAGTGGGTGGAATAAGTCTATTAATGATGATGGAATTGACATTGTTATCTTTTTGAGAGATACAAGATTTAGGAGGATGATATGAATGCCCAATATCTACCCATGGGGGATTCATTATAATAGAAGGATCTTCATCCACTAATGCTTCATATTTTGGAGGGAGTGTTGGTGTGAATAGGGTTTTTCCTAACTAGTTTGGTTAATTTCCCCTTGTGTGGATAATTCATATTATTTAACTATTTATTAGTTAAATAATATTCACACATCACACATAATTCACATGTTAAGTTGACTTAGTGAGTCTTCTAGATGTTTCTAGTTGTTGATAGTTGTAGTGAGTTGTCTTATCCTACACATGTGCTCTAGTTGGCATCCTATCCTCTAGTTGTCACATGTGATAGGAATGTGACACTTGTCACATGACTACAACTCCTTGTTTGTCATATTTGATTTTATAAGCAAGGCTCTCTCATTGTATTTCATGATAGTTTCATACACTTTGTTGTATAGAATCATTGCTCCATTGTTTTAGCATATTCTCTTTTATCTTTGTGTGGAAGGTTGTCTTGATTACAGGGATCCTGGGTTGCTGAGTCACATTGACACTTACATGGTTTAAAATTCTCGACAAGCCAAAGCTCCCGGTCGGCAGCCTTTAGGGCTCGCAGTCACTAGTGAACAAGGCTTCGATCTTTAATTAAAAATTTGCAGGTCTTCAAAAAAGATCTCGGTTAGTGGTCTAGCCGTCTTGTAGTTAGAGTTTAGAGATTTTAACTCCGACAGGGTTTTAAGACTTCAGCTTCATTGTTTCAAAGACTAGTGGTGGCTTAATTTTGGAGTAGCAAGTTTAATATTTTGCAGTCGATACTGTTGACCAAACTTGAACCGACCAGTCAACAGTCAACAGAACTTTGGCTGGCATTTTGTCTCACGGCGGTCTTCAAGCACAGCTAGAAATTTTCAATTTAGTGGTCAGCATTGGCATCACTCAGCATTCACTCGGTGGTCAGCTTTCAACCAAAGATCATCATTTGTTTTGGCAGCCTCTTAACAGATCAAATAGTCATTACTGTACTTGGTGGTCAATCCTTTTGCCTACCAACAAACTCTTCAAATCATAAGGTGGTCTGCAGGAAGTGACATGCAGTTTTGACCGGTATACAATGGTTTTTTTGCCCCAGAGGTGGTTTTCAGACTAAAAGGCAGTTTTCCAGCAAAACTAGCATTTTTTTTCCAACAAGGCATATTCTGTCTAAAAGGAATATTCTGTCAACAGGGGGCCTATTTTCCCCTCAAAGTCCTAAAGTAGGCTTTTTTGCTTTTTGCGTAACTTTTGCCTAGGGTGTCGAAATCAGGCAAACGAGATATCGACGGAAAGCTGACAAAGAAAAATTTGTAGTGGTATTAGTAATTTTCTATGATTGTGTTATTTAATAGCATTTATTGTAGGTTGAAGATAGATCTCTCTTTTTGGCTTTCGAGCTCACAACTTTTTGCCACGATCTTTAATTTTCGTGATTCTTGCAGCATCAGAAAGGTATTCAGGAGCTCTACAAAGCCATCCATGCACTTTTCTTAGATTAATCTCTAGGTTCATTTTAATCAATTTGTCATTTTTTTTGCTTTTAAGTAATAACTTGGGCATTTTGAAACTTGAGGAGGTGAAATTTGTTTTGAGAGGATTTGTTTGATGTAATACATTAGTGTGAGTGATTGTAATCTCACTTAGATCTCTTTTTTAAGAGATTTTGATTGTTTTCCCAATTTTGGTCCCTTGAGGACAATTCTAAATCACACTAAGTATAAAGTGCCACAACAAATTGGGGGGCTCTCTTACATAGTAAAGGGGTGTTGTCTTTTTTTAATCATGGATGTGCCTCAAATTCCACTTTTAACTCCATATAATTATTATGAATGGAAGAAAAACATGGAGTTTGTATTGTATAAACAAAAGTTGCATAGAATAACTTTAGGCACAGATCTTGAACCCACATGTGCTTCTGAGAGAAGAAAATGGTTAGATAGAAGAGATGAGGCTTATAGCACACTTTGTCTTACTATTTCTCCAAATCTCAGATTTCATGTTGCGTCTTGTACAATACCAAATGAGATATGGACAACATTAGACAATCTCTTTGGCAAGCAAGATAAAATAGGAAGGTTCAAACTGGAGAATGAGCTAATTGCACTTAATCCTCAAGATTTTGATCAAATCAAAGATTTCTTCACCAAGTTTAAGTCTCTCAGGTTGCAACTCAAACAATGTGGTCTTGAGAAAGAAGATGAACAATTGATTCTGTCTTTTTTTGCAAAATTAGGTCCTGCATATTCAGTTTATGTTTCTACCTTTTATGCTACAATGGATGCTTTTGGTGGTAAGTTTA
This sequence comes from Cunninghamia lanceolata, assembly GCA_027924645.1. Lineage (NCBI taxonomy): Eukaryota > Viridiplantae > Streptophyta > Pinopsida > Cupressales > Cupressaceae > Cunninghamia > Cunninghamia lanceolata. The sequence continues at coordinate 13,286,823 of BSBN01000469.1, read as the reverse complement.
CTATGCCTTCACTTGAGGAGTTTGCTACACAACTATCAAGAGAACAAGCCAAGCTACTACACATGGGAACATTTAAGTCTCCTAGATCACAGGCTCTAGTTGCAACACAAAGCACAAAAGATAGTAAGGCTTCACATAATGAGGGAAAGAAACAAAAGGATTCAAAGTCTAATGAGAAAGAGAAAGAATCAAAGAAAACACCCAAATCTTCTTCTAAAGAGGAGTCCAATAAGAAGAAGAAGCCAAAGTGTTCTTATTGTAAGAAATTGGGTCATGATGAGACTAAATGTTATGAGAAAAAAACTAATGAGATGTCACAACTTCTTCAAAAACATAATATTGAGTATTCTTCATCAACATCAGTTTTACCCAATTCTTCTTCTTCGCCACCATCATCATTTATACCATCAAAGATGGGGACAACATGCATTTCTAATGGGACAGACAAAGGAAAAGAACAAGCACTCTTTGCTTCAACAAGTCTACAGTCAGATAGATGGCTTCTTGATTCAGGAGCTTCTCATCATATGGCATCTTCACAAGGGATGTTCTCTTCATTTCAGTCACGTACTTCACCACCTATTTTGATGGGTAACAATATATATGTGCATGCAATTGGTAAAGGAACAATTGATGTTGGTGAGAGTACATTCAATAATGTGTTGTGTGTACCTTCCTTGACAACCAATCTCCTTTCCATCTACCAGATTACTCATTGTGGTGTAGGGAAGACAATTGAGTTCACTCATGATTTTGTGATCATACGGGACTTGGAGAGCAAAGATATCATTGTTGTTAGGATGGCTAATCATGTATCTCACTTGTATACATTCTCCCATTTTGTTTCTGATGATGATCTAGATCCATTGATTGATATTCACACTCATGCATCAAGTGTGAATCATGTTTGTAAGGAGAAGTTTGGTCACTTAAACCTTGGGGTTCTTGCATCTACTTCGGTTCCTGAGACTAGTTTTGAGCTTCTTCCTTCTCCTGCTTCTTCAACGATGGGCGTTGACATAGCTTCATCCACTTTAGTTAAGCAAGATATTCTTTGTCTTCCAGATACAGGTTTATGGGATGAGTACTTGACAGGTATTTTAGACTTGTTTCGTGAGTCCTATCTTGATGACTTGGAGGACATCATTGAGACATTCATCTCCTTTTTGAAGGAGCTGAATATTCTACTTCGGATGTGTGGACACCATCTTCTTCTCTTCACTTTGTTGGGAATTAAGGTGTCTCAACCTTGATAATTCCTTGTATTATTTTGTTGTATTTATTTATTTATTGCCTATTGTATAATTTGGATGCAAATCCTATGTTGTCATATTGTGGGAGTTGGCATGGTGATGTGTCATCCTACATGGCATTTGACCACATGTAAATTTGTCCTCACATGAGGAGATAGCTGTCCCACTTAGTGGTAGGAATATTTTTCCATGTGTCGGCATCTTGGAATGTGTGTAAGGGAATATTGACCAAAACGGTCATGACAGATTCCTATGACGAAGTTATGACATGTAAGAGTCGGAAATAGAAGATCCTATGACAGGTATGAACATGTGTCGAGAAGCATCTTTGAAAAAGGCATCTTTGGGTGCCCCAAGGTGGACTATGACATGTTGTAAGAGAATATGCTATTTATAGCCTGTGTATGATAGATTCTCTTAGATCTGTAAGTTATGACAGTTATGACAAATTCTATGATGATTGTAAGAGTCGTAAGAGCATCTGTCATAGCCCATTTTAGAAATAAGCAACCCCTTTGGGATGGGGTGACTTGACAAGTGTCAGGAGCATCCTACAGTGTTGGACAAGTGTCCATAGGCATGGCTTTTGGGCCATGAGGCCATGTTGGACGCCCATCTCAATGTGGAGCCATTTTTGCCTTGTATTTGCTATATAAACAGGTGCTTTGAGGAGATGTATTATGTGATTGATAGGTATTGTTATGCTACCGGTTTGTCTCTAGATACGAGTGTCAAAGACTCCTGAGAGCTTGCATTACAAGTGTATTGTAAACCATTTCAGTTTTGATAATACATTGTGCAGGTTTTGGAGTGTGGGGTTTTTCACCCGATAAGGGTTTTCCCCACGTATATCTTGTGTCTCTCTCTTGTGTCTCATTTCTATATGTATGTGTATTGCTGCAATATCTCCATTGTTGTTGTTAACATTATATAATTGTAAAGATAAAATTGAATTTGCACTCTCCTCCCTTCTTTAGATTAGTGTAGGAAGTAATTTCTGCACACCTAGCTTCCTTTCAGTTGGTATCAGAGCCTGGCCAGTTTTGGTTCTAGCTGTTGGATAGGGGTTTTTTGAGCTAATCTTAGGTTGAGTGAGAGTCTGTGTAGCGTATTTTGTATCTTGTTGCAGGAAGGAGATGGAAACCACATCCGAAAGAGTAGAGGTGGAGAAGTTTAATGGCACAAATTTTGAGTTGTGGAAACTCAAGATGGAAGACCTACTTGTTGATCGTGACCTATGGGAAACCATTGATGGAACAAAACCTATGGCAATGTCACAAGCTGATTGGGACCTCAAAGATCAGAAGGCTAAGGGTCTCATAAGACTCTGTCATGTTGAATGTCCATGAGGAGAAGACTGCTAAAGAACTTTGGAAGAAGTTGGGATCTATTCATCAAGCCAAGTCCCTAGTGAACAAGCTCTTTCTGAAAAAGAAGTTGTTTGTTCTAAAGATGGAAGACGGAGGATCTGTCGCAAACCATTTGAATGCTTTTAACATGATTGTTGCATAGTTGACATCCGTGGGTGTGAAAATGGAGGAGGATCGATGTATGACCCTGCTTTGTTCTTTGCCAGATTCATGGGATCATCTTGTCATGGTTGTCGGAAGCACTACAACCACCTTCACGACGGATGTAGTATCTTCGCTGTTATATGAAGAAATGCGGAGAAAGACATCTGAGTTAGCCAAAGAAGCTCTTGCGGTTCATGGAAGACCCAAAGAGAAAGGGAAGAAGAAGGACAAGAAAGGTGAAAAGGGAAGATCCAAGTCCCGTGGGAGATCCAAATCTCTTGGAAAGTCCAAGGCTCTTTGTTGGAACTGTGGGAAAACTGGGCATTTCCGAAAGGAATGCAAAGAGGAGAAGAAAAAGAAGAAGAAGAATGCTCCTGATTTAGATTCTGACAAGTCACAAGATGATGGTGATGCCTTCATCGCAGCCCTAGCCACCCATACATCTGATGATGTGTGGTTGATTGATTTTGTTGCATCATTCCACATGACCTCGCATTGAGACCAGTTTACAAAATATGAAGAGTTCGATGGTGGAAGAGTGTACCTGGGTGACGATTCTCATCTGAAGATTGTTGGTCGTGGAAGAGTCTCAATCTGATTCCCTGATGGACGAGTGAAGGAGATCACTGGGGTTATGTACATCCCAAGCCTGACACGGAACCTGCTTTCTGTAAGCATGTTGAATGATGTAGGTGTGCAAGTTGTCTTTTTGAAGCATGGATGCAAGATGACTAGAGGTCTATGGTGCTTACGAAGGGTACTCGGAGAGGTACTCTGTTTCAGCTGGAGGCATGCACTTCACAGTGCAATAGTTCTTCTGACTTGAAGAAAAGAGTTGCAATCACTTTATCCCCACCATCTGAATGAGCAGTGAAGAAATCTATTGTAACACATTTTGATGGTAGTCACATGCTTTAGAAGTTAAACTTCCTGCTAAAAAGACTATTATGGCATTTGAGATATGGCCACATTGGTGAGAAGGGTCTACGTACTATAAAAAATAAAAACCTCGTTGAGGGGTTAAATGATTGTAATCTCGAGTTTGACTTTTGCGAACATTGCATTTATGGAAAGCAAAACCGTGTTCAATTTTACTCTAGTTCTCACAAGTCTTTTGGTGTATTGGATCTTATTCATTCTGATGTGTTTGGTCCTGTTAATCTTCCTTCAATTTCCAAATCTATATATTTTGTATCTTTCATAGATGATTACAGTAGGACATGGGTTTATTTTATCAAAAGAAAGACTGAAGTCTTTAGTTGGTTTAAAGAGTTTAAAGCCTTTGCTGAAAATCAGACTAGTAAAAAGATTAAGTGTTTGAGAACTGACAACAGTGGTGAGTTTTGTTCGGCAGATTTTGATAAGTTTTATAAAGAGCAAGGGATTGAAAGACATAAGACAACTCCATACACCCCACAGCAAAATGGAGTTGCAGAGAGGATGAACAAGACACTGATGGAGAAGGCTAGGAGTATGCTTAGTGGAGCAAGCCTCAAACAAAAGTTTTGGGCTAAAGCTGTAGCCACTACTTGCTATTTGATAAACAGATCTCCTACATCAGCTCTTGTTGGTAAGACACCTATGGAGGTGTGGTCTAGTAAGAAGCCTTCAGTTAGACATCTTCATGTTTTTAGTTGTGAGGCATATGCACATGTGCCTAGGGAGAAAAGGTCTAAATTGGAGAACAAGGCTGTTAAGTGTATCTTCATTGGCTATGGTGTCGGTGTGAAAGGATACAAGCTTTGGGATCATGTGGCTGAAAAAGTGTTGTATAGCAGAAGTGTTATCTTCAGAGAGCTAACACCTTCTTCTATTGTTCTACAGCCAGAATAGACAAAAAAGAAAGAGGATGCGGATCAGTTTCCTTCTACCCTTAAGAAGACTGAACAAACAGACCCTGTGAGACCTAATGATGAGGAGAGCTCTAGCATCTCAGAAGAAGAAGCAGAACCTTAACCTCAGTCATTGAGGAGGTCTACACGAACAAAAAAGTAACCTGATAGGTTTGGTTATTCATTACTTGATTCTAGTTGTGATTTTGCTTTACTTACTAACACTGATGAGCCTAGAACTGTGAAAGAGGCTATGGGCATGAAAGATGCAAGTTCCTGGAAGGAGGCCATGGAAGATGAGATGGCTTCTTTGGAAAAGAATAAAACATGGGACTTGGTGCCTTTACCTGAAGGATGGAAACCTGTTGAATGCAAATGGGTGTTCAAGAAGAAATTCGGTGCAGATGGCAGTGTTGAAAAGTACAAGGCTAGATTGGTTGCGAAGGGGTACTCACAAGTAGAGGGAATTGATTATGGTGAAATTTTCTCTCCCGTTGCAAAGCTAACATCCATTCGATTTATGTTATCTCTTGTAGCTACTTATGACTTAGAGGTAGAATAGATGGATGTGAAGACAACTTTCCTTCATGGTGATTTGGAGGAAGAGATCTACATGTCACAGTCAGAGCATTACATAGAGAAAGGTAAAGAAAATTTGGTTTGCAAGTTAAAGAAGTCTTTGTATGGTTTGAAGCAGTCTATTAGGATGTGGTACTTGAAGTTTGATACCTTTGTGTTGTCAATTGGATATATGAGATTGAAATCAGATCATTGTGTATATTACAAGTTTGACAATGATCTCATTCTTATTATTGCATTGTATGATGATGATATGTTGTTAAATGGGAATGGTAAGAATATGATTTCTAATTTGAAGTCTCAGTTGTCAGTATAGTTTGAGATAAAAAATCTTGGGGCAGCCAGATACATTCTAGGAATGGAAATCAGAAGAGACAAAGCTAACAGATAACTTTGGTTAAGCCAGAGTAAGTATGTGAAGACCGTGTTGGATAGGTTCAGCATGGAAGATTGAAGACCATTGTGTGTTCCTGTTTCAGTGGGGACAAAGTTGTATGTTAATGATTGTCCAAAATCTCCTACTGAGGTGGAGGACATGAGAAAAGTACATGATGCTAGTGTTGTTGGCAGTTTGATGTATGCTATGGTCTGCACAAGACCAGATATTGCCCAAGCAGTGGGAGTCCTTAGTTGATTTATGGCTAATCCTAGACGGGTACATTGGGATGTAGTTAAGCGAGTGTTCAGATACTTGAGGGGTACTTCTGAGTATTCCATATGTTATCATGGTAATGTTACAGGACCTTCGCATTTAGTTTGTATTCGTGGATTTGTAGATTCTGATTGGGCAGGTGATATTGACAGTAGGAGATCCACCAGTGCCTATGTGTTCACTATGTTTGGTGGTACAATTAGTTGGATGAGTAAGCAACAACCTGTGGTTGCTTTGTCCATGATAGAAGCTGAGTACATGGCAGCAACTCATGCTTGCAAGGAATCCATTTGGCTTAAGAGATTATGTTCAGATATTGGTGTTGATGTAGGACATATTATGATTTGTTGTGACAATCAAAGTGCGATTTGCCTTGCGAAGAATCTAACTTTCCATGCCAGAACAAAGCATATTGATGTATAGTTTCACTTCGTGCGAGACATGGTAGAGGATGGGAAGGTAAATTTGGAGAAGGTAGATACTGTGAAGAATGTTGCATATGCATTGACGAAGCCAGTGGGCACAAAGAAGTTCAGATGGTGTTCAGAGTCTATGGGCCTCTCAGCCTATAGCAGTTAAATCCTATTTTTCTATTGGCTCTTACAAAGTGTTCGACAAGTGGGAGAATGTTGAGAATTAAGGTGTCTCAACCTTGGTAATTCCTTGTATTATTTCATTGTATTTATTTATTTATTGCCTATTGTATAATTTGGATGCAAATCATATGTAATCATATTGTGGGAGTTGGCACGGTGATGTGTCATCCTACATGGCATTTGACCACATGTAAATTTGTCCTCACATGAGGAGATAGGCATCCCACTTAGTGGTAGGAATATTTTGCCATGTGTTGGCATCTTAGAATGTGTGTAAGGGAATATTGACTGAAACGGTCATGACAGATTCCTATGACGAAGTTATGACATGTAAGAGTCAGAAATAGAAGATCCTATGACAGGTATGGACATGTGTTGAGAAGCATCTTTGAAAAAGGCATCTTTGGGTGTCCCAAGGTGGACTATGACATGTTGTAAGAGAATATTCTATTTATAGCCTGTGTATGATAGATTCTCTTACAGCTGTAAGTTATGACAACTATGACAGATTCTATGACGATTGTAAGAGTCGTAAGAGCATCTATCATAGCCCATTTTGGAAATAGGTGACCTCCTTGAGATGGGGTGACATGACAAGTGTCAGGAGCATCCTACAGTGTTGGACAAGTGTCCATAGGCATGGGTTTTCGGCCATGAGGCCATGTTGGACGCCCATCTCAATGTGGAGCCATTTTTGCCTTGTATCTGTTATATAAACAGGTGCTTTGCGGAGGAGATGTATTATGTGATTGACAGGCACTGTTATGATGCCAGTTTGTCTCCAGATATGAGTGTCGAAGACTCCTGAGAGCTTGCATTGCAAGTGTATTGTAAACTATTTCAGTTTTGATAATACATTGTGCAGGTTTTAGAGTGTGGAGTTTTTCACTCGATAAGGGTTTTCCCCACGTATATCTTGTGTCTCTCTCTTTTGTCTCATTTTTGTGTGTATGTGTATTGCTACAATATCTCCATTGTTGTTTTTAACATTCTATAATTGTAAAGATAAAATTGAATTTGACTCTCCTCCCCTCTTTCGATTAGTGTAGGAAGCAATTTCCACACACCTAGCTTCCTTTCACACTTGTCACAGTTTGGCACTAAGTTGGAGTATCTTGAGCATCATTCGGAGGATTCTTTGTCTTTGGAGATTGATGATCTTGAGTTTTCATCTTGTCTTGGATTGTCACATTCTTTGATTAGGCATGCATCACCTAATTATGTGACATCTTTTGGTTGTGACATGTGGACACTTGAGCAATGTTTAGAGACATAATACACCATGAGGCTTTTTCCCTCATACCTTGAGATGGATTTTTTTTGACATCAGTCTTTGGACCTGTTTCTTCCTAAGGGGAAGAATGTTGTTTGCAGGATTTGGATTCTCTTCAACATTCTTCTTAAGGCATTCACCATCGACACAGGAGCTACTTCATTGTGGGGGGACCTATAGTCTCACTCTTGCTCTCCTATGGGGGGGGTAATTGATTGTACATATGTGTTGGATGTCATTCTTGGGGGGTGTTGAGTCATCCTTCCATCACATCTTTCATTTCATTTGTTTTTGCATTATCACTTTTGGAGAGGAGTTTTATCCCATGAGGTTTTCTCCTTTTCTCCACTTGAGATTTGCTGTACATGGATACCAAACATGGCCTAGTAGCTGGGACCCATCCATCATTGCATCTTTGTTTTAGTCAGCTACTCCCTAAGTTGCACTTATGGGGGGTGTTGATGTGAATAGGGGTTTTTCCTAACTAGTTTGGTTAATTTCCCCTTGTGTGGATAATTCATATTATTTAACTATTTATTAGTTAAATAATATTCACACATCACACATAATTCACATTTTAAGTTGACTTAGTGAGTCTTCTAGATGTTTCTAGTTGTAGTGAGTTCTCTTATCCTGCACATGTACTCTAGTTGGCATCCTATCCTCTATTTGTCACATGTGATAGGAATGTGACACTTGTCACATGAATACAACTCCTTGTTTGTCATCCTTTCTTTTACCAGCAAGGCTCTCTCATTGTATTTCATGATAGTTTCATACACTTTGTTGTATGGAATCATTACTCCATTGTTTTAGCATATTCTCTTTTATCTTTGTGTGGAAGGTTGTCTTGATTGCAGGGATCCTAGCTTACTGAGTCACATTGACTCTTATAGGGAGAGCATTACAATGAAGAGAGAGTAGAGTTATGTTAAGAAATGTATCAACGATCTCATCCTCTTGCACCAAAATATCCTTCCACATGGGAACAATTTTGGGAGAGGGATCTGTTGGTATTTTTCCCAGACTGGATGCTTTCTCCCAGTTATCCCTACAAGGTAGCCATCATTGATCAACAGGATTCTTGGGCCAGGGGCCAACAGTACAGGAGATAGACTCTATGAATATCTCCTCTTCTTCTTTAGGCTCTGCAGAACCAAGGGGGGTATTCCCTATTCAACATCTGTAACATATGCCTATGAAGTTGCTTGGATGTTGATACAAAGCAGATAAATCCTCTCTTATACAGACCAAAACTATAAAATAAGTGCAAAGGGGCTAGCTTTGGGCCTATGCTCAGTTGTGAATCAGAGGATTTGGATCCTAAAACTACTTCTAATGTCCTAAAGGTTTGTATTTAAAGTTGAGTTTGATTTTTTGGTATTTGGATGCAAAACTAGGACCCTGGTTATAACCTCAATACAAGACCAGATTGGTGCCTATCCAGGGCTCGGAGTCAATAGACATACACATGTGAATGGTTATCATAAGCTTGGAACAATGACTGGGTTTCAAGGGGATTGTTTAGTATCTGCCTTACAGATACTTCCCAAGACTGAGTATTCAGTTATCTCTGCTTACAAAATCCTCACTACAATATATTCTTCCCAACACTTAACCTAAAACATTTAATCTACTCCTTGAGTAGAAGTAAAAGATTAAGTATTCAATATAGCAAACCCACATCCTAGAATCTCAAACACCCCTTAGCTGTTTAGATTCAGAAGAAGAACACATTCAATTTGGAGACAAATAACAGAACACATGCAATGAAGCATTACTCATTTAAATCAACTTGAAACCAGTAAATTTATGCATAAAACATACAACATGAGACTCATAAACTCACAAGACACCCAAAACAGAGCCACCAATGAAGTTGTATCTAATTACAGCACCAAAATTTGTCTAGTTTTCAACAACAATAATGAGTAACACAGTCTGCCCTTTATAGCAAGACTGTGTACTCAGCAAAAATTACAAGGCAAAACAAAATTCCTGCTAGATACACTGCACCCAAAATGGCACCCAAAATATTGAATGTAGCAGGTGGGGAACAGAGGAAAGGGCAGGTGAGATCAGGATCTGCACCGCCGCCTGAAGATTTTCATCATAAAATTGGTGGTTGGCCAGTCAACCATCATCCCATGCCTCTGTATGTTGCCATTAATGGCCCAGCTACCCGCAGCTCCTCTTGGAATTTGCAGCAGCGCATCCATGGAGTTTTCCCGCTCAAAACATGACTGCAACTGCAAAGAAGAGCATTGCATGAAACTTCAAAACCTGGCTGTTGATTTTCCCTCCATTAGTGAGATCAATGGTGACCAATAGCTTTGAAAAGTCACCCATCAATGATATCATGCCATGTAGGCGCTTTATCTCCCTATCGCTGACTTTTCCATCGCATCATATATTTGCCCTTTTCACCTCAAAATTCCTTTGTATATGCATCTGCATATACATGCAACAGCTCCCAAACACGTGGCATCTTGTGATTTGTCCACAATCACTGTGCATCTTATCTCCATCGGCCATCGGAATGATCCAAGATGAGTCAGCCGATGCATATAGTCCTGGCGATATGCCCTTGCATATCCCTCTGTTTGCAAATGTATCATGCAAATGCTTTTGTACATACATCGGACTCCAGCCATTTATCCATCAGAATTAAAAAAAACTTTCAAATCCGGGCCTTGTATCTCCTTTTGCTTGTATATCGCCGCCAATGCATTGTCCTTATACATACAAGGCACGGATTTCAAAATTTATGAAGCATGCTGAAGTTGCTTTGAAATCTGGTTTGTATCTAACCTTTGTTTATCTTTGCAATGTATATCGGCACATACAAGCACCCAATATATATGCCGTGGACCCCAAACCCTATTCACTGCATTTGATTTTCAATCGGGTCCAGATTGTATGTTTTTTCCTTGTATATCAGCTTGTATATGTAAACATACAACGCAGATATACATACAAGGCGCGGACTTTAAAATTTATGAGTTGGATTGGAAGAACCCTGTGAAATCCAGCTTGTATACCTGCCTTTGCATTTGTGCACTTGCACGTCGGCGGGCCCCACCAAATGTACATCGGCCAATGTATCAATCTTTGCACATGCATTGGCCGTCGGTGAGAAAATAGACTTGGCTACCGAAGAACTTTGTCTTGGTGATGAACCATTGCACTATAGCAAATGCGTGTGCGCCCTTTGTATGTAGCTTGATATACAAGACCACTTGTACATTGCACTATAGCGAAAGCATGTCCACCACCCTTGTATATTTTCACTTGTATGTCTGAACATACAAACCTATTAAACAAGCAAACACAACATACAATCGCAGAATATTCCCATGAATCTACGATAGATTCTCCCATGTATATGCAACCTGATATGCATTCTGAAATGCATGACTCATTTTTTCACCATTTTTTGAAAGCCGATATGTATTTTTGGGCCCACGGATATACATTCACACTTGTACATACAAAAGCTTAGCATTTTTTCAAGTGCGACAAGAACAAGCAGTACAACATTGCATGGGGACCGGTCAACCCATGAGCATTAAGGCATGAAGATGAAACTTAACAACCAGGAACCCGCTACAGGAGGTCAACATCAAAATAGAAAAACAATGCGGAAGGTCGAAGAGAAAAAACCTAAGGCATTAAGGATTGAGGAAATAAAACATAAGCCTGTAAAATCAATCCAAAACCCTAACCCTAGGTAAGCACCACCAAGATCCAAAACATAGGGTGACGTAGGCAAGACTAGGTCACCATCATGTGCATTAGAGGGAAGATAAATGGAAATAGACATGGAATTATCGTGGCTTGTAGTAGAAGAAGAAGAAGAACTATCACCATCATCTTTCTCATGACAATTCATGGAGATGAATTTAGTAAAGTCTTCTAATATCGAAGGATACATGCCCATGAGAGTCATGAAGCTAGAAAAATCAAATATATAAAATAGGATGTCATATATGGAACATATAGAAATATCAATACCATACATGGTTTCTATGTGATCTAAAACATATGGATGAAATTTAATGAATTTAGAAAAAAAATCAAAACCTATAATATATGCATGCAAATATTCTAAAAAGGAACAACTAGAAAAGGCCATGATGAAATGATTTATCTACTATATGCAAATATGATATGGAAGAGCAACCTAAAATCAGATTTAGCAAATAGTCAACATAGCAAATATCTAAAAATAAGATTTCAAATATAACCACTAAATGCAAGACTAGCTAGGGTTTACCATCAAACCCTAGATCTTATTCCCTAATCCAAAATGTAGTGATGCAAGAATTCTTTTTCTCCTTGATTTAAACACAAATGATAATTATGATGTTCTAGAGCAATGCTAAATCAAATTTGAACAACTAAGTAGTTTGTGTGGCTTTCTGTTTTGTTACCTTTATCTATGCTTTTATCTTATTTTCTGGTTGTTGGTAGGCTTTTGGTTGGCTTTATGTTCATGGTTTGATGCTTGTTGTAAAGGGTTTCGGGTCCCCTTCAAAACCTATTTTACCCAGTAATCAAACACATCACCAAGATTTGAAATAAGATTCTACTTAATAAACCCTAGGTGCAAGACTAGCTAGGTTTTCTAAAAATGCAATCCTTTTGAAAACCCTAATAATGAAGAAGTGAAAATGCAAAATATGCAACTAGGAAATGATTAACTAATGCAATACCAATTAGATCTGATGCAAAAATTAGAAAGTTGTCAGATGTAAGATATGTTGGGTTCACCAAAATGTTATGTAGGAAATGAGATCTAGGCTAACATATACATCACCTTAAATCAATCTTTTTCCACATAACATTGAAAAACAAGTCAAGGAGACTCAACACTTAGCTACAGTCCTCAAAGGAGAGTTAAGAGGTCTCTTGATTGGTCCCTTTATTGCCAAGGAGAGTGTAACATGCCACCTCATATTACTTGGAATTACATAAACAATTTACTAAGAAAGTAAATGAACATGTTAAACATGAAAGAATTTTTTTTATTAACATTTACATAAGCACATTAAATTAAATGCATATCTTTTTTGAATATTTTTCAACCTTGAAAATTACAATATATTCAAAGATATAAACACAATGAAAATACTTCACTTTACATTTACAAATTATTTACATTTGGAAATATAAATAAGTTTACATAAGTTTGACAATCATAAGTCATAACATAAAGAGTACTACATCTAGAATCTTGGTGTCCATCTCACAAGTCTTGGCGAGTCTTCTGCTATAGAAAGAGAGCATCATCCAAGTTCTTTACCTCCAACCACAAACCGATGGTCCCCTGCACACCTTCCTTCCTGGAAGTAGCCCTACCCTTCATGAAGAGTATAGACATAAGGAACCAACAGGTTGCCATATGATTTCTAGAGTTGTGTCATATGTAACTCAATTGACCATACAACTCTAGACAATTTTCTAGCTAAGTATGATCATTCTGACAGATCATGCAATCTAGACACTGTGAACTAACTAATGCATGCAGAGACAAATGCGTCACTTTGGCCAAAGTTTCTATATAAATAGACATTTGCAATAAACATAGTCGTGTGTTCACACACCTCTAACTTGACTTGGAAACTACCTCATCTTACAGTTTGACTTGTTTGGCTAGTAAATCTAGACATGAATTGTCTTGACTAAACTCAATTCCTGGTCAATCTAACTTAGAATTTAATCCTTAATCTAGGATATATACAATATGTAGGTTTAGATGATTTTAACCTTTCAAAGAATCCCTCGTTGCATTCTTGCAAATATCAGGGTCTATGACTTCCTGTCATTCTACTCCAAGTCCCAAAGATAGAACACTCTTATGTTATATGTCATGTTTCAACTCTATCAAGAAATCAACTAATTTAACAAAGTGCTTCTTAGATTCTTCCTAAATTCTACAAGTCTTGATCTATGGTTTCTCGACTATTTACTATCGACCATAATAAACAAGAGACCTTATTCGATCTTATAATCGAATTAAGAGTTTTCAAGTCTCCTACATCCATCCGTGTAATTGACTTTAGGGTTTTAACTTTGAACACTAAGCCAATACATTGAGAAAACAAAAACTCTTATTTTCCAAAAGTAAAAACTTATAATGATATAGCATAAAACAATGGCCTCTAGTCTTCTCTTGACCATTTGGGCATCACAATTATCATAACATGATTAAATGTAGTATATGACGTATATCCTCTTCATATAAAATCTTTAATGAATACTATAATTTTTAAAACTAATCTCTTGACTAAGTCAATTTTTTATCCTAGATAAGTTTGAGTCTACAATAATAAAATTATCGACCTCTTGGTCTTCTCAAGTCCACTGACTCTCTACATAGGATAGGTTTTTAACTCACATAGAATATCCTTCAAATATCATGATGATACTTATCATTGTTGTAGAATGCTTATGTCATGATTTATCACTCTCCTTAGGTTTTTCGAAAGATATTTATATCATCTCTATATATTCTAAAATAGGTGTATCACTAACACAAAAACATTGATTGTAAACATTAAAACTCATACAATCTTACTCCTCACAGCTCCTAGGTTAAAATCAAAGTTCTAGTAAGCCTCGGTCTCTGCAATTACATACATAACTTTATCTAGTTATACATTGTGACCTTACTAGGATATGGTTACAATACCATGAATACAAAAGTGAGAATAAATGTCAATTTATCTCTGCGTGAATGTGCTAGCTTTCTACTCATAATGGGTAATTATTAGCTAAAATAAATACTATGGTTGTTTAGGTGTAAACTTAGTATGAGATATCTTTCTACAGACCCTTAAATCCTCTAATTAAACAAGATTATTCAAATCCATTTATCCACAGTTCAGTGTCTACCAACTACTAAGTTAACAACATAGTGACCCTAAAAGTTTGATGACATAGCAATAGCATGAGAAAGTTGTCATCTACAGTTATTTCTGATGAAACTATAACGTTAAAATGCTAAACTAAGCAGTTTCCAAACTACTGTATAAATAGCATAATCACTGCCTCCTTCGAACTTTGTTTCTCTACTATGTATGCTCTATACATTTAACTCTTAAGAAAACATATTTCTATTTTATTCATACAGTAATGAACTTCTATAGTTCAAGAATGGAAACAAATGCTTATCTAAGACATTCTTAACTCTAGATGCCATTGGTTTCCTATGCCTGAGCAAGCTCCAACTAACTCCTTGCTACCTGAGCTTGACTTATCTCCTTCTGAGTATCTATCTTCTTTCCTCGTAGTTTTCTAAATAAGAACAAGCTCTCTGAGTTAACAGAGCTCTCTAACTTATTCAGCCTTTGCTTCCTTATTCAAAGCTCTCTATATAAAATAGAGCTCCCTATCTTGTTTGGCCCTTGCTTCCTTATTCGAAGCTCTCTATATATAACAGAGCTCTCTATCTTATTTGGCCCTTGCTTACTTATTTGAATCTCTATGTATTAACAGAGCTCTCTCCTCTACTCAGATTTACCGCGTGCTATCACCTATCTTTTTCTCTATCAAAAGATTGTTTTCCCTAATATGATAACACTACTCCCTTTTTAATACCATCCTTCCACGATAATATAACCTTTACAAGGCTTACTCTCCCTTGCCCATAGAGATTCCTTGCAAAATACAAGCCTATTATTACTCATCATGGTGCAAGCAGTTTGATGGTGGAGTGAATGGTCATTAAGACCACTCCCCATATAATTAAGAGCTCCTCCGAACTCTCCTAGCCATCATGGAAAAATAGGAGTCGAGCCTCCATAACTTAACAAGAAGTGGTTGCATTAAATTTGCAATTATACCACCTTTCTTAAGAAGCTCAACAACAACAAGACAAATAGGTCTAAACTAAAAAAATTCATATTAAATAAATATATATAACAACGTAATGTAGATGCATACTAGGTATACTTATGTTGTTTCAAGCACTCGACAAGATACGAGAATGGGGTTGAGGTATCCTCGCCCTCTCGAACTTGCGTAAATGTCAAAATAGAAAGAATAGCATGATAGAATTTGTATTGGGAATTCAAATGATGAAATAGTTTAACTATTATCGACCATTACCTTGTCGACAGTCATAAACTAACCTGACTTAGTTTTCGACAAAACCTAAGCTTAGTAGATCTAGTTGATAATCGATGGTTTGTCGAATTGACATCAAACATAGACCAATTGGTCAAACATGACTTACCAAACTCGATGAAGGTTCACTAAACTATGCAAGCATGAGACTTAGATGGCAACAACCTGTTCTTATCCATACGTCTATTCACTTATCTTCGGTTATGCTCTCTCTCTCTCTCTTTCTTGGAGGGCGAAAACCTGTTTCCTAGTTACAACTTACAATCAACTAACTGGGATTAGTGTATCATTAGTCAATTCATAAATCTTATGAATAAATAATCATAACATCATATAATCACATGTCTAAATTCTATTCATACAAACATAAACTCATGATATCATTGATTTATCTTGACATTTTCACATAACGTCAAATCATTAAATCATGCATAATTAGCTACTAATTACGTGCAAGTAAAAAGTAAAACATAGTCAAATTTTGGGGTGTGACAGAGAGAGATCTTCTGACTAATTATCAAATCTAAGGTTTCTAGGGCTAGCATAGAGAAAACAGGAGTTATAGACTTGAAACTGTCGAAAACCCAGAAAGCAGTGGTAGGGAGGGGTTGAACAGAGCTATGAGAACCTAAATCCAGAAGGTTTTGGTCATCCAAACAAGGGGGATAAGGGCGCTAGGCACCCTAGACCCAGATTAGGGTTCCACAAGATCTTTGGATATGGATGCCTTCACTTGTCAGTCTTCCTGCTTTCTGTCACTTGTTATCTTCAATCTCCTCCAGATGCGACTTGCACACAAACAAGAAGGGAAAAGGGTTGGTGCTATTTAGGAGCTTTCCTAAGTCAAGATCCGTGAATGGTGTTTCCACCTCCACAATAGAAATGATGAGAGATCAAAGAGTGTGTGCCCTAGGAGGGCAGAGGCAAATCTAAAGTAGAATGCAATGTTGTAATAAAGCATGAAGGAAAGGACTCACCATGAGCATGGAAACCCTAGCTTGCTTGATGTGACATCACAACTTGACTCAAGAAGTTGGTGTAGCCCCAAAGAAGTAGATAGATCTTCACAAGGCTTGCAAGAAGTTAGTACAATAGCAATAATCCACCATAGAGAGCTTTAGAGAAGAATAAAAAGCATGAGAGAGAGAGAGTGCTTGTGTGCCTAGATTTTTTAGGTGTTCAAATGAATAAACTAACTTGCTTATATATTCATTCCCATTGATTTTTGGGGAATTGAACCAAATGAGGGTGCCCTTGTCCTTTAGCCCCAAAATATTTGGGGTAAGCTTCATTAAGTGTGTTTAGGCCAGACCTAAAGTTATCTTTGGGGCTTTATGCATCAGGATTAAGAATTAATTGTTTTAGATCCACCTGAGTGCTAAACTGGGTGTAAAATGGAAAGGGTAAAAATTTTACTCCATAACAACATGCCTTGGGTGATCGTGTCGATTCGTGGTAATGCCTTTGGAGGTTGTAGAAAGATTCCTTGCATAGCATTTCGAGGTTCTTCCCTCTTGGAAGGGTATTGGAAGGATTTTGAACTCATTCACATATTGGCTCACTCTCTCTCTCAATCTTAGATATTTTTGGCCCTCATACAACTCTCTACTATTTTCTTGCATGTTTTAGAGTTCTACAACAGTTTTAGGCATTTTTTATGCTCCTTAGCATTACAAGATCACTTGCATTAGTTCTTGTAGGTTTAGTTCCCTTTAGTGCTATTTGAGGAGTCTCTCTTTGCTGGGGTTTGAAACTACACTTTGCCTTTGAGCTCTTGGAGAGTTTGTTGCCTCTTCTTGGTGATTAACATTGGTGAGTTTGTTCCTTTATTGCATTTTAGAATAGTTTCATTTCAAATCTATATGGTGTAGACCACCATTGTTGTGCTTTTGTTTACTTAGTGTAGACCATTGTTGTATTTATGTTGGGTGTAAACCACCTATTTATTCTCATTGCATAGGCTGCATATTGTGGGTTTCTCTCCCTGTAGACTAGGGAAGGAACTATTGTTGTCTTGTTTGTTTATTTGTTGTTCTTACCTTCCTAGATACACTTAGGATAAGAATGCATACATTTCCTTTTGATTGCAATTCTATGCCTTGTATCATTGCTTGTGAAGGTAGAAATACTAACACAAGGACTTGACTGAAGCAAGTCCCGAAGAAGCCCCATCACTTTTCTTCTTCTTCTTGTAGGTTCCTTGGAGTGGAGATCACACAGCTACATGGAGGTTTCACATTACTTCATATTGTGCTTGTCTCTCTTCATTCTCATTAGTTTAGTTGGTTTTCTTTCCATTTCTATTTCAACCAGATATCACTGGGTATAGTGTGTGTTAGAATTAATGTTTATAGTGTGTGTTAGAATTTGTGTTGTGCATGTGTTGTAGGTTCGTCTAGACCTATTAGTTTTTATTTTGCATATATTTCAAACTCCAGCGCCAAGCATAGACATCCAAGGCCGAGACCCTATCCTTGCTATCACATGTTCCTCTCTCCTACTTGATTTCATTCCTGTAACTATCTATTTCAGATTCTGTTTAGAATAGGTGTTTTCTACATTTTGTTCATTTCCCTTCATTGTCAATCACTTGTTTGGGTTGCATTGCTTTGACTAGGATGCATAGTGATTCTGTAGTAATCTAGGATAGATCTACTCAACATTCGACACTTCGAATAGCAAAACCCAAGTGTAGTTGTAGTGGAGAGTTCGCTCAATTGAAGCAAGTAGATTGGGAAGTAATTTTACCACACTACAAGAACAAATAGTAACACCATGATAAAATGAGCATGAGTATCTATAGAGGTGGAAGGAGATAGGGGGAGAGAGACAGGGGAGATTGAGAGAGAGAGAGAGAGAGAGAGAGAGAGAGATGGGGTAGATAGAGAGATAGGGATAGAGAGGAAGAGATAAAGAGAGGGGGAGAGGGGAGATAAAGAGATAGGGATAGAGAGGGATAGATAAAGAGAGAGGGACAAGGGAATAGGGTATATATATATATATATATAGAGAGAGAGAGAGAGAGAGGGATAGATAGAAAGATAGAGCGATAGAGATAGAGATATCTAGAGAGGACGAGAGAGAGGGAGAGATAGGGATATAGAGATATATTCATCCTCATAATCACCTAATAATATAACAGTTGTCTCTTCTTAGACATGAGGCTACTATAGAGGGAAAGAAGATGGAGGGGTGACATTAATTTTGTAAAGCATATTAACTAAACATCCAAAGGATTTCAAGAGATATAAAACACACTCGCGTTATAATGTGAGCGCGTTTTTGCCTGCTTTGGGAAATTCCAACTCTAAGGGTTGGACCTACCTTTTGGACACCAAAGACATGTTTTTAACAAAAAATAGAAAATCAACAAAATCCTAAGCGTGCTCTCCATCAAGTTTACATGTTTTTCAATGTTAATACGAAAAAATGCCAGGATGACTTCAAGTTTTTTATTAGCTTTATAACCATGTATTTTTTTCTAAAATATGATAACATTAAGGTTTCCATCTTCAATTTCTTTTTCTAATGTGTTCTTTTTTGCATAAAACCTATGCGTAGTATTTCTGGTGTCATTTTTTACACGTTTGTCAAATTTTCAAAAAAATTTACATATTTTTAGATTCTAGACTCTATTCTATACACATTGAAAAAATTTGATTTTTTATTAGTTTTCAAAAAATATAGGGGGAAGCGCGCTCAGATTTTCATTTTTCAGGATGTGTCCACTTTGAAAATTCATAAAAAATCATATATTCATTAAAAATTAATAGAAAAATTAGGCATAAACTACATGATGTTAGGTAATTTTCCATTTAAGCGATTTGTGAAATACTTTAAAAAAGTCAACATTTCAGGGAGAGCACACCAGACGCTATGTTATATTTTTCTAACAAAATCAGGAGCACTTTGTGTGCTTCCCCTATTTGAACCTCTTAATCTACACCATTTTTAGAAAAAAAATAGTAGTTTAGAAACTAAATTCTAAGCACTACAAATCTTGTTCTTATCACATGTTCTAATTTTGAGCATGGTTATCTTCAATTTCTCATCCAAGATTAGTTTTTACTGATTTCAGAAAAAAAGTGGCCACTTATGACCCTCTTTTGTTCCCTCATTTCCATGCACATACCCAAAATAAAGAATGAAAACATTGGTGTAATTGAGATTGAGTAAGTTCTAAGATTGATATGAGATTGAGACAACAATTGATGTGACTATGACTAAGTGTAAGATTTGTGATACCAATAGTCTATGATCAAAATTATTACCTAGGATGATCTCCTTAAATATAGGTCTTATACACACAACTCAAGATATTTGGCACACAAGATGATAGGTAATGGTCATATTCCTAAAAACTCACCTTGAAAAATAAGAAATTTGGAATTCAAACTAGGAGGACTAGATCACAAGTGTAACCTAGTCCAAGGAGGGATAAACCCTAAGAAATAGACTTTAATCATGTTCTACAATGATGGATTTAGCATATCATAGTGGTAGGTTTAGTTTTTGGGTCAACTAGTGTGCTAAATGAATCAAATTGTGTCGAACCATGCATTTATGAAATCTACATAAAGGCATAAAATGAAGGGGTACACGTGTAAGGAATGCACTTTATACCTTAAAATTACATAAACCATGACTATTTTCTTACTTCCTACCTATAACTCACCAAATATTTAAGATCCTAATTAGGTGACCTCACCCAGACAAGAGGAGTATTTTGATAATCACACCACATATTTAAGATCCTAATTAGGCAACCTCACACAAACAAGAGGACTATTTTGATAACCACAATACTTTTCCTATCAAAGCAAGAATTGAATATTATATTGTGTATTAGTTGCCTCACCAAACAATATTTATGGAGAAAAACATAACAAACATTTAAACTTTGACAAAGGGAAAATAGATTGATATAATTTATCCTTTAAAAATAATGAATTGAAATTGAATACAGAATAGTTACATAATAATAATAAAATTATCATTTATTTAACATAAGCCAATAAAACACCATATAAATATTTTTTTTGATAAGGATAAAGGTAGGGTTTTTGAAAGGGCCCTAACCCTTTTACAAAGATAGGTCAATGGATCTTAACGAAACATCCAAGAGTAGCATCATGGAACTAGCAGTACAAAGACCACATAAAGTTAGCATAAGAACAATAGAACAACCAAAGGAGTTGAATACAAAAAATAGGGCATACAACCCACATACCACAAAAACAAGAAACAACTCAAGGTGGTTTAAAACAAACTAGTCCAAGGAGCATTGAATTGCCCTTTCCAACATATCTTTAAAGTGATTATCCTTCTCAGTTGTTCTCCCTTTGATTCTATTAGTAGAAATAGGTTGGTAAAAACCTTTCTTAGTAGTCATTAGTTTTCCACAGTCCATGATGTTGATGATCTCGATGCTTCTGGATTTGACTGTGTAAGTTATTTTTCCCTCAACGTTTCGAATCACACACAGTGATCCATCATCAGGAGAAAAAAAGAGCAAGAGAAGAGAAAAAACTTACACAGTCAAATCCAGAAGCATTGAGATCATCAACAACCTTTCTTGATTGACCATTCTTTTATAGGGGCCATCCCCTCCATAGAAGGAAGCAAAGGAGAACTTGGTTGACACCCATCCTTTTCCATAAACCTATTTTCACTTGTAGAAGGCTTGATGGGCTTGAACTAGAGACTAGAATGGCAACAAGCAATATCACGAGACTCTCTAGACATGCTAACAAGGAGTTGATCCCTACTGATCACCTCTGAGCCCTGCATAGCAGAGTCAAACATTTGTAGAAATGAATTTTGGCAATGGTTTGACATCACACTGAGGAGATGACTCTAAATCTTTTTTCTTCCCGTTCTTTTCCAACTTCCTACTGGCCAAGCACCCAAAGGAAGAGTGGCCAACCATCTAGCATTTTAGACATGATCGAGGAGTACTCATAAACAATATGTTGCACCCAATCACCTAGCTTTGAGGACAAGGTGATTGAAGAAGGCAACTTCTTATCCACATTAGCAATTGCACATAATCTAGCAAATAACAATCATTTCCTTGAAATGGTCACCAGATCAAAGCAAATGAGCTGACCGATAATAGAAGCTATACCTTTTAAGAACCCACCTCTCACTATTCTAAAGGCATGCTTGAAAGCTTGACCCAAATAGGAACTTTGTTGATGCACTCCTCTGGGTTGGAACCTAAAGCCCACTTTTTGAGGAAGAGCCATGTCTTGCCCATAAACCATGGGCTATCCATGAGAGTTCTAACACAATCTTTGTGGTTCAAGAAGGAGATAAAAAAGAAACCCTTTCCCATAGCCATGATCTCAAAATGACTGCAAAACTTCCATGTTCTAATGGCCTATTTTTTTAAGTCATTGATGTTAGGCCTCACCCTAAGAAATATACATTAATACTATTTTAAAAATATAATATTACCTTTTTTTAATATATCTATTAACATTTTGAGAAAAGGAAAAATAACATGATCTATTACTTGATTCATTAAAATTAATTGAACTCATTGAATCGTTATATTTACTCTTTAGGCATAAACTAATAAATAACCATATACGAGAGAAGTGTTAGAAAAAAAGAATTAAAAAAAAAAAGAATATAAGATTAATCTTAAAGAGTCCATTAGGGATCAAGTTTGGTTGAGTGTAAGACCTATGATGTTTTAGAGGGACAATGATGGAATCATGACTCAAATAACTTTAGTAAAATGAATAAAATCGATTATTCATACAACTTTAATTCACACTCCAATATCAACAATCAAAATTTATTATACTAGCACTTCACCCATAGAAGGTTCAAGGAATACGCAGATAGGAACAACCGAAGACTTTAAAAAAAATTCCAGCGTGAATTTTTTTTATGGCATGAATTTTTTGTAAGGCATGAGACAATTCCGAGCACTATAATGCTCACATATAAAAGCCTATCGACTAAAAATCTCTTAAATAATAATAATAATAATAATAAATTTAAACCCTCACCAAAAACATGCCTAAACCTTATTATCCAACCCTAAACAAAAGTATATGCAAAACCATGTTCCCCCAAAGTTAAGACAAAGTCAAATTGCATGGTTGTATAAATTAAATTGAAGGAGGTAAAGCAAATCCAGCCCCACCATGGCATCTCAAAACATTCTTTTAACACTCGCTTCATATAACCTTGGTTTAGTTTATCAACATCATTATTAAACATCCATAAACGCCTAGGGAAGGTAACGATACCCACATGTAGTTGGACGACCGGCAACCGGGAATCTTTCCGGTAACCGGTAAGTCCGAGAAGAAATTTGGGGTGAGGTTGGCATTGAAAATCTCTCCTCCTTCACATTCCGTTGCCGGTCATCCATCTTGTTCTTCTTCATTGAGCGACCTCTCCTCTCTTCTCCTCTTCTTCTCTTTTCTTTGTATTGTGTAATGTTCTTGCTCTTACACAAGTAGTAGTCTTATTAGTATTGTCAGTTCACAGTTCTGTTCGAAAATAAACCAAAAAAAAACTGTAACAGAGGAAGAGCAGGCGCAAGAGGAGGAGGATTAATCAAAGGCGGTCGGTCGTAAATATCCAGGTATGTTATAGTCTTGATCTTGAAAAAGCTCTGGGTTTTTCCTTTCGTTCTCCGTTACAAGTATGATCTCTAGTTGCAGGACATGAAAGTTTCGTTCAATTTGGCCTGTTTTTCGACTTTTATGATACGCTAGGGTTTCGTTTGCCCTCTTTTAAATCTCTGAGTGTTGTCTGTTCCTGTTTTGTGTAAAATGTTTGAATTTTTCACGTTTGGCCGGGAAAAAAAAAATTTCTGCTCTTCTGCAAGGTCTGTTTCGTCAAATTCTGGGTGTGGTTCCTTACAAAGTTTTTTTTCCGGGTTTTAATTATAGAAATAACAGTTAATGCTCTAAATTGCAGACCTTTGTAAGTACTCGAGAGATTTGAGTTTAGTAGTTAGGAAGCCGTTTGCTGGAGTTGATGGGATGGGTTTGTGCTCTGTAGGTGACTTGCTTTGGTCTGAATTTTTCTTTCTTTGTTTGATGACTTCAATTTTATTGGTCAAGATTTGTTGAGCTCAGTAAAATTGTTCTCTTTGCAAGGTGTAAATATCTCTTGATTGGAGTTTAAATCTGAGAATAATCGTTCACTCTCTGTATATGCAATTAATATCTCCGGATTTAAGTTTAAGTCGGAAATGTGAATATAGTTTTGAAAACTTTCGAAGGTCTGTTTGGAACTTTGCTTGTTGACTTTCTTTTTGAAGAATATTGATTTTTGGGGGTTTAAATTACAGAGTTATTTTTGTTAGTGGCTTTGGAACACACGAATGTACGTCTGGAAACTCCTCCTCTGCTTTTTTGAAGGTCTGTTTCGATAAGTTTTGGATTTTTGCTTGGTTGAATTTTATTTGGTAACACATTAATTTTGTTTGCTTTAAAGTACCCAAAAAAAAAATGTTTGCGGTTTTGAAAAACGTGAATGTAAGTCTGTAAACTCATTTTCTGCTCTGTTTCAGTAAATTTTGGAACTTCGCTTGCTTTATTGATTTTGCTCTCTTAAAATTACATAATTGCTTTATTGATTTTGTTCTCTTAAAATTACATAATTATTTTTGTTAGTGGCTTTGGAACAAGAAGTCTGCAAACATATTTCCTGGTCGTTTTGCAATTCCGTTTCATTTCATTTTGTAACTTTTATGGGTTGAATTCATTTTGTAAAGTATTCATTTCATTTGTTTTGAATTGCAGAGTTATTTTTGTTAGATTTCTGCTCTTTTCGAAGGTTCGTTTCATTGTATTGGTGAACTCGGCTTGGTTGAAGATCAGTTTGTAAAATGTGCGTGTTCTTTGCATTAAATTACAGAGTTCTTTTTATGTTAGTGGCTTTTGATGCATAAGTTTTGAAGTATGTAAAGCGTTTGCTGGAGGCTGTCCTGACTTTCTGCTGTTAAATTGCCGTGTTTTCATATGAAATTTGTTCGTTTCCTGACAAAATGGCTTCAATTATGCTTCAACTCCTAGTTTAAATTTATTAGGTTCAATAGAATAAAAAAAATTGGAAGCTAAGAGCGAATTGGTATTAAAATTTAGTGTATTCGAGCTGACGGCCAAACCAATAGTTATTGGGCTTTTATATTTTGCATGTCTAGAACGATTTCTGCAACAACTATGTATAACACTGGGCTGTTGGGACCGTCTGACTAGCTTCCCATGCATATCCCCTGTTGGAGATGTTCTTGGGATCTGAAATTAGATTCAGGTGTCTTAGTATGTGAGCCTTGAGCCTCACCAGCTCAAAAATAGCGGTTCCTTAATCATATATGTTAATCAATAGTATGAAATATTTATGTTAGGCAGTGGGATTAAATTAAACCAGGGTAGAGTATTTCTTCTAAGGAAATGGAAGCTGATAATAATCTGAATGATTTGAGTTCTTTGCCCCACACAAATATTATGCTAGAGTTAAAACAAATATGCGATATCTGCCATCTTAGTGAAAATTTTGCCGAAGTCAAGAGATTCGTCTAAGAATTGATCCTTTTTGTTTCTTGTGATTCAAAGTGCGTATTGTCTCTTTCAATTTCGAGGGCAAAGTGACCACAGCCCATTTTGCTCTAGTTTTACAATGCCTCTGTTTCAAATAGCACCTATTTAACAGTCCTTTAGAGTAAGTTCATTTTGTAAAAGTCTCTTCTTCTCGTGTATAGCTTATATCCAATTTGGTAGTGCAAAAGTGTGCAGAGGCAGGGTTGGAGAATATACTCTTGCAATTAGGTGTAATCCCAGGTCATTGGGATTGCCTCCCTTTGGCAACCAGCAGTTAAGCTTTGAACTCAGGTATTCCCATGAACTCGGTTAGCAATTGGACCTTGAGCCTCACCGGCTCAAAATCATAATCTAATAAAAGATAGTAATTCACTGTTTTTCTTTTATATTCCTGGTAATTTCATTTGTATTTTGTTGCTACTACTTTTTGCTTTGTTTTTTTAACCCTTTTTTTTCATAAACTGTTGAAATTGATTTGTTGCTAACATTTTTCTTTATAGGTTGCACAATGAAAGATTCAAAGCCTAAAAGGGCTGCGGCTGTGGAGGCTAAAGATAAAAAGGCTGAAGCTAAGTATGTGAACAGTATTATGTTCGAAATTATATATTGCCTTTTCTGTTTGTTTGATGCGTAGTTTTCTAATTTAAGCAATGATCAATCCATTAACATTTTCAGGAAGAAGCTGCGTGTTGTGAAAGAAAAGCCAAAGAAGCGGCAGGCTAAACCCAAAGTAAAAAAGGATCCCAACCAACCGAAGAGGCCACCAACTGCCTTTTTTGTTTACCTGTATGAAAATGCTTTCAGCTTTTGTAATTGTTTGATGAATTTTTATTTTAGATTTTTTTTCCTTTATGGTATAAAATTATTAATAGCTCTTAAATATCTTAGATTTGGTACTGAAACATGGTTTGATTGCTCAGGGAGGAGTTCCGTAAGACATTCAAACAGAAGCATCCTGATGTCAAAGGAGTTGCAGCTGTAAATTTGTGCTAGACATTTTATGCTTTTTTTTGCATGCTGTTTTTGCGTTAGATGATTTTTATATCATTTATGACATTTTAGACTACTGTAGGGATTTAATCAAGGACTTGAAATTTTTCTTTTGACAGGTTGGTAAAGCTTGTGGTGACAAATGGAAAGAAATGAGTGATGCTGTATGTCGTCTTATCCTGTGAAATCTTTCGCTAGTTTCTTAATTTTTGTTGTAATTTGTTTTGAAATGAAATACGATGAGATCTTTGCACACATGTTTCAACATCTTTAATATAACTACTTAATTGTTTGAAAGGCAAGGCTAGCAGATTGTGTATAAATGTTACTCGTTCATACTTCATACATAGGATGTGATCTTCATCCTGGACATCTCCATCATTGCATGGCATACGAGATTCCACTGACATCTATTTTTGGCAGGAGAAGGCGCCGTACCTTGCTAAAGCTGCGCAGAAGAAAGCTGAATATGATGTTTCCATGACTGCTTACAAAAAGAAACAGGTGAATTAACCAGTCTTTGGCTAATGTCAAAATGTTCGTTCACTATATCACACTGCATTCTTACTTCATCCATGTTCCTAATTTTTTTAACAGGAAGTGGATGATGAAGGGGACATACCTGAGGAATCTGACAAGTCAAAATCTGAGTTAAATGAAGATGACGATGATGATGAAGAAGACAGTGAGGTGTAACTGCATCTCTATTGTTTTGATAAATATGTCTCTTGCCAAAAATTTTCCCTCTTATTTGCACAATTGAAATAGTCTACTAAATGTATGTCCTCTGATATACAGGATGAAGATTGATGTTACTCACACGACATCTAAATTTTCCTAATAGGAATATGTTGTCTAGATTTGAGGCTCGAGGAGAGTTCTGATTAAAACAATCTTTACCCCAAGATGCATAGATTTACTTCTCATTTTGTATGGCCAGTAATAACAGTAAGTTTTTTGAGCCATCATAGCTATATCAGAAGTGGCTGTAAATTAGAATAGTTTGCTACCAAACTTGTCTTGGTGGTCAAACCGTGTATGCTTTCTGGGATAAGTGGCTGCTTAGTTTGTTCCATATTGTTTGTTTTGCCTATGAATTGGTTATCCTTCTTAACCCCTTTCAATCTGGGCAAGTGATATTTTCACTATTTATTTGAAGTTATTTCAGCACCATAAAATGTTAGTTGATGTAAATTTTTTGCCATGCATGTGAGTGGATGCAAATTTTTGCTTTAAATTTGATTTTAAACATTTTCTTAATAATGTTACAATTCACATAAACCTTATCCTGCTGGTCTTGGCATATGGAGGTAGTACTTGTAAAGTATCCTACTCTAGTGTTTAATTATTTGCTATTGTTGAATACTTAACTCCTTGCAGCTATCAATTCTTGCTTAGATTAGACTTACTGGTCTTGGTTTATGGAGTACTTTGTGATATTTGCAACTGTAACTTTTGATGTTTATATATGTTCAGTCGAGTCCATCCCATTAGTTGTTGCCTTCTAGGAGTGATTATTAAAGAACATATGGCATTTGGGTTAGTCTCTTCATGTTGAAAATGTAGGTTCAAGCTGAAAATGTAGGTTCAAGTTAGACCTTAAAAGATGCATTGAGAACTCAATTGTCAAAATAAATCAATATATTTGGTGATATTTGGGAAATTTTCTGTGACTATAGAGTTAATGGAGTGTTTTTGCACGTTAATAACGGTATTGTAATGGTTTGTTGTATATAGTGTTATTTATTTTGTATGTAATTATTTTTATAGTTGATCTCACTTTTTTTCTCAATTTGTGGTACCATATATAATCTTATAGTCGAGGAAATTGGCTTAATGTTTGTACAGGCTTGAACTACTAACTTTATTTAATGGAGGAGTCTATTGACAAAGTGACTGGTTAGGGCAAGATGACTTATGAAGTTTGAATTAGACCTGGATTGAATTTTTAACATGCCATGAGTGAAACAAACAAAACGTAAATGCAAAGGACATGGCTATTAGACTGGTGTCTTGGACAAAACGTAAATGCAATGGACATGGCTACTAGACTTAATGGTGTCTTGGACAAAACGTAAATGCAAAGAACATGGCTACTAGACTTAATGGTGTCTTGGACTTCCCATCGAGCTGAAGTGACCGTGTCTTGCAATATGTGTCGTAAGGCAGAATAAAGGATAATATAAGATGCCTATTAGAAGATAGGTAGACAAGCTAAGACTTTGATATAAGTTGGTGCTCTCCGATTCTTAGAATTGAAATTTGCTTTACAAATAAAGTTTCTATGTGAAGTCTTTTTGTTCAATATGTTTCTTTGCTCCGTCTTCCCCCACCTTTTTTTTCTTTGAAAAAATTTATATAAAAAATCATTTGTATTTTTTTTTAAATATTTTTTCTTTTTTAAATTAGATATTATCCAAAAATTGTATTTCTTGAAATTGTTTTTACGATCATAAAATTTTCATTTTAAAAATTAATCTCATTGGTTGGGAGATTTAGTTTGTCACAATATATATACTTCAATATACCATGATTCTAATGTCAATGGGGGTAATGTCAAGAAATGACCTTCCTATTAACATAATGTTGATTGGTTGTAAATGAATATGCTTGCTTGACCTCCTCTCTTCTCTTTTGTGGTTGTAAAATTTAAACAAATCAATTCTTGCAAGCTTATAAGGAAAATGTCTTTCCCCTCAAGTTAGATGATCTGGGTTGATAAGGATGTTAAAATTGGTAGTATTCTATACTCCAAACATTCTAATCTACATGCTTTAATCTCACCTATTATAGAAATAATTGTTTAAAACAATAAATGGAGCAATAGTATTTACAAACACAAATAGAGCACATGCAACAATTAGACACATAATACCATAGCTTTCCTTGGAGAAAACTCATAAGGGTGAAAAACTCTAGCAACAAAATGCACTCAACACCTCATTCACTATTTGATGGTTATTACATGGAAACTTAGTCACATCTATGATTTCCCAAATCTACATAAACCTATGTGCAACTATCCTATCCCCACAACCCTCATAATGTCTAGCACTCTCCAAACTATTGTTCGTCTATCAAACACAATAGTTCAAGTATATTGTACTTTCCAACAAATCAAACCCTAAAAATAGAGCATTTGATCCCTTTTATGCCTAGCCACCATGGGAGATTGAATGACCTTGGTACATGGATGGTGTGAGAAACAAAAGATGAAATCTTTTAGAAATGTTTCCCTTTTTAATGAAGTGGTGTGTGTGCACCTAGGTGTTAGCTAACCAAGTGCAAATAAAAGGTAATGTCTAAGTAACTAGATGTAAGTGTATGCAAACTAAGGTATGCAAGGTTGTCTCCAACTAGCCAAACCATAATTGAAACCACTAAATGAGCTAGGATGGATGTTGCGATCAAATGCTAAATGATTATATGCTAATGATTGCAATTAGGACTTGTAAACTAAGATAATGCTATGTTAGAATGTAGAAAATATTGGTGTTATTAAATATTTAATTACACTTTGTTAAGTTTACTTAGGGCTTTTTAAAGCACTTAAGGTTTTCTTATCTTGCAAATATAAAAGCAAGATGTCATATGTATTTTATTAATCCAATTTCATTATTGCATCCAATATTGTGCAAATAAATCCTCTTTGCTTTTTTCTTTTGTAGAAGGTAAATCCTTGGTTTTGCAAGTGATCCTAGCAGCTTGAGTCAATCAATGATTCTCACATGGTATTAGAGCTCCAGATCTGCAAGCCCCTTCTCAGATTTGAAAAAGGTCAGGCAAGAGTCATTGTTGGGTGTAATTCTATGGAAAACGGGGCCTTTTATTGTATTCAGAGAAGTCAAGATAGTTAGATTAGCCTATTTGACTTGATTTGAGCTTCATAGGCCAGATCTGCAAGGGTTTAAAGTAGGGGCTTTATTTTGGGATCTGGAGGAAAGCTAAATTTTGGAGCATTTTGGGTCAAATACGACCTTGCCTTCGCGGCTAGAAGGCCCAAAAACCCTAGAAACAATTGTCAATTTGTTGAAATTCAGTCTGGGAGCATAGAAAACATTTTATTTTGTTTTTAGGGCCATACGACACATGTATGACCCTATCATGATTTTTTTCAAAAATAAAAATAAATAAAATATAGGGGCGCCTGTGTGCCTCGAAATGGGACACACAGGCCTATTTTTGGGCCACATCGGCTAATTTCACGACCTAGGTGCCTTGTTTTTGGGCCCAGACAGACAACACAAAGGGACCCCATGGGCACAAAACAGGGCTCGCAGACTACTTTCTAGCCTATTGGGCTCCAAAACCATACCTCGATGGACACAAAATCAAACACAATGCTCCAAAATCGTCGCCCCCAGTTCAAAATTAACCACCATTGGCTAGCAACTCTGATGTCACCCGAACTCCACCTCCACCAACTGTTTTAGCCTTTGTGACGCTAATCCATCACCCCAACTAGCGGCACCACCTAGCAGCCACCGACCTTCCCCCTGCACAGTGCCAGAGGGCCCATTTTGGCTCCCTTTTTGCCCTAAAGGGGACTTTTTTCTTTTTTGCATAAGTCAGGCAAACAAAGTTGGTTTTTTTGTAAACAAATAAGCATCAAAAAGCTGGTTCAGAGCACAATCTAGTGATGCCGGTATTTTTTCTAGATTTTTATACTAGTCCAAATACCCTTTTTAGCTTCCGAGCTCATAACATTTTTTTACGATCTCTGATTTTCACAATTCTTGCAGCATTGGAAAGGTATTGAGGAGCTCTACATAGCCATACATGCACTTTTTCTAGATTCATCCCTAGGTATCTTTTATTCAGTTTGTCAGTTTTAGGCATTTTGGTTGATAACTTAGACATATTGGCACCTAGAGAAGTTCTTTTTTTTCTTAGGCTTCATACTAGCTTCATTATTTTCGCACTTTAGTTTTCTGGTGTAATCATGTCTCTTAGTTTGTGGAAATTAAAATGTGATTGTTGTGGGAGAAAAAGGCATATTATAGATGAATGCATGCATAAGAAGATTGATGATTTAAAATCTCTAATTGAGCTTCATTAGTTGAGACAGTTGTGCAATGCTAATGGCATTAGTTTCCTAGATTCTTCTAACCCAGCATATGCAAACATTTCATCATCGCTAGTTGCTACATCTGAGTCCAGAGTTGCTTCTTTGAGAGCTTCTAGTGATTCCTTGCAGCAAGACACTATCATTCTTCTAGAGATAGCTCATTGGGACACATATTTACCAGATATATCATTGTTGTTTGTAGAGTCCCACATTGCCGATTTGGGAGATACTTTGGAGGGTATTTAGTTCCTCTTTGATAACAACTTTGATGGAGTTACATCACCCTTATCTTCTTTAGAGATTGTTCTTCATCCTCCTCTTCATTAGTCACAGTTTGACAATGGATTGGAGACCTTTGAGTAGTTTTTAGGAGCATCATTGTTGTCTTTGGATCATGTGCAGAGTTTAGAGACATTTACTTTTCTTCCTGCATATTTCTATCTGGAATGGAAAGACATTATGCACACATATGCAGCTCTATTTCTTCCTAAGGGGAGGAATGTTGTTCAATGTTTATGGGTCTACATTTTCATCCTTTGTCGAGCATCTACCAGCACTACATGAGTCATCTCGAGGAGTGACTACATGGTCTCTCTTCTCATTTTTGTTTTGGGAGGGAGTATTTCTTCGCATGGGGTTCCATCCTTCTCACTTCTGGGGGGTCACCAGACCTTCTCTCTACATCCTCTCTTATGGGGGGTTGTACATATCTATTGATTGTATTTTTTTATGGTTTTAGTCCTTGGGGGCTCGTGATATTGAGTCCTTCCATCACTTATTTTGTATTTTCTCTCTTTTGGAGAGGGGTTTTTTCTCACAAGGTTTTTCTCCTTTTCTCCACTTTATGAGAGATCTTCATTTGTACATGGGTACCTAACATGGCCTTATAGCTAGGACCCATCCTTGCATCATTTGCATGCTTCACATTCTCCCTAAGTTGCACTTAAGGGGGGTGTTGGTGTAATTAAATATTTAATTGCACTTTATTAAGTTTACTTAGGGATTTTTAAAGCACCTAGGGTTTTCTTATCTTGCAAATATAAAATCAAGATGTCATATGCAATTCATTAATCCAATTTTATTATTGCATCCAATATTGTGTAAATTAATCCTCTTTTCATTTTTCTCTTGTAGAAGATAAATCCTTGGTTTTGCAGGTGATCCTGGCAGCTTGAGTCAATCAGTGACTCACAAAAAATAAGAAAATAGGGGGATGAGATTTACTTGGATTAGAGTTGTATAGTTTTTAAAGTTGTTGGAAACTAGATTTTGCACATATAAATCAAAATTGGAAGCATTTGGAGGTAGTTAGAATGGTCAATAGGAAGGCCAGGTCCAAGTGGCAACCTTGTTTAAGTAGCTGGTGAGGACTCAAAACTTTTTGGGCAACTAGGTCACTGTCTGATGCATCTTCTCATAGATGTACACCTATCTATGAACAACAAAAGATGGCTAATTAGTAACAAACCTGTGATGGGTCAATGCACACAATGAAATGATGAAAGTGACATAGAAAGATGGAATGGGTTCACCTAGTAAATGAGTTGATGGGGACCTAAGACTGGAGAGACTATTTGTAGACACTGGATAAAGAAGGTACTCAAGGGTTTTCAAATTTATACCTATAAGTTAGACCTTCAGACCTACTGCAAACCTAAAGTACTATATTTTCAAGAAAAGTGAGAAAAAATAACATGTTTTCACCTAAAAGATGAGATAAAATAGCATGTTTTCACTTGAAAAATGATTGATTTCTAAGCATGAATGGCCTTTGGAAGTTGCCAAAGACCTATGTAGCTGATTTGGACTAAATTGGAGCCGATTTATGGCAAAAAATGGGAAGTAGTGGCCTGTAATGCCCTAAAATTTTCCTCTATAAGCATAACACAAAACCCTCCACAACAGACTAAAGTTTACAAACTAACTCACAAAAAGTTAACTTGTAAGAAAGATTTTAATAACACAAAAGGAAATTTTCTAATTTGGTACATAAATTTGTACTTTAAATTACTAAGTTTAAATCTAAAATTGAAAGTTCATCCTTTAGAAATTCAACCAAACAATAATCCAATATTCAAACTCAAATAAAATGATCTATTATTACCTTAGGTCCTTCATTCTCTTGCCTTCAATAAAAAATAATCAAAAAGTATTAGTGAATACCATTTTAATTAAGTAGACAAAACCTTATTCATACCTAGAGAAACTATGTAATAACATGATCCTGCAAAACTAATTTGACGTATTAGTTTCAAAAGATAATTAAAAATAATATTTGATAATTCCTAGCATCATATTATAAGAAATCATAATCCTAGAGTCCAAGTTGATGAACTATGAGATCAAAGGCTTTGTTGTTCGTCAACTTGGACTTCCAAAACTGACTTGGTTGTCCCAACTTTTATAATTTGATCAGCACTAAAACAAAAACTAGATCAGACTAATTCCATAATAGGAAATTAGACTCACTCTTTAGAGTAGTGCAAAGTTACAACATCTATTGGACAAATATACCCATCACAATATTATTCATAATTAGGTCACCAAACCTCCAACAAAATATACTTCATTGAAGAGAAATTCATAATCTAGTAAAAGACAATCTCAATACAAAGATCAAGTCATAATACTCATGACTGAGTTAATGGGATACATACCAACTTAACCCACATACACTTACACCATAGTGTAGATTTATGACTCCTCCTTACTAGTTTAGATTTAAGAGGAGGTTAGAAAGATGGTTTGGTAAAGAGTCTACTATAAATTTGGTTCAAAAATGTTAAACCATCAAGGATAGATTGATTTGCTTTTTTGAAACAATTGAATAAATCAAAGAAGAATTAAGTTAATGTTTTTCTTATTCATAAAACAATATTTAAACTAACAATGTTAAAACAATCATATAATTTTATTGACGTTACACTAGATAAACTCAAGTATCTTAATCTTCAAACTTGTATTCACCTACTATAAGTATCACACTTTGTGTGTACAATAATTAGTCTTTTAATAAAGAGTCAACTATCATTCCTTCAAAATCTAAAATTAACTATTATATTACTTACCAATAAATATGATAGTTCTTAATTACTCACAATATTATCCCCATTTCATATGTTACTAAAATTAAAAGATCTAGAATATTTCAAAACTTGATTCAAAACATCAACATGCTAACTAACAAATACTCTAATTATTTTTCATTTCTTTATTATGCCATGGATATGTAAAAGGGGAAAGTATATACTCATCAAAAATGAGAAATTTTAAAATATCAAAAATGAGAAATTTTAAAATATCAAAAATTTGTAGAGAATACAACTTAACCGGATACTTGTAAAGTAATAAACTTATCATAGAAAATTTTGAACCACTAGAAAACACTCCAAAATTTTGGTGACAGGTCAGAAAATTTATTAACCTCTCAAAGGTGATTAAAAAGGACAAATTGAGTTAACGATTTACAAGAGTAACCATATTTGGGTAACACCTTACGCATACAAGTTAATAATAGGGCAGTCGATGGACTAATATCTTTTCAATCAGGGAAGCCGAAGGATGGACTAAAAATGAAATTAGATATATGGGGTCTAAAATGTTGTAAGTGACTAGCTTACTCTTCTATATCTCAAGGATGTGAATACATTCTATTTTGCTTGTGATTCTAATTATCATATTCACATTCTATTATGATTGTGATTCTATTGATCTTATTTCTTTTGACATTTTCAATATCATAACAATTGTAAGGATTTTCAAGCAAATGCATATGAGACATAAAGCCAAATTCTACAACCTTCATTGCCGTGCTAGACAGGGAAAAGACATGTCAAAGCATAAAATATAGACACATGAACCAATTTGAGAGAAAGACTCAAGGAATTAAGCTCGCAAGAAACACAGTGATTGCAGGTATAAGGACAAGTTATCTTGTTCAAAAGACATTAAAAATTTTCAAGTAACTATAGATTGGTGGGTATAAAGCCAGATTTCTCAACATTT
This sequence comes from Cunninghamia lanceolata, assembly GCA_027924645.1. NCBI lineage: Eukaryota > Viridiplantae > Streptophyta > Pinopsida > Cupressales > Cupressaceae > Cunninghamia > Cunninghamia lanceolata. The sequence continues at coordinate 13,251,359 of BSBN01000469.1, read as the reverse complement.
GCAAGCATTCTCTTGGCCTATGCCAAAATGGGAGTTTTAGTAGTGGATGGACATCCATCAAAGCATAATGAAATGCAAAATTTTGTCAGATAATAAATCAAATGCTCTGTCGATCTGCATGTAAAATGTGAAAGCATAAACAAGGCATGTGAACTGTTTGACAGAATTCCTCAAAGAGATGTCATCTCATGAAATGCAATGATTTCAGGATACACACAAAATGGATGTGTTGAAACGGTTTTAAGGATTTTCAGGTGAATGCAATCGACAAGTTTAAATATTGATTTCACAAACTCTGCTAGCGTCCATTAAGGAAATGCACAAACAAGGCATGTGATCTGTTTGATATATTTTTTTGAAGAACTACGGTCTCATGGGATGCGATGATTGCCAGATATGCACACAATGGACTCATTGAGAAGGATTAAGAAACTTTCAAGAAAATGCACTTAGTAGGTGTTAACCATAAAACTAGGACCTATGCCAGTGTCCTCCCTGTCTGAGCCAAAATAGGAGCTTTAGAACAGGGTATAGACTTCAATACAGGCATTGAAAAGGTGGAAAGAAATGCATGCAAAATGTGGATTTACAAACTAGGCATGCAGACTGTTTAGCAAAATATTTCAAACAGAAATACATCTCTATACAAGGCATGCAAAACATATAATTTGTTCTCAGAACATAAATCATGATTACAACTCCATAAATAAATCATGAGTACCAACTTGAGGGTCAATAAAAAATGAAAGAAATCATACCAGATAAGAGGAAGGCTCGAACATGCCAGCCTTCAGAGGAAAAATCCCAAATTTCCTCACAGAGAGCTCCTTTGCATTTTTGCCGAATTCTCCTTACCATTGTAGTATGCACTCGGCTATCATTAGCTACTGCTCCTTGGCAATTTAAAATGCCATGTTTTTCAACAAGTCAATAGTAGATTTGATTCCCCCTGCTCAAGATGGCCAATCTCCATTAATAAGGAAGATGCCCACTAAGTGGGACTAAATTCCCATTAAGTCTTTGTAACTCCCAGTTCCACTACTGGGCTAAAATTAGCAGGTTCTCCCCAAAATCTAAGGATTCAATGCTAATATGATAAAATACTCTTATTCGAGGTATTAAATATGCAAATAATTGGGACCAGATGCTAATACATGCATTAGATACATACGTAATTGCACATTCAGAATTCTAATACGAAAATGTCATCTGTTAGTAATTAATTCTAAGAAGGCTAATAAATGTATAAATGTGAAAATAATAAAATCAGAAATGTGTATTCATAAATGCCAACATATGTATAAATAAAATTTTAAAAATTACTGAACATATAACAAATATCTAAATAATTAGAAGCAGATATATAGCAAATGTGCAAATAATTGAAATGGCAAATTCCATTACACATATTAAATATGTATCAAAGATGCCAATAGTTGGAATTAGAGGGTGGTTACAAGTGTTAATATCTGAATTAAATTATTTAGAAAGAGAAATATGATTATGTTAAAAAATCTTGACAAGAATGCCAATGCAGGAATCTTATTATGAAAGTAATTGAATTTAGAATGCTTTTGAATTGGGGTAAAAGTATTTTCATTACCTTAGATGAAGGAATGGGCCTTCGAGGTTGCAGCCATGATATTGCAACTACTCGAATGATAATTGAGCTATTACTTCTGCTCTAAAGAGAATCATAGCAAAAAGTTTTGATAAAATATCTGTCCTCACACTTAGGGATTCCTTTCACTGCCTTGTTCTCTAAGGGCAGGAAAAATATTTTCACATGAAATTGAGTCCTTATGGCAAAAATTAATAGCTTCTTGTGAAAAGAATAATAATGGAGGCAAAGCATTCAGTTTTATACTACAAACAATATTCTAATGAAATCTATAATTGTTTAGATCAAAGCACATACATATCACATAATCAACCATGTGAAGAGCCTAGAAATATTAATAACTTTTTTAATATACATAACCAACAATATTCATAACAATGATTTAAATCTTGTCTTCACCTATATCCACAATTTATCACATTATAATATGAAATCCATTATAATCACAATTTAACACATAGTAATATCAGAAGGAAGTCTATCAAGTACAAAAGAAATGGCTAAACAAGAGTAGGCCTCACATTCTCCCCCCCTAAGATTAGACTTCCTTCCGGAAGTTCTCAAAAGGAGAGTGTAGAGCACATCAAAACATACACCACTTTTCTTCATTTAATAATAAGATGAGGGTGCCAAGTCTCCAACATTTATTTCAATAGCCAAACATAAAGTCACATTAATGCATGCTAGAACCACATAATGCTTTACTACCATTTTAACATGTTCTTCAATCATCACTAAGTATCAAGAATATTTCAATTAAATCTAAAAATTTGAACAACTCAACTTATTCATAGCAAGTAATCAATTTCTCATTTGATAATATCTTTCTAACACTTGTTTCAAATCAACACACTTACATGTCACTACAAATTAACACATCACGAGACTCACATAATGGGATTTTTACAAGGATCACTAGTGCCAAAATACCTTTGAGAAACCAAAGTATCATAGTGTCATATATCAATAGGAAAGCTAGTCTTAGGGCCCTCCCTAAGGACCCTTGCATACATTTCCTAGTACCTTCCTCCTGTTTGTATAATGGGATTAACCTCCAAGAGGAAAGTACACAAAAGATCACACACATATATCTAGGGGGAATGGATTATGACCATCCCATATTGGTCCCATTTGTAGCCCCCATCCTCACAATAAGAATTCTCCAGCCCATCTACTCCCCCATACACCCTGCCAGGGACCCCTCCTGGATCTGGCAGCTTTACACATGTCACGTTACTCCACACATGCCAGCAGTGACAAACACTGATAAAGCCTTAAAACAAGAAAGATTTCAATAAATTAAGATTTCAAAATAAAACCCACCAATAAAAACTCATATAAGAAAAAAAAATTCAATAGTGGCCATCAAAATAAAATTTGAACCCAGAAATCACAATAACCCAATCCTTGAGGCAAAAGAGGACAATTTCTAAAATTCAATTGGCTACGTAACTTAAAAAAATTAAATTCAATATTGTTGGCTCAATAAATCAAGGAAATGTCATAAAAATTGATGTAGTCACGAATGGAGGGTCTAGAGAAAGGACTGCCCAATCGTACAGCCTTAGAGTCAACACAGTGGAATAAACACAATGAATGAAACAATAAAATGGAATTTCATTGATTCAACATCACAAATGATTACAATTGGCTTACAGGCTAGTTACATGCTCATTACAATCCAACATGCAAAATATTTGACAATTGGGCATAATCACCTTCTATGTCACTTTCTCCTTCAAAAACTTCAACCTATTCTATCTAACTTAACTATCAAAACTGCCTTCCAATGGATCTAGGAGATGTTTATATAGATTTCTCCAGCTTAAGGAGTGATCTGCATCGGCCTCCAAGGCTTCCACATCCCAATGCCTTATGAAATGTGTAGGTCAGCCAAGATCATAGAGTGATGCTCCTAGCGTTGATGAAACATGTTGCGGTTCTGGATGAAGGTGTCTAGGGTCCCATAATGCCTTATGAGATATTCCATTAGGTTCCGCAAGCCACAAGAAGGTGTCACAAACCCCATACACCAAATTGAGTGTTGGATGCTCTAAACTATTATTCCTGATGATGCTTCTGATAGCGAGGTAAGTGCACAAAGATGGGGGACCAAAAGGGGGTCTTAAGATGCCACTTTTTTAATGAAATTAGGAAACATTGATATTGGATGAGAAATTAAAGATAACTACACTCAAAATTTGAAGATGTAACAAAAATTAGAGTCATAGTGCTCTGAATCTAGTTTCTAAACTACTATTTTTTTTCCAAAAATGGTTGAGATTAAGGGGTTCAAAAAGGGGGAGCACATAAATTGGTCTTGTTTTTCTCAAAAAAACATAACATAGCGTCTGGTGTGCTCCCCCTAAAATGTTAACTTTTTTTTAGTATTTTAAAAATCGCTTCGGTGAGAAATTAGCTAACACCATGTAGTTTATCCCTAATTTTTCTGATAATTTTTTCATGAATAATTGACTTTTTAGTAATTTTCAAAGTGGACACATCCTGAAAAATAGAAAATTGAGCGTGCTCCCCCCTAAAATTTTTGAAAACTAATCAAAAACTATTTTTTTTAATACATGTAGAATGGAGTTTAGTTTCTAAAAATGTAACTTATTTCAAATTTTGATGAACGATTTAAAAAAAGTCAAAAATACTAGACAATGCTTTTTGACAAAAAATGGATACACTAACAAAAGAAATTAAAGATGAAACCCTTAACGTACTCAAAATGTGAAAAAAATTATATGGTTAGATAGCTAACAAAGAGCTTAAGATTATGGTGGTATTTTTTTTGAGTTTCATTGAAAAAAGTGTCATCCTGATGGGGAGCACACTCCAGATAATCTCAAAATTTTGCTAAAAACTGAAAAAAACACGTCCAAACAAGCTCAACATAATGTGAGCGCGTTATAATGTGCTCGCGTTATGTGAAATCAATAAAGCGAGCGCGTTATATGTGAGCAAATTTGGCTTTACACATGCCAATTGCATTTGCTTGAAAGTTTCTAAAGCCTTTCAACAAATCCATTTTTGAATATCTTGCAATCATTGCATTCCATTACAGAACATCTCTTTGAGGTGTTATGTCAGACAATTGACATGCCTTGTTTATGCTTTCACACTTTACATACATGTCTACAAGGGCAACTACACTTCCTACCATCTCTCTCACTCTCTACTTCCCTCCCCTCTCTACCTCCTACCCTCTCTCTAAATTTTTGCTTCCCTCCCCTCTCTACCTCCTACCTTCTCTCTCACTCTCTTCTTTCCTCCCCTCTCTACCTTCTACCCTCTCACTCTTTACTTCCCTCTCATGTCTACCTCCTACCCTCTTTCTGAGTCTCTGCTTCCCTCTCCTCTCTACCTCCTACCTTCTCTCTCACTCTCTTCTCCCCCCTCTCTATCTCCTACCCTCTCTCTCACTCTCTACTTCCCTCCCCTCTCTACCTCCTACCCTCTCTCTCAGTCTCTTCTTCCCTCCCCTCTACCTCCTACCCTCTCTCACTCTCTTCTTCCTTCCCCTGTCTACCTCTTACCTTCTCTCACTCTACTTCCCTATCATCTCTACCTCCTACCCTCTCTCTCTCACTCTCTACTTCCTTCCCCTCTCTACCTCTCCTCATCATTCTTCCCATCCAATAAAATTTCATAAATTATCTTGTTTCTATTTCATCATCCCAATTTATATCATCGTCCCTCTTTGCATGTCCTAGTTTTCTTGTTTCCATGTTCTTTGTTGACAAGGAAGAGGAGAGGGAGGAAGAGGGAGAGAGGATAGAGAGAGGGAGAGAGAGAGAGTGTGTGTCCTAGTTTTCTTATTTTAGAGAGAGAGAGAGGGTTGGTCAGGTTTATGAGTTTAGGGTTGCTTAAGTTTAGGGTTTAGGGGTTAGATTTTAGGGGCATTATTTAGGGTTTTGGGGTTTTGGGAGAGAGAGAGAGAGAGGTTTAGGGTTGCTCAAGTTTAGGGGCATTATTTAGGGTTTATGAGTTTAGAGTTGCTTAGACCTTTAGGGGCATTATTTAGGGTTTATGAGTTTCTAGGGTTGCTCAAGTTTAGGGTTTAGGGTTTAGGGTTAAAGGGGAATTATTTTATAATTTCCCTCCAATGCTCCTAATCCTAACCCATTAGTCCACTCATCTCCTAATCCATCAATCCCTATCATCCATCCACCATATAACTCACCATCTAATCCACCATCAAACATTCTAAGCTCTAATCCATCAATCCATGAACCCTTGAAAAATTTTCTCTAAAGACTCTTTACAAAACAAAAATAAAAGCAAAGATATGGAGCCATCCAAATCCACTAATCCAATTTCATCCCCCTCTAACACTCCCAATCTTAATCCATCCCCTCCTATATCTATTCACTCAATCCTAATCCTAACCCTACAACATCTTCCATCATTGTCCATCAACTATATGCATATATCCTAGTCCATCAACCCATGAAGCCATGAAGGATGTGACCCAAGGACTATTAGCAAGGAATCTAAAAACATCATATACTCAATTTCCTATCATTGAGCCTAGCAAAGAACCTCCTAATAACATGTCTACCACTCCAACACCATCATCCACTCCTAGATGTCTATCCATTTCATTGAAGAGTCTCCTACCATAAGTCCAAGTCAAACCCCATCATGTAGCCATGTTGTCAAACATCCAAAGATTATTGATCCCATCCAAGAATCCATCACATCCATCTAAGAAACCCAATAGCTATGTTAAGAGCCTAGTCCAAAGCATGTGGAAACACCAACCACCCATCCTAATCAAAATCCAAACATCCCATCTAATCCCATTCCGGACCCCTTACCATCTCATGGTCAACCCATCTACATCTATCCCATCATTGATCCTCCAACATCTCCTAGTGAACTCCCATCAACACCTCTTACTCCCCAATCTAATGAATATCAATGCATCCCCACTTACCCTATCCATATCTAATATCTCTCTATCCATGCTTATCCTCCCTGTGATCAAGATATTATATATGATCAAGATCTTATCCATGAGCAAGTAACCCACATCACTCCTATCCATCATCCCATTAGCCCTATCCATCATCCCACTAGTCTTATTCATTATCCATCAGTATCCCTTGATGAGACACTTGGTCCCCAAGAAAACATAGATAATCAAACAAATAACTTGGATCCTATCAAATCACATCCCAATGAGGATAATGATAATCAAGATCCAAGAATTCTACATCCATTTCCCATTAAACCTCCATCATCCCCTGTCAAACTATATGTTTAGGGGTTTAGCCTGGTTTCTCGAGTTTAGGGTTTAGGGGTCAGGGGCATTATTTGAGGTTTATGAGTTTAGGGTTTCTCAAGTTTAGGGTTTAAGGTTTAGGGGTTAGGGTTTAGGGGAATTATTTAGGCTTTAGGGGTTTAGGGATGCTCGAGTTTAGGGTTTAGGGGTTTAGGGTTGCTCGGGTTTAGGGTTTAGGGGTTAGGGGTTTAGGGTTGCTCGAGTTTAGGGGTTAGGGTTTAGGGTTTAGAGAGAGAGTGAGGGGACTGATAGAGATTAGGAGAGATAGGGAGATAGAGGTTTAGGGTTGCTTCCAGGGTTTATGGTTAAGGGGTTAGGGATTTAGGGGTTTATACATAATGTCATGAACATAACATCTAGTTTATATGCAAAGCCATATAGGCATATAAATATACATCGGTAACATACAAAAGTATGTATACAAAGCCATCTAAGCATACAAAAAATGTCCCAAAACTGGTTTCCTATGGACTTTTATGAAATAATCAGTGGCCCTTGCTTGACTGTGAAGATGGAGAGCCAATCAATGACTCATCCTCTCTCTATCGTCAAGTAGACCTCCTCAACAAACGTTCATCCAACTTCACCTGTTAATACAATCAAACAATGTGCACATTAATCTAGAAAATGTATGAAATATATAACATCACATATGTAATCGATCACTTACTACCATCAGATGATCACTCTCTATCATCTTTTCTCTCTCTTCGTCCGTAGTTGGATGGACTGGAGTTGTGACCTCCTGTGAGAAGCATCAAGAAGCAAAATTGACTAAACATAAATATAATTTATGTACATCAAATGACATGAGATAAAACAAGAAATACAAAATTATGACATTTTCATGTTATTGGCTCATACCTGGGTTAAAGGATTTGAAAACATCATGGTTGTAGCAATGCCTACCTATGTTGACTCACGAAGATGAGGAGTGTCCATATTCAGCATATGAAAATCAAGTTCAAGATTATTCAACCAAAATAAATACATAACATTATTTAAATGCATAATGATTATAAATGGTTAAATTTACCTTTGTATAAGTGGTGGATTTGCGTCCAGGGGACCAAGGAAACCGTGGAGGTGCTGGTGACTGTTGAAATCATCAAATTGTCACAAATAATATTACCATTGATATATGTGCAATAATTACGATCATGTGATAAATTACATACTTGCTGACTTGACCTCCTCTCATAACCCGTTAATGGATGGCTAATGGAGGTAGGATGAAGACTGACCCTGGAATTTCATTGCGCAGATAATTACATACATTATTTTTCACTTATAATATAGATAGTCATATAAAATTAATTACAAACTTCAAATAACAATATATTAAATCAAGATGAAACTTGTAAAAATTACCTAAGAGTCAATACAAATGTCTATGTAAGACATCATCGGTGAGAACAATCTCATCCAATATGGATGTCTCCAACATTGGATGCTACCCCTACGTCGCAACATCCTGCCGAGAGTCCTATCGTGCGTCCTGTGTCCCATAATCACACAAGTTCCCACATGAACTACACAAATGTGGGGACAAATGATGCCTACTCCTCTCACCCTCATCGGCCTGGGTAAGATCATCAGCATGTTGTGGTAGAGACTGTGTGAGAGTAGTCAATGAATGTAATGTCTCCACCTCAACACTCTCCTTCAAAGTCGAAGGGAGTGACACACGTTATGGCCTCAACAAGGGTCTAGGTACATGGTTTTCATCTTGCTAAGCTCCCTCTCTATCATGGGCAGAGCCACCACCTCTACCTTGGATCTAGATCAAATGTCAAAATAATTGGGAATATTCTTGAGGACGAACTCGCAATAGAGTTTTCTCAAGAAATATTGTGGCACCTCATCGTTGTTGCATGGGTGCTCATCAAAGACCATGTACCATTTATCCCAAAAGTTATGGGATATTTCTTCATTCCTACACCAATGAATAGGGAACCGTTTGCAAGTTTCTTCTAATCTTTGGCCAGTTTTAGGATTAATAAAGTGTGCACATAATTGAGATTTTGTAATTTTTTCATTCTTCACTTGTTTGAATATGACAATTTATCGGCATAGTATTGTCGACACCTCTCCCTATAGTCTTGAAATTTGGTGATCTGTTTTGTCACCAATTCAGTGTGGGAAATAATCTCTTCTAATGACTTCGCAAGTGCTCTCCTACGATCAGTGCTTGCACTTAGATTGTTTAGCATTTGAATAAGGGTTTGAAGTTGTCTTTTGTTTTCTTCTATTTTCCCTAGGTAGTTTTCTTATGTATCCCTTACATTGTGAGGATGTGAAGGTGGGTTTTGAAGGTTTGGAGGGTTTTAGGGGTTGTTTTGACCCTCCTCAACTGGATTTGGGTTTTCTCTTGCCTCATTAACTGTAAATGCAAATGAAAAACTAATTAAACATTGTGAAAGTTAAAAATTCTTCTCAAACTAACAAAAATTAAACAAACCCTAACTTCTTCGGCTACTAGGCCCTCCAAATTTGCTTCACGACGTCTTTGGCAGCAAGGTGGCATCGTGAAAGTGTCGATTTCTCCCTTGCACTTTCTTGGAGAGACTTTCCTTGAATGTGCTCACGCTTTGAACATTGTTTTTTTCACATACAAACTCTTTTGGTCACAGGTGAATGGCAGAATTTTTTTTTTTTACTTTTAAAGCAAGTCAAAATGCGAGCGCATTATAACGCACTTGCGTTTTGGCCTGTTTTGGACCAAAAAGTCCCATGGTGGTGACTTTTGAGTCCACCATCTTTGTGTATACACCCAGCAATAACTTTCCATAGACATTTGAAAATCTCCTGAAACATTAATATAATGTGCATGAGCCATTGTAGAGTTATGGTCCTACACTATGAGTTGTGAAGTGATCATGTGGTGAAATGCGATGACTTATTCTGAAACTGCAACTAACTAAAATGCAAGAAAATAAATGTTTTTGGTTGATGCAAGATTGCCTTTCAACCTAGGATGCTCCTGCATCAGACACTCGGTGTTGTTTGAAAAGTGAGTCCCTCACTTTCCTGGGGCTAGAGGAAAACCAATGCAGTCTACCTCATCCTGAGAAATCCATGATGAATCCTCCTCCGGTCTTCCTTTCCACTTAACCAAGTACTCTTTATACTGCCTATTTCTGGTGCTACGCCCAACTTTGTTATCCAAAATCTGCTCTATCTTCTCTTGTTGTTGATGCGGTATTTGATCCCCTAGAAAACTTCCATGGTGTCATCACTAGGTTGGCCTTTATGATATTGATATATATCTGTAATGTTGAATATAGGTGATATGCCAAGTTCTTCTAGTAGCTCCACTTCATATGCATTTCCTGAATCAAACTTCTTGAGAATCTTACATGGTCCAAACTTTCTCATCTTCAACTTGTTATATATTCCTACTAGAAATATTTCCTTCCTGAGATATACCATGACTTCATCCCCAACAACAAATTCCTTATGTTTCTGATTTTCATTTGCTTGATCCCTAGGTAAACTCCCACTCCACCACTCACATATCTCATATGAACTCCACCAATCCAATAGGGAAGAACCTATTGGTCCTGTCAAGTGGCAGGATGCCATAGACAATGGTCATCAAGACTAGAGGTAGCTTCTCCACCAACCCCTCATAGGCATCTATATCTAATGGCAAACCTTGTCGTGGTAAATTTGACATCCCATACAACCATAACAATGTCTCATTTGGATCATGTTCTTAGTAGTACACTCTCCTCCCCAAGATGGGGAGCTAAAAGATCCTCCAAATTTCCTCTAGAGTCACTGCAATCTACCTTATTGGTAGGTTCATAAAATTTGCTCATCTCACTCCTCCATCTCTTGCTAAGGCTGTCAGCATCACACTATGTGCCCTAATCATGGGCATACAAGCCACATACCACAAGCCAACCTACTCTAGACATCCCCAATCATGTTCCTCCCAGTTCTTTGTTATTTGTAACACATACGACTACCTCTATCGGGACACCAAGGGCAATAATCCCTCCTGCATCTAGTCAAACCCATGTCAAAAATTTTCAATCTTGCTATCATAAGTGCACACACCATTCTGTAAATGCTTGCACCAATTTACAATGCACACACTAGTTTGAAATGCATGCGCTACATCATGCCACCCATGGGTAAGTGCAAGAAGATGGGGGGCCAAAAAGGGGTCTTAAGTGGCCACTTTTTTTCTGAAATCAGGAAATACTGGCCTTGGATGAGAAATTGAGCATAGTTACACTCAAAATTTAGAGATGCAACCAAAACAATGTTCGTAGTGCTCTGAGTCTACTTTCTAAACTACTATTTTGTTTTGAAAATGGCATAGATTAAGGGGTTCAAAAGAGGGAGCCACAGAAATTGGTGTTGTTTCTGTCAAAAAAACATAACATAGCATGTTTTGTGGCTCCCTCAAAAGGTCAACTTTTTTTTGGTATTTTTAAAATCGCTTCAGTGAGAAATTAGCTAATAGCATGTAGTTTATGCCCAATTTTTCTGATAATTTTTTGATGAATATTTGATTTTTTACTAATTTTTAAAGTGGACACATCCTAAAAAATAGAATTTTGGCCGTGCTACCCCTATAAATTTTGAAAACTAATTGAAAATCATTTTTTTATTTTTTTAATATTTGTAGAATGGAGTCTAGTTTCTAAATATGTAATTTTTTTGAAATTTGAATGAATAGTTATTTTACAATGAAAAAAAGACCAAACAGTGGTTTTTGCATAAAAACGGACACACAAACAAAAGAAATTAAAGATGAAAGGCTTAACATTGTTAAAATGTGAAAAAAATCACATCGTCAAATAGCTAAGAGAAAGCCTAACATTACCCATGTGTTCGATTTGTTCAACCTTGAAACACGTGCAAATCTGAGGGTTAGCACGAATGAAATTATGTGAAATTTTGAAGAATACAGAAAAACACGTCTGTGACTGTTCATAAGGCACTCCAAGCCTTTGGGTTGGAAATCCAAAGCAAATCCCAAGCCCAAGGCTTGGGATTCCCAAAGCAAGAAATAACGCGAGTGCGTTATAACGCGCTCGCGTTATTTCTTGCCTTACATTTTTTTCCCGCAAGTCTGTCTTTTGCCATGTTTGACATAACGCGAGCGCGTTATAACGCGCTCGCGTTATGTCCCACTTAAATTTTTTTACATTCAAGGCTATTCATCATGAGGGTTAAGGCATAAAGGATAGAGTTGGAAGGTTTACGGATAAGGGATTAGCGTTTAAGGTATAGTATCGAGCCCGTTGAGGGTCTAGGAATAGGGATAGCGTTTAAGGTTTAGGGATGAGGGATGACAGATTACAGTTGAGGGTCGAGGGATCAAAGTTAAGGGTTGAGGGATTAGGGTTTGACATTAAGGGTTGAGGGTTGAGGTTCAAGGGTCAAGGGTTTAGGGATAGGGTTTAGGGTCGAGGGATTAGGGTTAAAGTAGAGTGTGGAGGGTGTAAGGATTAGGGATAGGGTTGGAGGGTTTAGGGATAAGGGATTAGGGTTTAAGGTATAGTATCAAGTCTGTTGAGAGTTTAGGAATAGGGATAGCATTTAGGGATTAGGGATGAGGGATTATAGTTGAGGGATGATGGATTAGGGTTGAGGGTTGAGGGATTAGGGTTTAGGGATAAGGTTTAGGGTTGAGGGTTGAGGGATTAGGGTTTAAGGTATAGTGTTGAGGGTTGAGGGTTGAGGGTTTAGGATTAGGGTTTAGGGTTGACGGATTAGCATTTAATGTCGAGGTTAGGGTTAGAGTGTTGAGGGTAGAGGGATTAGGGATAGGGTTTAGGGTTTAAGGTTTAAGGATTGAGGGTTGAGGCTTTAGGGATGAGGGTTTAAGGCTTAAGATATAGTGTCAAGTGTTGAGGGTGTAGGGATAGGGTTTAAGTTTTAAGGGTTAAGGGTTGAGGGATATGGATTAGGGTTTAAGGTATAGTGTTGAGGGTCGAGGGATCAGAGTTAAGGGTTGAGGGATTAGGGTTTGACATTGAGGGTTGAGGGTTGAGGTTCGAGGGTCAAGGGTTTAGGGATAGGGTTGAGGGTCGAGGAATTAGGGTTAAAGTAGAGTGTGGAGGGTATAAGGATTAGGGATAGGGTTGGAGGGTTTAGGGATAAGGGATTAGGGTTTAAGGTATAGTATCGATTCTGTTGAGGGTGTAGGAATAGGGATAGCATTTAGGGTTTAGGGATGAAGGATTAGAGTTGGGGGATGACAGATTAGGGTTGAGGGTTGAGGGATTAGGGTTTAGGGATAAGGTTTAGGGTTGAGGGATGAGGGATTAGGGTTTAAGGTATAGTGTTGAGGGTTTAGGGATAGGGTTTAGGGTTGAGGGATTAGGATTTGACGTTGAGGGTTGAGGGTTTAGGGTTTAGGGTTAGGGTTGAGAGATGAGGGATCAGAGTTAAGGGTTGAGGGAATAGGGTTTAACGTCGAGGGTTGAGGGTTGAGGTTCGAGGGTCAAGGGTTTAGGGATAGGGTTGAGGTTGAAGGGATTAGGGTTAAAGTAGAGTGTGGAGGGTGTAAGGATTAGGGATAGGGTTGGAGGGTTTAGGGATAAGGGATTAGAGTTTAAGGTATAGTATCGAGTCTGTTGAGGGTTTAGGAATAGGGATAGCATTTAGGGTTTAGGGATGAGGGATTAGAGTTGAGGGATGAGGGATTAGGGTTGAGGGTTGAGGGATTAGGGTTTAGGGATAAGGTTTAGGGTTGAGGGTTGAGGGATTGGGGTTTAAGGTATAGTGTTGAGGGTTGATGGTTTAGGGATAGGGTTTAGGTTTGAGGGATTAGGGTTTAGGGTTGATGAATTAGGGTTTAATGTTGAGAGTTGAGGGTTGAGGGTTGAGGGTTGAGGTTGAGGGATAGGGTTAATGGTCAAGGGATTAGGGTTAAATAAGAGTGTCGATGGTAGAGGGATTAGGGTTTAAGGTATGGTATCGAGCCTGTTGAGGGTCTAGGAATAGGGATAGCGTTTAGGGTTTAGGAATGAGGGATTAGAGTTGAGGGATGACGGATGACAGATTAGGGTTGAGGGTTGAGGGATTAGGGTTTAGGGACAAGGTTTAGGGTTAGGGTTTAGGGATAGGGTTTAGGGTTGAGGGATTAGAGTGAAGAGTTGAGGTATTAGAATTTGGCGTTGAGGGTTTAGGGTTTAGGATCAGGGTTGAAGGTCGAGGGATCAGAGTTAAGGGTTGAGGGATTAGGGTTTGATGTTGAGGGTTGAGGGTTGAGGTTTGAGGGTCAAGGGTTTAGGGATAGGGTTGAGGGTTGAGGAATTAGGGTTACAGTAGAGTGTGGAGGGTATAAGGATTAGGGATAGGGTTGGAGGGTTTAGGGATAAGGGATTAGAGTTTAAGGTATAGTATCGAGTCTGTTGAGGGTTTAGGAATAGGGATAGCATTTAGGGTTTAGGGATGAGGGATTAGAGTTGAGGGATGAGGGATTAGGGTTGAGGGTTGAGGGATAAGGTTTAGGGTTGAGGGTTGAGGGATTAGGGTTTAAGGTATAGTGTTGAGGGTTGATGGTTTAGGGATAAGGTTTAGGTTTGAGGGATTAGGGTTTAGGGTTGATGAATTAGGGTTTAATGTTGAGAGTTAAGGGTTGAGGGTTGAGGGTTGAGGTTGAGGGATAGGGTTAATGGTCAAGGGATTAGGGTTAAATAAGAGTGTCGATGGTAGAGGGATTAGGGTTTAAGGTACAGTATCGAGCCTGTTGAGAGTCTAGGAATAGGGATAGCGTTTAGGGTTTAGGAATGAGGGATTAGAGTTGAGGGATGACGGATGACAGATTAGGGTTGAGGGTTGAGGGATTAGGGTTTAGGGACAAGGTTTAGGGTTAGGGTTTAAGGTATAGTGTTGAGGGTTTAGGGATAGGGTTTAGGGTTGAGGGATTAGAGTGAAGGGTTGAGGGATTAGAATTTGGCGTTGAGGGTTTAGGGTTTAGAATCAGGGTTGAAGGTCGAGGGATTAGAGTTAAGGGTTGAGGGATTAGGGTTTGATGTTGAGGGTGAGGGTTGAGGTTCGAGGGTCAAGGGTTTAGGGATAGGGTTGAGGGTCGAGGAATTAGGGTTAAAGTAGAGTGTGGAGGGATGACGGATGATAGATTAGGGTTGAGGGTTGAGGGATTAGGGTTTGATGTTGAGGGTTGAGGGTTTAGGGTTAGGGTTGAGAGATGAGGGATCAGAGTTAAGGGTTGAGGGATTAGGGTTTGACGTCGAGGGCTGAGGTTCGAGGGTCAAGGGTTTAGGGATAGGGTTGAGGTTGAAGGGATTAGGGTTTAGGGACAAGGTTTAGGGTTAGGGTTGAGGGATTAGGGTTTAAGGTATAGTGTTGAGGGTTTAGGGATAGGGTTTAGGGTTGAGGGATTAGAGTGAAGGGTTGAGGGATTAGAATTTGGCGTTGAGGGTTTAGGGTTTAGGATCAGGGTTGAAGGTCGAGGGATTAGAGTTAAGGGTTGAGGGATTAGGGTTTGATGTTGAGGGTTGAGGGTTGAGGTTCGAGGGTCAAGGGTTTAGGGATAGGGTTGAGGGTCGAGGAATTAGGGTTAAAGTAGAGTGTGGAGGGATGACGGATGATAGATTAGGGTTAAGGGTTGAGGGATTAGGGTTTGATGTTGAGGGTTGAGGGTTGAGGGTTAGGGTTGAGAGATGAGGGATCAGAGTTAAGGGTTGAGGGATTAGGGTTTGACGTCGAGGGCTGAGGTTCGAGGGTCAAGGGTTTAGGGATAGGGTTGAGGTTGAAGGGATTAGGGTTTAGGGACAAGGTTTAGGGTTAGGGTTGAGGGATTAGGGTTTAAGGTATAGTGTTGAGGGTTTAGGGATAGGGTTTAGGGTTGAGGGATTAGAGTGAAGGGTTCAGGGATTAGAATTTGGCGTTGAGGGTTTAGGGTTTAGGATCAGGGTTGAAGGTCGAGGGATTAGAGTTAAGGGTTGAGGGATTAGGGTTTGATGTTGAGGGTTGAGGGTTGAGGTTCGAGGGTCGAGGGTCGAGGAATTAGGGTTAAAGTAGAGTGTGGAGGGATGACAGATGACAGATTAGGGTTGAGGGTTGAGGGATTAGGGTTTGATGTTGAGGGTTGAGGGTTTAGGGTTAGGGTTGAGAGATGAGGGATCAGAGTTAAGGGTTGAGGGATTAGGGTTTGACGTCGAGGGCTGAGGTTCGAGGGTCAAGGGTTTAGGGATAGGGTTGAGGTTGAAGGGATTAGGGTTTAGGGACAAGGTTTAGGGTTAGGGTTGAGGGATTAGGGTTTAAGGTATAGTGTTGAGGGTTTAGGGATAGGGTTTAGGGTTGAGGGATTAGAGTGAAGGGTTGAGGGATTAGAATTTGGCCAAGTAACGGCATAATGTTGAGTAGTTTGTGTACGTGTCATTACCATTTGTAACCGAACTGAATGTCTGAAAGGTTTGTAACCGATTGGCAGGGTGGTTATAGGTGATTCACCTTCCACCGTGTGTAACTGTCAATTGAGAGTCTTTATATTGTTGGTCTTTGTTCATGTAGAGGGGAGTGAATGAACAGAGAGAGAAATTGTATTTTATTCTGAAGCAGAAGGAATAAAGAAATTCTGTGTTTTCTGGTCAAACTACAGTGATACCGATTGGAGTCATTCCACTGGTGGATTTCTTTGAAATCAATGGAATGACCTCCATGTAGTTAGATTTATTTCTGTTATGTAGTTTTAGTGTTTCTGTGTGTTCTGTTCGGTTACAATGTGCAGAGAAGGAATTAGCACTTTATGTGTATACAATGAATGTTTGTGAGGACAGTTCGTATCTTCCATTTGAATATCATTGTTGTATGTGAGGTTTTTAGAATAAGCATTCTGAACGATGCAAGAAATGATCGGTGGAAACAGTAAGGAGGACCGGAAGAATAAGTCGAGCAATGTATGGAGAAGTCATCGGATTGACTATGTCTATCGGGTAGACAAAGGTGCATTGAACCGATAACATTAATCTTGCCGATCGTGTTTGTGTCGAGGTGACAAATGGTAATGTCTTACCGAAGATGAAGCATTATGTTCAGTTATCGGTAAGAGTTGTATTGTCGGAAGATGGGCGAAGAGTCCCACCGATGGTCTTAGTCACATCGACAAAGGTAAAGCGGAGGATGTGCATCGGCGTAAAGTTTGATATCGGACGACGAGGATTAAGTTACGCCGATAGTCTAAGTCAGACCGACGAAAGAGAAGCGAAGTATATCGGTGTGAGTAATGCCATCGGCATAAGAAAGTTGGTTTGGACCGATGGTAGGATCTCTCACCGATCGGGGTGAGATTCAAGAAGTCTTGCCGATGGTAAGTCTATCAGCGTAACCGATAGCATCGGCAGGAAACTTAAAGAGTTCCCCAACAGTTATGTTCTCTCCGATCGGGAAGACGACGGGAAAGTGCGGCCGATGTAACATATGTCGGCATGAGTTACCTCATCGGCCGATGAGAGAAAGGTGGTTGCCGATAGCCATTGTCTTGCCGATAGGCAAGAATAGGTACATTTCGGTGTGACATTTAAATTGTCTTGCCGATATACACTGTAAAGGTTATTTTGTGGACTTTCAAGGATTTTTTCACCTGTGTTAATGTTCAACTGGTTTCGCTCTGCATCAAGGGATTAGGGTTTGACGTCGAGGGCTGAGGTTCAAGGGTCAAGGGTTTAGGGATAGGGTTGAGGTTGAAGGGATTAGGGTTTAGGGGCAAGGTTGAGGTTGAGGGATTAGGATTTGACATTGAGGGTTGAGGGTTTAGGGATAGGGTTGAGGGATTAGGATTTGACATTGAGGGTTGAGGGTCAAGGGATCAGAGTTGAGGGTTTAGGGTTTAGAGATCTATAGCAGGACAAAACGTGAGCGCGTTATAACGCGCTCGCGTTTTGTATTTCTACTGAAACGGTAAAAAAGTATAACGCGCTCGCGTTTTGTATTTCTACTGAAATGGTAAAAAAGTGGTTACCCCCGTGATCCAGGCCCACATGCTCTGTTTTCTTACTGATTCTGTGCGTGCTCTGACAAAAAAGAAGTGCTTTCATGCTATTGGGAAGTTCACATGCACATTTGACACATTGTACCACCTTTGCATGATCTTTCCACCACCTTTTCTGCTTTGCCAACTTGAGAAGGAGGAAATAACATAGTTTTCAAACCAAATTTGATATATATCTATACAAGTTTCAATTTTTGTAGTATTGCAATGTTAATTTTGATTCAATTTTAAGAATTTAACATTGAAAAGGAAGCAAGTGGTGAAAAACTCAAATTGTTGAGGAGTTTGATGCAAGAAGATAAAAACACTACATAATTGGGTACTCTCTCCATTCAAATCTTCGTTTTTTAGGTATGTCAAGTCTTTACATGCATGTTCTTTACATTTTCCTTATTTTGGATTGAATTACTTTATCATGCTTTATCATACATGTTTAAAATAGACACATTTCCAATCAAGAAAGCAACCTACAATCTCACATGATGCCATGTATATTTTCTACACTTGGGCTCTTTAATAATTATGTGTAATAAACAAACCTTAGTTCATACCATGATGTCAAACTATACAAGAATAAATCCTTACAACATTAAAAAAATACAATCCCACTATTATCATGTATTCATTTCTTAGGAACTAATATTGGTCTCTTTATCATGCTACAGACAAATTCTCCGTCATGCTGAGGAAACAATCAAGAATTAAACCAACACAGGAAGAGATAGAAGCTAAGAATGCAAAGAAAGCAATGGCTATGAGGGAACTTCGTGAGAAGAGAAAATTGGACACGATAAATGAAGACATACCAATTGAAGAGGAACCACAACCATCACAAAGAGATATGGTATTGGCGGCACAAAGAGAACGAATGCAAAAACTTCGTGGTACGAGAGATTTGAATACCATAGTTGGAGACACATCCTTTATCATAAGACAACATGTAGGGACACCATCTACCACATCTCAAGTTGAGAGTACATCATCACTCACATGTGATGAAGGAGGTACGCCATCGTTCCCACCTCAACCTCAAGGTATGTCATCTATTCCATCTTCGATCGAAGGTATGCCATCTAACCCATCTCATTTAAATATTGATGAAATTCCTAATGTTGAGATGAATTTACCTAACTTGACACCACCTAGAATTTTGCATAGAAAGCCAAAGTATTTGATTGATATTGATGAGAATATTTTGCAGCCAATGGAAGGTAAGATTCCAAAACGCACTTGTAGAAGATATGCTAATAAGATTTGGAGATTGTTCTTTAAAAAGTTAAATGAGACTGCAAGATGTCAACTATTCGTTGAAATGATGTGAAGTATAAAGTATAGGTCTATCATGAAGATTCTTGGGTTGAGAACATCAGATGCTTCAAGTGAAAAATCTATTGTCAAGAATCTAATGAGTGCGTATGAGAGTGTGGGTAACACCTCACGCACAAAAGATAGTAATGCAACACGGCGTGTGATTACATCGACTATAGTAAGTAGTCAAATGAGGAAAGCTCGTCTTATTAGAAAGACAAGTCAAAAATTGAGAATTAATAGGAAAACTTTATCAAGAGCCGTTGGAAGACGCCAAAGAATTGAGGACACTAATGCCAATGAATTATGGGCGTTCTCGGGGAGACTACCACGAAAAGATAAACCAATTGTTGAAGCATTGAGGTCACTAATTGAAGACTTTTCGAAGAATTACACAAGGGTATCTCTGAATCAAAGGGATGTGGCAAGAAGGAGAATTGGTAGTCAGAACCGCGAGCCACATCCAAAGCATTTTTTGGATGAGACTCAAACACAGTTTTATGGTAAATTTCTAGAGAAGTATCCTCAAATTAAAATTTGTCAAAGATATTTTGAAATGCTAAAACCTTTCTATGTTAAGATAAATCACACACGCACTACTTGTTGTTGTAGATTACATATTGAATTTTCTAACCATTTTGATGCTTATAGGTCTATATGTTTAGATATGCATACTAACAATGATTTGCAGGGTTGTGCCATATGTGCCCCACCAACATCTTCAAGAGACTTCATATCAAAAATTTTATGTGAAAGAGAGGAAGGTCAAATATTCTACAAGAAATTATGCTTGGATGGCACATGTCATCGTTACGGTGGCTTGCAACATTTGCCAATATGTGAACATATGGAAATAACACATGCGTTTGGAAATGAACTAGTAGAGTTTGGCAAGTATAAAACAGTGGCATACAATACAAAAGATGGTAAAGAAGCAAAGAGGTGTGAATTAGTTATTGAAAAGATTCCAGTGTATCAGTTTATGCCTATATTTCGTGACAGCATAGTGTATGAGTATGCAAGACATGCCCATAGAGCTCGATGGTTGGACTTGCAATTCAAGTTATGCAAGGACACATTTCCAGTTGGTAGCATTGTTTCAGTCGTCGACTTTGCAGAGAACTATAGTCTACAGCCACAGCGTGAGGTGCAATCACAATATTACAACTCCACACAGGTTTCTATATTTGTGCACATCGCATTCATTCATGCAAATGATAGTACAGAGGATGACAGAAAGATCATAAGGGAGTATCATTTCTATATTAGTGATGATCGCACGCATTCTACGGAGTTCGTGCAAGGTTGCTTTCAGGTGTTCTATAATGATTTGGCTAGAAGGGGCATATCATTCAGTCAGCATATCATATGGTCGGATAATTGTGCATCACAATTCAAGAACTCGCGAATTTCTATTGGCTGAGTAGGAGGCATAATTTTATAGGTATTCAACATATGTGGAACTTTTGTGAGGCTGGGCATGGAAAGGGGGAGCATGATGGTGTAGGAGCATGTATCAAAAGAGCCATAGCACGAGAAGAGTTAAAGTATAAAGACAATGCAAAGTTGACAGATGCAAAATCGATTGTCGAGTGGTGTAATGCTTCCATGGGTCCAGGTAATGAAGGTAAGTCTTTAGTTCGTAGATTTTTTTGGTTGATAAATGATACTAACATTGCACCATATGAGGATTGTTGTACACTGACAGGATCAAATGAGATGCACTCTTTCAGAAGCTCAATTGCAGGTTCATGGAGTATCCATACACGAAAGATGTCATGCTTTTGTTCTTCCTGTACAATTCAAGTCTGGGATGAGTGCGAGTCAAAGGAGTGGGTTGACGAATGGCAGTTAAGTTATCTTAGCCCACTTGACACGTATCGACCCCCGACGGCACTGGAACTAACACAGATGGAATCGTCAGTTGACTTTGACCACATATCAGATTTAGTTCAACCAGGTAATATAGGGCACATATATGCATCTAATTTCATCTAGTTCAACCAGGTAATGTCATCTTACTTTGTAGTGTTTTTGTAACGTTGACTAATTTCATCTAATTTGCTACACATATCAATGTAGGACATGTATATGCAGTTATTGCAGATGAAGATAATGAAGAGGGAACAGATTATTACTTATGTCGTTGTGTTGAGGCCAAAAAGAAATTGGAGGCCCCTGTTACAGATGGAGAAAACATCGAATACCCTACAGGATCAGTGGTTATTACTGGAACATGGCTTAGAAGGTACCCACATAAGAGTGTTAATATTTGGCTATTTCAGGACTTTGACATGCATCGAAAGATTCTTCATTACTCGAACCTTGTCGTGGCATCCAATGTTCATTTGATAAAGTATCGGGGTAGACCTTTGAACAAAATATTGTGGAAGGTGCGTGAGTCTGACCATGAAGCAATACTTGACACAATAAAGAGTAGAGCAGATCCAGATGGTTCATTGGATTAATTTGTAAGTATTCACATTGATTTTGTAAAGTTATGTTACATTGAGTTGTAAGTATGCACATTAATTTGTAAGGTTTGTCTTTTTTTATTTCCTCCTGCATTTTTACACATATGTACACATTTTTACATCATCATGTTATGCATTTTTGGTGTCCTGCTCCTGATGCGACCAAACTCATAACTCACCCTACTAGACACCATTTGATGATCTCTCCAACACTCTGGATCTAGGGCGCCCAATCATGATGATGACCTATATACCATTCTCCCAAGGCGCTCATAATGAATGAATGATAAGGAGCACCTTGACCTCTATAATCAAGGTGATTTTAAGTCACTTTGAGTCATTTGGGGTCAGTTTGAGTCTTTGAGTCATGTTGCAAAAAAGTGTCAATGTTGTCAAGTTGCACAAAGCAACCTTTGCATTTTTGGTGTCTTGCTCGTGATGTGACCAAACTGACTGTTCCAACACATTCGGATGGGTACATTTACGCTAGGCATGGTCCTATTTTTCACCCAAACATGTCGAAACAGTCTGAGCTACATTGTACCAACGATATCCTTGAAGAGTCCAAAGTGCAAAAACGCTGCAATCTTTGACGAGATGTTACTCAAAAACCGTGTCACTTAGAAACATTCCGTCTGAGGCAACGCTATCACGTAGAGTGCCTCTACAATAACCTCTCTCGGTTTTTTATAGCTTTGAGGCATTTACCCGTGGTGAAAGGTTTTCTACTGCCCCAAAAATCGTCAGAAGGAGGCAGTGTAAAGTTGCAAAGGGGTGTAACTTTTGTCCTGCTCCTGATGCGACCAAACTGACTATTCCAACGCGTCCGAATGGGTACATTTATGCTAGGCATGGTCCTATTTCTCACCCAAACATGTCGAAACAGTCGGAGCTACATTGTACCGACGATATCCCTGAAGAGTCCAAAGTGCAAAAAGGCAGCAATCTTTGACGAGATGTTACTCGAAAATCATGTCACTTAGAAATATTCCGTCTGAGGCAACGGGATCACGTAGAGTGCCTCTACAATAACCTCTCTCAGTTTTTTATAGCTCTTAGGCATTTGCCCGTGGTGAAAGGTTTTCTGTTGCCCCAAAAATCGTCAGAAGGAGGCAGTGTAAAGTTGAAAAGGGGTGTAACTTTCATCCTGCTCCTGATGCGACCAAACTGACTATTCCAACGCGTCCGAATGGGTACATTTATGCTAGGCATGGTCCTATTTCTCACCCAAACATGTCGAAACAGTCGGAGCTACATTGTACCGATGATATCCCTGAAGAGTCCAAAGTGCAAAAAGGCAACAATCTTTGACGAGATGTTACTCGAAAATCATGTCACTTAGAAACATTCCGTCTGAGGAAACGGGATCACGTAGAGTGCCTCTACAATAACCTCTCTCAGTTTTTTATAGCTCTTAGGCATTTTCCCGTGGTGAAAGGTTTTCTGTTGCCCCAAAAATCGTCAGAAGGAGGCAGTGTAAAGTTGCAAAGGGGTGTAACTTTCGTCCTGCTCCTGATGCGACTAAACTGACTGTTCCAACGCATCCGAATGGGTACATTTATGCTAGGCATGGTCCTATTTCTCACCCAAACATGTCGAAACAGTCGGAGCTACATTGTACCGACGATATCCCTGAAGAGTCCAAAGTGCAAAAAGGCAGCAATCTTTGAAGAAGAGAGTTATCTGGTGAGTGCTTAGGAGTTCTGGTGCCTAGGGGAAAGGTCTAGGTAGAGCGCCTTCAGACTTTGACAGTGAAGTGCCTTAACAAGTTGAAGCCCTCTGAGCCTTGACAACGTGAGAATGCCTTATAGTGAATATGCGCCTTGGGCAAGGTTGAATACAAAGTTGAGGAGTATATCATAATGAGTAAGTGCACTGTAGGGTTAGATGATAAAGACTAGTGCCTTGAGTGTCTTGGTCAAAATTTTGACGTGAGAAGTCTTGCAAGATCAAACCCTGGAGTGCGCCTTAGAGAGAACCTATTGATCCTTTGCTTTGACAAGATTTGGGCGCCAGAATGATCCTTAATAAATGGAATGTATCTACACCAATTTTGCGCCTTTAGGGAAGTGATGGTGGCCAGAATGATCCTTAATCTCATGTTTGTGCGCCTAGGTCTAGAAGCAAGATTTGAGCGCCTTAGGATAGGGTTTTTTGCACCTTGTCTTGGAGAGTGAATTTGCGCCTTGGATGATGTTGAAGTGCCTTGGGATGAAATGCGCCCAAACTTACAGAGGGCCTTCAGTGAGGGAGTTGAAGAGAGTGCTTAGAGGAAGGATAGCCTTAAGATCAAACCAAGTACTTAGAAACCTAAGATTAGCGCCTTATTTGAAGTTATACACCTATTCTGCCGCCAGAGAGTGAGTTTGAGTGTGAAGAAGTGAATGTCTGCGCCTTGAAGGGGATACAAAGGGAAGATGATGCACCTTGATGGGTTGATGATGGAAATTTGCGTTTTGGAGCTAAATGTGCACCTTGAATCTAAATGATATTTGAGTGCTTAGAGGTAAATAGGGGCGCCTTTGAGAATTCTTTGTGCTTTAAGGAATGGATTGTGGCGCTTTGGACTAAGGTAAGTCCTGAGCACTTCCAATGATTTTAAGGAGTGCCTTGAAGGAGATAGTGCATAGAGGTACAATGAATCTTCCAGAGAACATGGATAGACAACTAAGTCTCCAACTTGAGTCTTCTAAGTGAATTGGATAATGAAGAGAGTCTAGTCATTTTGGGCGCTAGTATCAGGATGAATCATCCAAAATGGGTGCCTAGAACTAGAAGGCGCCAATGCATGAGTTCAAGGATCCTCCATTGGAGCGCCTAGCCTAGATGGCTATAGATTGAAAGTTTTAAAGCTAAGTGATGTCTCTTAGGTGAATTCCTAGCCCAGGTGCATGTGTTGGGAAAAACTCTTTGGCTCTGGCGCCTAGAATTGGGAGCTTTGTAAGATGCACCAATTGATGAAACATTTCCATTTTGCGCCTAGAATAGAACTCTCTCACATAGTTGAAATTGACTTGATAGAAGGAGATAAGTCTTAAGGACTAGTTTGGCGCCTCACTTGCCTATCTCACCTTTGAAATGCGCTTTGGTTGATGATCATCATTGATGGAGCCTAGTGAAATGTAAAGCTATTTGCATCTCCAGAGGATCAAAATTGGATTAGGAGATCATCCTTGCAGTTGAGATTGACAGAGAAGTGTTAAAGGAATCACTTCAAATGGGTGCCTAAGCTAGTTGAGGCGCATATCAATTCCACTGTAACTCCAGACTGACGCTTAGGATCCAGTCATCTCCTAAGGCGCAGTTCCATTCACCCATGACCTCGCTTGGCGTCTAAAACTTGGAAACTCCTTTGGAAAGCTCCTGTTGCGCCTAGAAGATGAGTTTGGGATATCAACTTGCAAAAGGCTTAGAAACTCTTCAAAGATGTTAGGCACAATCCCATGGCACTGGAGCTCAGTTTTGGCGCCTTCAAGGAATAGCACATGAAGGAACTTGGGAGGTCAGGTGCTTGTAAAAGGGAACACCTTGGAACATCTTCCAGGGGTTGAAGTAGTAAGAAAACATCAAGTGAGTCTAGGCGCACTCCCTTGTGTGAACAGTTTAGCTCTGGCGCCTAGCCACAGAGTGAGCCAGAAGAAGTAGTTTGGACATTAGAAGATAGGTGCTCATTCTACAATGAAGCATTCCACCTTCCTAATCAACAAAGACTTGCAAGAATTGACAAAGGAAGCTAAGGCACACCTTCTACTTGTTTCCACCTCCAGAATGTGCCTAACCTTGAAAGGGGGTTCAAAGATGTTTGTTAGACCTTTTCACTCAAGGCGCTCACCTTAGGCGCACTTTCTAAGTCCTTGTCACCTCAAGGAAACACCTAGTTTGGAAGGCGCTTGCCCTGTTCTCCACTCCTTTCAATTGGCGCCTAGAACACAGAATGCATGAAAGGAGCGCCTAGACTCCAGAGGGCTTATTTGGGTGCCTAGCATTTAAAACACTTTCATAATGATGATGTTTTGGCGCCTACTCTTGGAAACAATCCAGAGCATCCATAAACTCTAATTGGCACCTAATGTTGACAAGGCGCAACTTCAGGAGGAGGTCACCTCAACTTGGCGCCCAAGTCAGAAAAACCTGTAAATCCTTCAAATATGCGCCTACCTTGTGAGGTGATGAGTTGAACATTCCAAATCTTCAAATGTTGCTCAAGTAAGGAAGACATTGTAACATCAAGGCTTCAAGGCCTGTCCTTGTATTTCCATTGAATGAGTTGTACTTCATGCTATTGAAAGCATTTTCCATGTAATAAGACATTGCAAGTTGATTGAATCAAGTAACAAGACAAGTACCCAACTCTAATGTTGTTTCATTCAAATAGTTATCTTGATGTATATCTTTATGTTATTGAAGTAGTTTATGAATTGTTAGCAAGTAAAAGTGTTTAAGTAAGGAAAAATTTTCGTAGAACTAGTTGGGTATCTTACACTTACACCATGCCTATCCATCAAACATCACAATGCAATCAAAATCCTAACAACATGCCCATGATCCAAGATCAAGTGCAATCATGCAAAGATATTATCAATCACAAGCCTATTAAGAATGAACTAGAGTCTTCTAGTACCATACTTTTCCATCAAACACCATCATGTAATCCATGGCCTATCAAGCCTATCAAAGAAAATGCAAACATCCTATGTAATACAATCAGACTTTAAATATTTGAAGTAGCCATCTACAAATATCCATTCAAAAGTGGATTTATAATGCAAGTATGGACGCCATCAATAAAAAAGATTTGTATTAACCAAATATCCATATACGCATACATCAATATCTGTCGATATAAGTATAACATATATACAAAATAGCCATATAGGCTTACAAGAATGCCATATAGGCATACAATGTCAACTATGTACAATACAAAATATATGTCCACAAATGCCATATAGGCATACAACAGAGGAACACAATAAAAAGTCATTCCCCTCTAGCTGGTGAAGAGAATAAATCATGAGCAGCCTTTGATCTTCTAGGGGATGGAGACATGCATGTGGGTGGTCTACTACGAACCCGAGGGCTACTCCTCCTATTTAGTTCTTCCTTCACCTTTACCTGTTACAAAAAAAAGTATAGATATTAATATATAGAAATTACATGTTATAAAAAAATGAAACATTTAACAAAATAATCACTTACCGCTAACATATAATCTGTCTGCTCGCTTGCCTCAGTAGCAGGAAAAGGCCCTGGTGATGTCATGTCCTATAGAAACCATCCAGATAGAAATTAAACTTCAAATCAATAATCTTTTGATTTTTCAAAAATAGACAACTATAACAATGAATGTAAATTGAAATTTACTAATCTGCCTCATACCCCTGTCAATGCCATAGAGCTATGAATCGCAGAGGCCACACCCTGCTCCATTGCCCTATGAACATGGGGAGGTGTATCCGCAGCCTGCATCATCTGGAAATAAAACAACATTATTCAATTACGAAAACTATAATAGTGATGCAAATCATGGCTCCTAACATACACACACGCTCATCTAAACATGGAAGTACACACAATAAAACACACAAATCACATACAAAAATTTAGTAAGTACAATTCATTCATTAAACTATTTATTTTATTACCTCCGTAAAGCTTTGAAGTCCACCACCGCTGGCAGGTGTTGCCATGAAATCTATAGTGTTAACCTATTCAACATCCAAAATTAGAAATTAGAATACCATTCATATAACGATGCTATTCACATGTAATATTTATAATTGTTTACTAGTTACATACCTCGACAGTAGATGATCTAGTGAAAAATGTAGGTGGAGAACCACTGAAAACTGCATCGACGCTATGACCCTGAAATTTCATTAAAATCATCAATTTAAATTAGTTAATCTTGTATTTCAAAAATAAAATTTAATAAATTAAATTCAATAAACTTGCTAATATTTACCTGAGTATCAAGGCCGAAAGTCTCACTCAGGAGGGTATCTGTCATCGCCATCTGCTCAGCTGCAGATGTAGCTTGTGCACCTGCATCCTGACTGTCCATGGGGTCATAACCACAGGCTGACCCGCAAGCCTGGCAAGTATGCGGTGGGACCCTACTCCTCGCACTATCTCCCAACCCACTCTGTGTTGCAGGATCGGCATGCTCTATGATGCTCTGGGTCAAGGCACTAATTGACCTCAGTGTATCGACCTCAACACTCTCCTTCACAATGGAAGGGATAGAAACATGCTCGTGGGCTGGTCTGCTGATTACTCATCTCACTACCCGCTGTGGGTCAAGACGTGCCCCTGGTCTATCCTGTGCTGAGCCCCCACCTCTACCCTGGAAGTCCCGCATATCAAAATAGTTTGGCACTTTATTGAGGACAAACTCGGAGTAGAGTTTCTTCAAAAAGTATTGCGGGACCTCATTGTTATTGCATGGAGGATGGTCAAAAACCATCCACCACCTCTGCCTGAAATTGTCCCTTATCACTTGGTTGTTGCACCAATGGATAGGGAACCTCTTGCATGTAATGGGTGGAGGTTGATTTGTTTGTGGGTTTGTGAAAATTGAACACAAGTCTACTTTTGTAATTTGTAATTTTTTGACATCTTAGTATGATAATTTATCTGCATAGTAATCTCTAAACTCTCTCTTTTTATCGGTCCAACTAGTTATTTGCTTGCTAATTGAATTTACATTTGTTAACATAGACTCAAGAGATTCGGCAAGCGTGGACCTATGCAAGGTTGAAGTGGAAGGATCTTTCAACTTTGTAATTATATCTTCAATTTGTTTTTTGTTGTTTTCAATTTGCCCTATTATATTATCTTGTGTTCCAAGGGCATGTCGAGGAATGAATGGAGGAGGTTGTTGTTCTCCAGGTATTTCCTCCTCAGGATTTTGTGGATTTTGAGGAGGAGGAGGAGGAGGAGGAGGTGCATTAACATTTCCTGACAATTAACGAAATATACATTAAAAATTAACAAAAACCTACCTATATAGAAAGAAATTCAAACAAAAAAACAAAGATAACTCACCTCTTTGGCGTGCTCGACGTCGCGGCGGCATTTTGGCGATGAATTGACAAGATTTTTGCGTTGATTGGTGTTTTGCAGAACGCGAGCGCGTTTTTGAGGGTTTGGAGGCCGCGGGCAGAGGAGAAAATGGGAGAAATGAAATTGAGTTGCTTTTTTTTTTAATTTATAGAAGCACATAATGCGAGCGCGTTATAACGCGCTCGCGTTATGGCTCGGTAATGACGAGCCTGTGGCTTGTCATTACCAAGCCATAACGCGAGCGCGTTATGCCTTTATTTTTTTTCAAATTATTTTGGCCACTTTTTGGCCCCCCATCTTTTTGCACTTACCCCCATGCACTAATCTATATTAGACACACTAAATGGTAGAAATGAACAAATTTGTTCGCACACCATTTTCTAACACATGTGCCACTTTATGACGCATGTGCCACATAGCTCCACATAGACCAAAGTATCATGCGTCCATGCTTTAAAGCATCATGTGCACCTTTAATGGTGACTTTCATAGTTTAGTGCGCATGTCCCCCACATTTTTCCACCCCCTAACTCAAAAATAAATCACTAAAGCTCAAATTTTTTATACATATTGAGTTCCCCATTCCTAGTGCTTGCCTATAGTAGCTCACCCACTATGCCTGATGTCACTCCACTAGCACATTTTCCATCTTTTCTCTACTCTTTTCTTAGCCTTGCTCCAAATACTCTAAGGGTTGAAGGTGAAAATGAATAAATTTCACCCCCTCCACCCCTATTTATTCACCCCAACCCCCATTTTTCTCCCCCTAATCAATATTTTCACCCCCTTCACCTCTTCTCACCCTGTTTCTTCATTGTTTGGCCTTTTTTCCCATTCTTCTTCCATTGCTCCTCATTTCCCCCCTCTATCATACTTTCTACCTATTTTCCTTTCGAGATCTCACTCATGCTCTTTTTTCCTAAATGACCTCATGCGAGGGCATCATTCCTCCTCATTAACATCATTTTTCCAACCAACTAGCGCATCCTGCCACCCCTTCCTCTTCAGAAAGCACTATATCTTATTTTTGTTTGAAATAGTATATAATGCCACTTCAAAGAGGAGAAAAATGTAGACACCTAAAATTGCCTAACACCATTTATGTCATCACTAGCCTCACCCCTCGATCATTCTTCTAAAATTAATTAAATATATTCTATTTATTTAATTAATTATTCTGACTCCTCTATCGATATTAATTAAATATTTTTTATTATTTAATTAATAAATTAACATTCCATCTAGTATTAATTAAATAAATCAGGACAGTTTATTTGATTAATCAATCATTTCATCTCTTCTCTATAGTCCATCCTTAATTAAATAATTCCAACATTTAATTAATTGAGTTCATCATTCCTATTCCAAAAATTAATTAAATACATAATATTTATTTAATTCTTATTTACCCCTCCAATCATTAGTTGACTAAAAAAATTTATTTAATTAACTAATCATTTGCACAATCCAAATCATGATTAGTCAAGGCAATCTTGCAAATGGCTCAAGACAAGCATATGGCTCTAAAAAAAGACTTTTTGGATCCTCACCCTCCATTTCCTCCAAGAAAGCCGTAGCCCTTTAAATCCCTTGAATCATGGGCCTCTTCTTGTGCAACACTCACAAGATGCCACTTGGAGGCCTCTTGTGCATCCAACTCTCTCAAGCATCCTCACCCATTGATCTCTCAAATGAATACTATCTATTAATCCTCCTCCATGGAAATCTATAAATTAAACCTCACCCAAGCCATTTTCATCAACTATTTGAATGTAATGTTATGATTCTATTGTGAGCACCTAACATATATCCTCCCAACAACAAAAATCCTTTGAGCACAACCACTTAGGTGTAACAAGGGTTGGTGTTGGTGAGAGTTCTTTTGTTTTCATTAATTTTTACTAGACCTTAGCTTAAACTTGAGGTTTCATTTAGATGTAGATTAAATAGGTTATGCTTGTATTGTCTATTTGCATAGATTTACATTTACTTGCATACATTTTGGCGTACCCAATGGAACCTTCATTCACTCTCCAAAATCAAAACCCATTCATCCATAATCAACATCAACTTCAAACCCTATCCAAATCTTCCACAATCCAATTCCTCTCAATCTTCCTCAAACCAGTTTCAAATCCACACCATCCAATTCACATCAAATATTTCATGCCCCCTATAACTAGATCTCAAGCCAAAAAGAACATGGATACCCATAACAAGAACCCCTTTGGCTCTAGTTTTGGACACAAATAAAAAATGAGGCCCCTCTTCACCTCACAGATATCCCAATAATGTGAGTGACCCTAGAAGTCTTGTTAATCAATCTAAATATAGTGAACCCATAAATCCTATTAATCAACCTAAATACCCACCTGAGTTTATAGACTTCCTCAACAATGAAAGAACCCAAGCAAGAATGGACTATTTCGTAGAACACCATAAGGATGAATTTCTCTAGCAACTTATTTCCATGGGATCCAAGGTACCCTTCCACTTCGACATGGCTAAGATAAAAAACCTCATCCATCATAATTCAACACCATCATGCTCACATTTGAAAATTCATGAAGCCACCAACCCAAAAAATCAACCCAAGACCACACGAAATATCATATCAATCAAAAAGTAGGTGATAGTGTGCCTCCCCCTCCACCTCCTCATAATTATGCCTCATCCTCCAATCCACATCATCAACCCCATGACAACTAACCTTCATCACACCATCAAAGAATCACAATCCCCTCTCAAACATCTAATCAATATGTTCCTACTCTTTCTAATCCACCAAAATCTTCATTTCCACCCTTGTCAAGTCTCATTCAATCACTTCCACCTCTCTCCATTCCTCAAAAAACCTTTCCAACTCAATCCATGATCCTACCATACATCTCATATCAATCAACCCAATATCAACCCACATCAACATATCAAACAACATCAATTTATCCAACAACTTCTTATCACCACACGACACCACTATTCACATCCCATTAACCAACATATCCACAAACCTTCACATCTTCAAATCCCATTCACTCTACCTTTCAACAACATGTTCCTTTCAACTCCATCTTGTACCAACCTCCTATCCCACCTCTTTGGACCCCCTTTGACCAATATAGAAAGAAATGAGAATTTCCATTAAGGGGTTACAAATTGGGACAACAAACCAACACAAATAATATAAATTCAAATATCCTTCTCCCTACCCCTTCGATAGATCCATCACAATGGTACCCTTTCCCCCACATTTTGAAATTCCTAAATTTGATAGATATAAGGGAACATGAGATACTTGTGACCATGTCAAGGAGTTTTTCATGGCTTGTCAACTGGTTTCTATTGCAACATGTACCTATTAAGATTCTTTTCTAGGATTTTGGGAGGTCAAGCCTTGGAGTGGTTCATGCACCTAGCTCCAGGATCCATCACTATGTTCACCAACCTTATGGAGAAGTTTGTTGTATACTTCTCCTACAATCTAGAGCATGATCTTATAATTTCAGGTCTATGTAATGCCAAGCAACATTACAGAGAGAGATTTGTTGCCTTCTTACAATAGTGGAGTCTTGTGAGTCACTTCCCTTGGCTAATCCCTAAAAATAACTTGTGCATATTTTTGTCACAAACTTAGACCAAGAAATGACCTTCCATATTCAAGTCCATTGTGTCTCCATATTTGACAAAATCATTGAAAAGGGGGTAACTATTAAAAATCCTTCAACGTAAAAGGTTTATTCAAGATCTACAATAAAGATAAACAATAATCAAACCAATGACAAACCTTTATCCTAGGAAAAGAAAAAAATGTAGTGATCAGTGGTGGGGTCTCTAACATAAAACATGTTCAAACCATGCAAGCATCATAAGAAACCAAAACTATCCAAACTATCCAAAAGTCCAACAAAATTTCCATTCCTCAAGGACAACCAAAGAAACCCCAAATTCCAAAACTTAAATACACCTCCTTGGGGGAACACATGGAGGTTGTGTCTCAAAAACTATTCAAAATAAGCATGGTCAAGTTTCGTACAACCAAACCATTTGTGTTGATTATGCATGATCCCCAGGAAAACTCGCAATCCATCACTCACATATCTCCTATGCACTCATCCAGTACAATATGGAAGAAATTGTCAATCTTATCAAGAAGTAGGATGTCACTTCAACAATGGCTTCCAAGACTAGATGCAACTTCTACACCAACCCCTCGCGATCATCTTTATCTAATGATATCCCCTGCCATGATAAATCTAACCTCCCAAACAACTAGAACAATACCTCATTTGGATCTTGTGCTTGCATAGCACACACTTTCCCCTAGATGGGGATCTAAAGGATCCTCAAAACATTCTCTAGAATCATTGTAATCTCCTCTATAGGTAGGTGAAAGGTGTTTATCTAACTTCTCCACCACTCTACTAAGGCCATTAGTATCACCCTATGTGCCCTGATCATGGGCATATGAGCCACATACCACAAGCCAACCTATTGAAGACACCCCCAATTGTGCTCCTCCCAATGCTTTATCAGCTGCAACACCTATGACTACGTCTCCCAGGCCACCGGGGACAACAATTATTCCTGCATCCAAGCAAACCCATGTAAAAATTTGCATATCTTGCTATCCTAAGCACATGTTCCATCTTGTCAATGCTTGTGCCACTTTGCAACACTAGCCCCAGTTTGAAATGCATGCATTGCATCATGCCACCCATGCACTAATCCATATCAGATACACTAAATGGTAGAAACAAATAGATTTTTTCCCACAAGCCATTTTTAATGCCTATGTTGCTTTGTGACACACCTGCCACATAGCTCTGCATACAACAAACTGTCATAGGTCTACATTGCAAAGCATCATGCTATGTTGAACGATGACTTTCACACTTTATCCGGTGCATCCCCCACATTTTTCCCCACCCCTTAACCTAGCAATAAATGCACCAAAGCTCAAAAATTGTATACATACTAGGTTCCTCATCCTTAGTGGTCACTTATAGTACCTCACCTACTTTGCCTGATGTCACTCCATTGGTACATTCTTTATCTTTTCTTTGCTCCTTACTTGGCTCTGCTCCAAATGCTCTAAGGGTTAAAGGTGAAAATAAACAATTTTCACCCCCACGCCTTTCTATTCAGCCCAAACCCCCATTTTCCCATCCAATCAAAATTTTCACCCCCATTCACATTTTTCATTGTTGAAAATATGCAGCCATAAGACTAATTCCTCATAACCCAATATGAGATTTAATATGCAACAAATAAGAAATCCACATGCAGAAGAAATAGACAATCATACCATCAGTGGTGACACAAGATATACCTTGGGAAAACCCTCATAGAGGGAAAAACCCGGCCTCTAAAAGCATCCATCTCTTATGTATTATTCAGCAATAAAGATTACAATACATATGCAGAGATCACTTCTGAAACATCAAGCTCTCTACTTGCACTCCATGTGAACAAGCATGTAACCATACATCGAATGTCATGCTTCAAACCCTCACAAATGCAACCTACAAGAGATGCTCAAACCCAACCAACAAGCCAACAAGCTAAACAACCAACATCTCCAACTACCCGTGTGTTTGATTTTAGAGAGATAAGCTCACACAAATACAACATGTGGTATTATAATACCATTTTCCCCAAAACCATGAGTCTACAAAACCATTGACTCCCACATTTGATTATTGGTACTAAGTTTTCCCAAATAATCTTATAATTACAAATAATTAATTAATTAACCCAATGTTACATACAACGATTACAAGTGGCACCAAATAAATATTTAATGCAGATAAACACATCACATGATGCACAACAAATAAATATTTATTTTACAGAATAAAATAATACCAACGTTATGCAAGGTGTACAACACACCTACTCCATCATTCTCCCACTTGTTGTATACATTAAATAAGGGATCAACATGTAAACTCAAAACATCAAGGGAAACCATCCATATGCCCAACATGTACCATATAACCATCCATGTGCTCCATGTGCTCCATGTGCTCCAAGATACTTGCAACAATAATCAAGGTGTCCACCATCTCAAACAAGAATCTCCCCATCCTCCAACTAACGAAACCATGAATGATAAGATCCTACAAAGAGATGCCACACAAAACTGTCACATAGAAGCAAGAAACCTACATCAACTGATATCCAAACACAAGCACCAAATCCAATGGTAACAAATAGGCTTGAGTAGCTAACAAGAATCAATCACCATAGTTGAAATAGCAACCACAACTAGTTAATGCATCAACTAACCATACCTCTAAACCAAGGTATACAAATGATAACAAGTAGACATTATGCCAACAACATATCCAACTCAAATCACAATGATAACAAGTCCTTGTATATACTCAATCCTGCATAAAGAAGTCCTCCAAGGTAACAACACAAAGTATGTGATAAAAAACCTCAAGACCCTCCATATCGCAGCATAATGAGAACATCCATCAAAGGAATCATATATATCCTAAAACTCCCACTGGATGATTAAATGTCAAATCTGAAAATAGATCAAGGCATCCAAAGATCCACTAATAGCATGCACATAGAAGATGTGGCTAAATCCTCTATCACATAATGTGAAAGAACACACACAGATATGCAAAATTTGTAAACTAAATAGCTGCAACATAACTCTCACCAAGTCCATATCTCCCAAGTCCTCCAAATCATAAGAGAAAGAAGCCAAAGAGACTCAAAAGCTCTAACATATCTCAACTCCAATGTCATGTGAACATAAATATATCCAGAAAGAAGAATAAGACCAATCAAGAGAGAACATGGAAATCATAACCATGTCCTTCTATCCACACTAATGTGCTATAGATGTGAAAAGTATGATCTCCTTTACAACCCAAAAACAAGAAGCCTCTACAACATCTAACAATAAGATGCAAGCCTCTCAAACCAAAAGGTAGATCAAACTCATAACCATCCCAAAGTAGGAATAAACCCAAAGCCACTAACCATCTTCATTACACACAATGATCTTATAACAACTCAGGATCAAACATAATGAGATAACTAATCATATACATGCATCTACTCCTCAAACAAGTCCTCACAACCATAATCCATAGCTCAAGACTCAAGCATGAGAAGATACAATACAAATAAAAAATGCACTTAAAAATTAGGTAGGCATACCTATCAAATCATTCACCGCTGAGTAGACCAAGAGTGGGGATGAGATTGCTCCTCCAGGATACACCAAGCCTCGAAGGCTCTCTCCAAGAACAATCTCCTCAACATGTCCATGTTGGACTCACATCCAACCAAGGTGTAGGCTCCTCAATCTTGCTGCTGAAATCCTCATAAAAGAGTAACCATATCAACACATGTCTCTAATCCCAAGAGAACTCAAGCCTCGCCTAAGTCTCCAAGTATCCATGAGTACCTCCATGATCAATCCATGCTAAACTCCAAATGCAAAACCAAACCATCATGAAGCTCACAAGGACATGACCGATGTACCCAATACCAAGAGAACCAACAAGATCATAGTCAAAGCTCCCACTACACATATGCATAACCAAGGAACATATCATGACATCATGACCTAATCATCTCCTCAAAGGAAGATCACATGCACTAATGCACACATCCTATCTCAAGAGAGCATGTATCATGCCAACACTCTAATCCAGAATCAAGAGTAAACCAAGACACAATACCAACCATCTTGTAAGCAAGGATCACCTATCAAAACTAACAAACCATAACCAACACCTTAACCAAAGACTCCAAGAGTCCTCCATAGTACCAAGATGTCAACATCTCCAAATCACATGAAGATAACCACATCCTACCAAAACTCCCATTGAACCGTGATATCGAGCTATACATGGCAACAACATAAACATCAAACCATCATTGTCAAAAGCTCCCTCTGAAACCTGTAACCAAGCTATCCATGACATCGTGATAAACATCTCCTAAATGCAGATCATCCATGGCCCCAACACAATCAAAGAATCCCATTGTAATGACACAACTCCCAAAAGGTCGAGTAAACCATAATCTCCAAACCAAGAAAATGAACAAAACCTGTAAACCAAACATCAATCCAACACCACCAAAACTGCACTTGTAAAACAATCATGTCATGCCAAAGTCCCAACCAAATAAGGAACATCCATGACACCATGATCAGCACCAAATATACTTGCACCAAACTACCATCAAGTCTCACACAATTGTACCATATAGTCAACAAACATTGGTCCCATATCATGATTGTATCAGGTAATACCATATCTCTATATATCTCATAATGACAAGCAAAACCAATACAACATGTGACTAAGCCACGCCACAAATCAAAATCTGCATTAGCACTGAAATATCTATGGGCATAGACAACCCACATGTCTAAGTCATATATGCAACCTATAAGCATAGACAATCTACAACATTGCACAACCTGTAGATCTCACAATGCAACATGTAAACTCAACAATATATGTGTAATTTGTTGTCAACAAAGGATAATCAAAGATAAACATGTAAGTTTGCAATGACTCAAACACCAAATCATCCTAGATTTGATTTGTCATTGACTCACAAACGCACCAAAAGTCAAAGGAACCAAAACGATCTCAAACCAATAAAAACTAAACAAACCTCAGAATATCATCTCCAAACCTATTCCACTACATAGTGCTCAGAATACCTTTCCAACACCTATAAGAAGTCTAAAATCTAACTCTGTATGCACCTATTATGCCTGGTCAAAGTTCAAAACAAACGTCTGGCTTCTAACAAGAAAAAACTATCAAAATAGAAAAATCTAAAAAACACTACGTAGTATGTGGAAAGAGCTTTCCGTCGATTATAAGAAGTTGAAAATTCGTCATACTAGGCGAAATTTATGCCCCTGGCAAAAAATGCCCAACTAGGCTTAAAAACCAGGCCCTGGTGGCCAGACGGTGGCACGCTGTAGCTAAGGAGTGGTGGCGGATTTCAAAAGAGTTTACAAAGTAGTTTAATTTTCAAAGGTTTGAAATTTTTATCAATTTTATAATAAAGAGCTAAGGGGGGAGGGCACTGTTTTGCCCCACCCCCGCTTGGGCTGGTGGCTCACCGACCAAACCTACCAAACCGGTGGCCAGGACCGGGGGCCTAAGGCCCCGCTGGCCCGGTCCCGTCAGTCGGGGGCCAACATCCCCGCTGACACGGTGATACCCACTGTCGCAGGGGTACAGTAGTCTGCGAACTGCTTGCCCCTGACCACAAATTTTTTTATTTATTTAATTTTTTTAAAAACATTTGTAGATCCACCCAAACAATTTTTTATTAAAAAACTCTGCCATATGGAATCAAAAAGATTCCTTGCAAGATTCCTTCATCGGTGAAATTGGGCAAAAAAAATTTGCGACCAAAACATATCGATTTTTATATGGATCCATCAGTTTTCACACCTTCTAGACTCAACCATGAGGTTTATTTTTTCCCAGGAGACCTCCTGCAAAAGCTCATCCCTTGAAACCCTCACACAAAAAATTTAAAATGAAAACCCCCATACCAAATGTCCATGAAACCCTAGATCTACAACAACCCAAATCTGTAAACAACCTTGTAACCTTGAAAATACCTTCATTCCTTCCTGCAAAGCCATGGATTCCACTATACACAAAAAAATCCACTCATAGCTAGGGTTATCAAATAGGGATTTCCTCCCAAATTATGGCAACCAAGCTCTGATAGCAAATGTTGAAAATATGCAGCCATAAGACTAATTCATCATAACCCAATAAGAGATTTAATATGCAACAAACCCGAAATCCACATGCAAAAGAAATAGACAATCATACCATCAATGGTGACACAAGATATACCCTGAGAAAACCCTTATAGAGGGAAAAACCCATCCTCCAAAAGCATTCATCTCTCATGTATTATTCATCAATAAAGATTACAATACATATGTAGAGATCACTTCTGAAACATCAAGCTCTCTACCTGCACTCCATGTGAACAAGCATGTAACCATACATCGAATGCCATGCTTCAAACCCTCACAAATGCAACATGCAAGAGATGCTCAAACCCAGCCAACAAGCTAAACAATCAACATCTCCAACTACCTGTGTGTTTACTTTTATAGAGATAAGCCCACACAACTACAACATGTGGTATTGTAATACCAT
Organism: Cunninghamia lanceolata; assembly: GCA_027924645.1. Classification (NCBI taxonomy): domain Eukaryota; kingdom Viridiplantae; phylum Streptophyta; class Pinopsida; order Cupressales; family Cupressaceae; genus Cunninghamia; species Cunninghamia lanceolata. The sequence continues at coordinate 13,212,436 of BSBN01000469.1, read as the reverse complement.
TTTCCCCGAAACTATGAGTCTACAAAACCATTGACCCCCACATTTGATTATTGGTACTAAGTTTTTCCAAATAATCAAATAATTAATTAATTAACCCAATGTTACATACAACGATTACAAGTGGCACCAAATAAATATTTAATGTGGATAAACACATCACATGATGCACCACAAATAAATATTTATTTTACATAGTAAAATAATACCAATATTATGCAAGGTGTACAACACACCTAATTCAACATTCACCCATTTGTTCATTTTTTTGACCTTTTTCAATTGTTCTTGTTTTGTTGCTCCTCATTTTTCCTCTATCATATTTTTCTACCCATTTTTCCTTTTGAGAGCTCACCTATTCTCTTTTTTCCCAAATGACCTCTTGAAGGGGCATCATCCCTCCATCTCACTAACATCATTTTTCTAGTTAATTAAGGCATTCTGTCACCCCTTTCTCTGTAGAAAGCACTATATTTTTTTTTAAAACAAAATTACATAATGCCATTTCAAAGAGGGGTAAAATGTAGACACCTAAAATTGCTTGACACCATTTCCATCATCACCACTCTCACCCCTCGATTATTTTTCTAAAATTAATTAAATAAACGTATCTATTTAATTAATTATTCTAACTCCTCCATCAATATTAATTAAATCATTTTAAATTATTTAATTAATAAATTGGTGTTTCTTCCAGTATTAATTAAATAAATTATGACAATTTATTTAATTAATCAATCATTTCATCTCTTCTCTATAGTCCAACCTTATTTAAATAAATCCAACATTTATTTAACTAAATTCATCATTCCCATTCCAAAAATTAAATAAATACATCATATTTATTTAATTCATATTTCCCCCCTCTAATCATTAGTTGACTAAAAATAATTATTTAATAAACTAATCATTTGCATAATCCAAATCATGATTAGTCAAGGTCCAATCTTACACATGTCTCAAGATTGCACATGGCTCCAAAAAATAACTTTTTGGATCCTCACCCTTCATTTTCTCAAAGAAAATCTTATCCCTTCAAATCCCTTGGATCATGGGCCTCTTCTTGTGTACCAATCACAGGATACCACTCGGAGACCTCTCATACATCCAACCCTCTCAAGCATCCTCACCCATTGATCTCTCAAATCAACTTGTCATTGATCTTCCTCCATGGAAATCTATAAATTGAACTTCACGCAAGCCATTTTCATCAACTTTGAATGTAATGTTATGCTTCCATTGTGAGCACCTAACATACATCCTCTCAACAACAAAATTCCTTTTAGCACAACCACTTGGGTGTAACAAGGGTTGGTGTTGGTGAAAATTATTTTCTTTTCATTAATGTTTACTAGCCCATAGCTTAATCTTGAGGTTGCATTCAAATGTAGATTGAGTAGGTTATGCTTTCATTGTCTATTTGCATGGATTTACATTTCCTTGCATACATTTTGGCATGCCTAGTGGAACCTTCATTCACTCTCCAAAATGAAAAAATTACATGTAGATAACATATGATTCTCTCTCTCTCTCTCTCTCTCTCTCTCTCTCTCTCTCTCTCTCTCTCTCTCTCTCACACACACACACACACACACACACACACACACACACACACAAAGAATATAACCATATAGCCTAGTCATTCAATCATTATACAATTACGAGAAATTACAAGGAGATAGCTCATATGGATTTTCTTGTGCTAATTATTTCATTTTTAAGGGCTATGTATATGCACTCAAAATGATTATTAAACATATTTTCATTTTCTTGATAAATGCTTGGTAGAAGCCACTAATGGAGTATTATGGTTTTTGAGGAAACCTTGTATGATTTTATTTTTATAGAAAATAAATTATGTGATACTATGTTTGAATTTATAGGAGCTATCATTCTTTGATTCAAATGATTTAATTCTAAAAATATCTATTTATCTTTATCAAATTCTAAAATTTCTAGTGAGGGATTCACCATCTTTGATTTCAATGGAGATCTCCTCTTCAGAGTGGACACATATGTCCTCACTTCCAACCACCTTAATCTCATGGACACCTAGGGAAAATTGTTTCTCACGCTGTGTTGTAAGTTATACACATCATTTCTACATTTTGTTTTTCATATTTCTATTATTTAATTGATCATGTGGTTGCATACCTTGCTTTGTAAAGTTTCCCAGTCTACACCAAAAATGGGAAGGCTATCTTGGAGATACGTTGGATGGTCAAAACCCCTCATCACTGTGATGAAGTCTTTGATTTTACCAATGAACAAATGTCTCCTTGGTTTTTTTTTCTTTCTTTCTTTACTATCTTTGCAAGAATGAGTTTTTTTAATCTTCTGGTGAAAGGAATTTGTGTAGGTGAAATACAAGTGCAAAAGTACGAGGATGATGCTTTGTAGAGATGTTTTGAGTATTAAGCCTAGCTTCGATTAGGCTTTCATAATGTATTTGATATATGCTATATTATTTCATTCTTAACTTTAATATTCTTTGATGTACTAATTTTATCCTCAACGTTAATATTCTTTTAAAATGTGGAATGAGATTATTTTAATTTTTGTTGTCAATTTATGATCTCAGGATCAAAATACTATTTTTTAGGATATTTCTTTTATTTAACCATTTCATGTTACAGTGCCAATCATGATAAAAACATAGTAGACTATATAGAGAGGTTTTGTGCACAAGGTGTTCCATCTCTCTACACTCTACTTAAACATCACACTCTTCAATGTCAAATAGTTAATAGCAATTTTACACTTCATTCTTACCAAAAAGTGGTAATTAATGAAGTCCATTTATTTCCTAAATATTGAATGAACTAGCGTTCATTAAAAGAACTCAAATTACTGAATACTCTAAAGGTGTAAATTCATTCCCATGAGCTTGAAGTGTATGTACACCATCACATACAAGATTTATTTGAGCCATTTCAAACATTTTTACATAGATTTCAATTTTATATATTTTTATGCTACTTTGCGATGAGGATTATTTTTTCTTCTACAAAGAAATTATAAGTACATTAATGAATATATTGGATAGGCTAACATTCAAACTTAGAACCTACTTGTGGCTAATGAAATTTTCCACCACTGACCCACTTACCCTTTCATGATGGAATCTTTCAAATTCTACCAAGAAGTATATTTCAATTCTAACACTCTCTAAGATGCATTTATATTGAGATCAACTATGATGCCAAATTCAAATTTTCAAACATAATATAATATAGTTCTAATAACTTTCAAGATAAAATTTCAACTATGATACATGATTTTTAGTTCTAATCATTTTTCTATTACTTTGCAATAAAAATTATTTCACTGATTTCTATCCTATAAACAACACATTTAATAAATTGTGTGCATTTTGTACCATTTTCCATATAATTAAGAATTTAGCTATAGAAAAATTATCTCTCTAATAAAATTTTACAATAATCAATCAAAAAATATTATCAGTGTACCTATTGAACCTATAGGTACAATTGGCACTCTACTTAAATATCATCCATTTTAATAGTTAAACAATCAATAGCGATTTTACACCTCATTCACAACAAAAAAGTGGTAAATATTTGTCCTATTTTTACTGGCCACAATTGACTTTTGACTATTGAAGTGAATGATATTTAAGAATAACCTACCATTGGTAGCATTGTGGTGGGAAGGAAATATAACTCACTACAAAGATCATCCATTAATATTATTTTATTTTGAAAGTAACAGTTTTGTAGGGATTAGAAGTTGCTACAGTAATGGAACATTTGTCCCTAACGTGGAGAAGAGACGAACAGCCTTTATTTTAATGTGACTGCTGATCAGCTTCTCAACGTCCAGTTGTTTGGAAGATGAGCATACGTGGTTTAACAGACTTGCCCTTCAACTTCCTGCAAACTGTCTTGCCACTGCCAGTGAAGACCAACACTGGCGGCTAATGCGCAACTCTCACGTCGGAGCAAGACAGACACAGATTTTGCGTTCGTCCATTACGCCGACTTCACATTTCCATTTCCCTTTGCTTTGATTAGTCGAACATGTGAGAAATCAAACCCCAATTCGCCCACGTTTTCATTTACTTTCTTGGAATGTGGCACTTGCTCCTCCGCCCACATACGTCTATAAAAACACAGCCCAGTGCTTTCTAAGTATTCAGGGGTGCGAGTGGTCTCTGTAAAGCCAAACGATGGCCAACATTTTCAAAGGCGCAGCAGGCGATTTGGTCCGGCGAAACGATCTCCGGCCAACATTTCCACCCCCAATCTCTCCACCAGCCGGAAATTACAGTAATAATATCCGCTGTAATTCTGAAAGCCCAAAGCAAGTCGGACTGAAACGCCGGGAAATGGTTCTGGCCATCACGTCGATGCACGTGCCAGCGCGGGGGGTTCTGCTGAAGCCAATCGATCAGGTGTCGAGTCTCACCGACTACCACAGCCTCCAAAATGCGCACAAGCTCAAGTTTAAATACGCCTCCGCCATTGACGTGACATCGCTGTTTCTTTCATCTGATGGTGAACCCACTCACTGAGTTTCTGTTGAAGCTCGGCTTAGCAGGAAGAGGCCATTGTGGTTCGACGTGTATATCAGAGCAGTGGGCGGAGAAGAAAACAATGAATATGCAGGCTCTTTCATTCACATGGTTCTCAGCAGAAGCAGCAGAGAAGGGTTGCGTCGTGTTGTTTGAGGTTGGGAATCAGCCACCGAATTCAGAATATGGATGCCCAACACCACACAAGTGTTATAGTGACTGTAATGCCCAAACTGGAAACAGATCAATATCCCCTCTCTGTAGAAAGCATCTGTATAGATTATTCCTGATTTCTTAAAACAAACAAAGCCAGTCAATGAATTTCATTGTTTTATTTCATGAGGGGAATGAACCCATTTAATTATTGGTTAATTTTTTGTGATTTTTTCCTCCAATTCATTATTATATTTCCTTTTATAACTTAAAGAATGATCCTCTTTACTCTTATGGTACAGATCTGATAGCTTTCGTGTCAAAAGAGTGGTATCGGTAAACAAAAATAGTTGAAGTATATTCAATTCACTTACATATTAATAGGAGCAGACCTGGATATTGACAGTCCGTGGTCTGTATTTAAAAAAAACACAATTGGTCGAATGAATGAGTGATTGAATTTTAATGATGTCTACGGGATTAAGTAGTCTAAGAGATCAAGAGCCGCAGCTCTAAGACATTTTGAAGATCTTTTCGATGTCCCCTCTTCTACTATGAATATTGATCAAGAAGCCAGCCGTTATGTGAAGCCTTGCTTCCTCAAAGAGCCTGTTTAGACTGCCCACCTTCAAGTTGTTTTCATATTGAATATGGATATCATCATAGGCAGTACATTCAAACAACCACTCTTTTGCTGCAAAAAATAGGTGAAACATTTTCACTTAATAAATTTTGAGAACACTATATTTTATAAATAGTAATTTTGAAAAACTATAAATATTTAGTATAGGTGAATTTTTTAATATAATATTTAATATATTAAGTACTTTAAAATATATATTTGTATGTTGTATTTTTTTTTTTTTCAAATTGTAATGATAAGTGATATTTAATAAAAATATACTAAATTCTCTATTATTTAGTTTTACTTTCTCCACTTGCCTGCAATAGGATGCTTTCATCCAATTGAGCCAAAGCCCCCACCCTCTCTATTAGTTAGTGTTATTTAGCAACTATGAAAAAGATTGATTTTTATTTATATAAATAAAAAGTAGAATGATACATAATGAAAAATTATAATTATTAATGAATTTTTAGTTGAAAGTATAGTTAGTTTGAGATTCTAGGTTTGATAGGAAGGATTCATTTTCAACCATGTTAAAATGGCTTTAAGGATGTTATATTTGAGTTGGCATTTGGTTTGTTAGGTTGTTTAATTATAATTGAGATTGAATGTTTATAATAAGTGAATTTTCATGCTACAGAGGTTTGGTGGTTAGTTTAGTATTTTATATATTAGATATATAGGTTAATGGATTTATGAGAGTTAATGTACTTATTTATAATTTGTAAGGAATTAAATGTGGAGAAATTCCACTACTTTAATTTGAAGTCAATAGCATGTTTTGTTAAAAATAAAGGTGAAGATGAAACAAAAAGAAATATAGTAACTCATAAGATTCAAGACTGAAGCTTCTAGGTTTCCTTGTGTTGTTTGATTGGTTGCTAGGTAGTACCACAATCAAGCAAATAGTCCATCTGGTTTTTCCCATCATCAAGGACAAAACTGTCATCAATAGGCTCCTAACCAGTGAGAACACCCTCTTCCTCTAGAAAGTCGTCTGCAGGTTGTTGAACACGAATAGGAGAAATAACTAGCTCTAGTGTAAAGAAACTTGCCAGAATCTGACCAACCAAGAGTGAAAAAACCTAGACCAATCATGGACATTGAAGTCGTGTTTGAATTGGTATCAATTTTTTGTGGTTTGTTTTGTTACCTTCTTGTTTTGATCTCCCAGATTTTATAATTTGTAATGGGCGAGTTAAGTTGCATGTCGTGTTTGCCCTTTTGGTCTCTACTTTTTTATTTCCGTCGAACTCGGTCTCGAGAACACCAAAGTTAATCAAGATTACGCGTCTGTTCCCCAATCTTAATTAACTCTTTTAAACTAGATTTCAAAGGAAATGAAGCCGAGTTGAAAGTGATGTTGGGACCGCTAGAATATCAGCACCAAAATCTCGAAGTTTTGCCATGAGACCCCCAATTTGGCTAATCTTGTAAGATGTCTCTTGTCCCAATGCAAGATTGATGGTGGACAGGTGTTCACTCTCCCAATCTCACCCATACTGGTTGGATCCTTAAATAAGCAACAAATTCAATCCGTGTCCCTAAAGGGCGCCACAAACATATAGAAGCAATATGACACGCAGATTTCTATATTGACAGCTAACAAGACAATCCAGTAACCACATAACCTTTTTTCTAGCCAATAACGATACAACGCTTAAACCTTAGAGGGTAGTTGAAATTGTCTAAATAAAACTAATCCAGATTTAGAGAAAGCAGCAGATATTAATGTCAGATGATTTGGTCGTCAATAGACTTTGGGGTAACTAGAGAATTACACCGGAGAACTAATATTGAACCGGTTTTCAGACTGAATGCATTTATTAGGCATGAGTAAAATGGAATATTTGACGATTCTTCTGAGCAGACGTTTCCAAGTGGAACGGTTGAACATACTTGCCCTCCAAATTCGTAAAACTATCTTGCCAGTCAAGAGCAACACTGACGACTAAACGTGTGGAATTTTCTTAATGCGCAACTCTCACGTCGGAGTAAGACAGACAGAGATTTTGCGTTCGTCCATTACGCCGACTTCACATTTCCATTTCCCTTTGCTTTCATTAATTGAACAGGTGAGAAATCAAACCCCGATTCGCTCACGTTTTCATTTACTTTCTTGGAATGTAGCACTTGCTTCTCTGCTCGCTGCATACGTCTATAAAAACACTGCCCATTGCTTTCTAAGTATTAGTTAAGAGCAAAGATTATTCCTGATTTCTTAAAACAAAGCAAGCCTGTCATCCACCTCAACAAACCATATAATTATTGATTGAAATTTCTGCCTCCAATTCATTATTAAAATTCCTTTTATAATTTAAAAAATGCTCCTCCTTACTGTTATGGTACAGATCTGCCAGTTGTCATCTCAAAAAACCGCTATCAGTACAAAAAAGATTAACTGAAGCATATTCAATAGGAAACAGCCTAGAAATTGAGGTCTGTGGTCTTTGTGTTTTACAATTTTAGTTTAGTTTATAATATAAATTGAAAAGAGGTTGAGACATTTTGAGGCACTAAATTTTAATTTTGATAAATTGGTCCCCTAGTGGCCATAAGGTAGGGCAGAGGCTCTGATTTGGGTAACGACCAAGCTAGAAACTAGGTAGAGGAGGTGCTTGGTAGTGGCAGGACAAGAAGCGTCGCCCATTGGGTTAAGTGCCCCCAACTAGATGTGTCCAAGGGCTTCGAGCTCCTTCTGACCCCATATGGCTTCAACCACTTCGAAAACTGCACACCCCTTACAATCGTAGCACCCAGTCCTCGATATGATTGATACCTTAATAAAACCCTACATAAAACTCAAACCTAGGATGACATCACACCTGCAGAAAATTTACGATGTCGATCGTTGATGTAGAAGAGTACCCGATGACACAAGTAGAATATTCCTATAAATATGCTAAGAATCTACAAATTTTTTGTTGACCTGCAACCTATATGGGCCCATTTTCTAACAAGTATCGATCGTATGGTATGGACTCCATACATTTTTACAGATTCGGTATGTACAGAGTTTTTAACAGCAAAAATCTACAAACCCTCAAAAATGGCCAAATTTTTTTTTTTAAGTTTTTTTTTGGCTTCAAAACCTATTGAGTTATATATCAATAATTTATAGGTTTTTGGACCTTCTAGATTCAATGTTAAGGTTCATTTTTCACCACAAAGCACCATATGAAACTTCTTGATAGAAACTCTCCAAACAAGGAAGAAAATTACATATTCAAAGCTCTGATACCATGTAAGAATCACACAACAGACTCAAGGGTGCCCAGGATCACCTGTAATTGAAACAACCCTCCACAACAAGAGACAGGGAAAAAAATACTATATTTCCAAAGAATGATAATGATGTATATAAGATATAAGATACACAAGATCTATAATGTATATGATATGTACAATGAGAGCCCTTGCTTATATAGGTAAGGTTGAGACCTAGGACAACATGTGATCATGACAAGTGTCGTAATCCTATGACATGAGACACAAATATTAAATATCAAACCATCTATTAATATTACTTTATTTTGAAAGTAAGATTGGTATGAAAGGAATATAACTTGCTACACTAATCTATTTTGATTTAAGTAATGGTGGTGGGAAGGAAATACAACTCACTACACATTTATTTTGAGAGTAATAGTTGTGTTGGTAATAGAAGTTGCTATAGTTGTTTGGAAGATAAGCAAACGTTCCCAAGTGAAATGGTTTAACATACTTGCCCTTCAACTTCTAAAAACTATCTTGCTAGTCAAGAGCAACACTAACAACTAAATATTTAACATACTTGCCCTTAAACTTTTTAAAAACTATCTTGTCAGTCAAGAGCAACACTGATGACTATAGGATGATTAAATCATTGCATATGAAATAAAAAAAGGATATAGGTGGTAATAGTTGTAAAAATAACCTAGGTAAGCATGTTTCTCTCATCTATAGGTTTATGATTTGAAGAAGCTATTGACTCATTACTATTTAGGAACATATTCAATAGGCATGCATCGACATATGTGGCAATCCCTTAGATTTTTTTAAATTTAGTCTTTTTTTCTAATTTTGTTAATTTAAAAATGTCACCCATGGGTACCCATTAAACTTATGCAACGATCAGCAATACACATCATGACTCCCTGAAATCATTGTTATAGAAAATGTACAAAGATGTAAAGTTTCCCGAATAGGCAACCACCAAAACAATGGGATGAGAAAAAGGTTGAGCAAAATTATTGAATGTAACATATAAAAAATGAGCTTCAAAATTTTTAAGTTTGTAAATTTGTGAAAAGTTTGTACACATGTATCTATATCAGCAAATCTTTCTACTTATGATTAGCATCATAAGTGGTCTAGCTTCAAATTAGTAATGCATTAATACGTAATAGTAAGATTCATAATAAAACTAGTTAGGGTTAAAATGCTTAAGTACCAAACTCTATAGCTAATGTCTCTTTAAGATCCAAAAAACTATAAATAATTAGAGAGCTTATGGGGCTACAGATGAATGTGGTTGAGTAAATTGTTCCCCATGTAAGGCAAGATTTGTTGATAATTTTAGTTAGATAGGTACATTTCTAACAACCACGCATTTTTTGGTTACTTTTATTACTCTTTGAGGTGGCTAGCTTCTTCCTGGCTAGAACAAACTTCGCAACCTTTATAGCAACATTTGACTTGGTAATCATGATTTTAGAAGCCTTTCCAAAAGTCATCTCTAGAAGGGGTGGAACACTCACAACTACATTAGATGTCAACATCTTTTTATTGGCATACATTTTGCACCAATATAGGATTGATTGCTTAATTTCCCTTCAAATGTAGTCAATTTTGTATTTTGGATACAAACAGATAATTATTTGGATACCATCTAATCAAAAGAGTATTCAAGTATTATGGCACCTATCCAAGAAATGGATTTTGGGAACTCCTCATATCTGAAGAGCTCCCATTTGAGGAATTGGGGTGCCAAGAAATGTTTATTGATAATGACATTTTACAACTTTCTAAATGACTAATATTAAACCTAAATACCAATACTCAAATTCATTATTAGGTTCATCTTCATTTCTAAGAGAACCTTCAACTTCTAGCACCATTGTTTGTTCATTGTCTGTTGTCTTGAGATTCATAACATGTAATGGAAGAATGAAACTTTGGAAAAAATTGGGGAAACACATCAAGATTGGAAAGATAAATAGGAATTCAATAATTTACCATATTTTGTTTCCTATTGTGTACACCTCATTTTGGGAAAAAGGTGTTGTACACCTTGCATAATGCTTATAATATAAAATTAATATTTATTTATGGTGCACCTAGGGAATCTAGGGATGTGTGTGTCACATGGGTTAGACATTCTTGGGGCCACTTGTATGTTGTATGCAACATTGGGATAAATATTTAATGTGGGTTGCACACTGAAAAAATATTTAATATTGGAAAAACTTAGTACCAACTAGGAAACTTAGTACCAAAAGGGAAAACTTAGCACCAAAAAGTGGTTTTGGGGGGTCATGGTTTAGAGGCACATGGTTTATGTAATACCACTTAGTGGTTTTGTGCAAGCTTGTCTTTATAAAATCAAGCACATGAGTAGTTATTTAGGTTGGATTGCATAACCTTTGGCTTATTAGATAAGGTTTATTGAGCATCTCTTGTAGGTTGAATATGTGAGGAGAGAGGAAGCATGGATTGGGATGTGTGGTTACATGGTTCTCATTTGCTTGTTCACATGGAGAGTGCAACTAAAGTGCTTGATACTTCAATAGACTTGCATGGAGACTAGGTAAGTTTATTGCAATCTTTTTCATGGAGATAATATATTGAGTGTGCACGAGTGCTTTTGGAGGCTAGGATTTTCCTTTGAGAGGGATTTTCTAGGGTACATCTTGTGTCATCTTGATGGTATGTTTGTCTATTCTTTTGCATTGTGGATTCTAAATACTTGTTTACATATTTTCTCTCTTGGGTTTATGTGGAAATAGTTTATTATGGCTACAAATTTCCTTTCATTTTACACGATTCAAATAATAGTTTTCAATTTTTTGCATAATAGTTCTTGCCTTTATGTCATTTGGAAACTTGGAATGGATTTTAGAATCCACTAATGCAAGCTTACATAGTTAAATTTTAGAGAAAAAATATACTAGTTAAGGTTGAGAGAACAAACCACTTCAAGTTAGGTTGTTGGGTCAATCAATTTACACCAGTCATTTTTTCTGCATAGATTCTAGAATTTAAAACCATGTTTTGAATTCGATAAACTTTGCTACTTTAACATGGTATTAATTTGTCAATTGTCAGTTTAGTAATTAGTACTCTAAGATTGTTGTTATTGGTGTAGGTTTAATAATTTGGCAATGTTGATTGAAAGTTGTTCATTATTTTATTGTTTTCTTTTGCAATTTGATTATGTTGCACAAGGATGATGTAGCAAGATGAAGGAAAACAAGATGTTTGAGGAATGGCAAAGTAAAACTTTGCCAAGAAATATTTATTTATACTAACATTTTATAAATTAGTAAATGCCTAATATTAATCTCTTACTAATTTCTCTTGCGGTTTGATCATGTTGCACAAGGATGATGTAACAAGATGAAAGAAAACAAGATGTCTCAAGATTGGCAAAGTGAAACTTTGCCAAGAAATATTTATTTATAACATTTTACAAATCTGTGAATGCCTAATATTAACCCTTTATCAATACTTAAATTCATTGATAGGTTCATCTTCATTATTATGAGTTTCAAGTTCTAGCACTATTGTTTGTCCATTGTCTATTTTAAAGTTGCACAATATGTTTAAAACATTTGTATTCTTGAGTTCCATTTTTTGGGTAAACAACAGAATTACAATAGTTGCATTTGGTGAATGTTATAATCTCAAAAAACAAAAGCAAACTATGCTACTCACTTTGCCAAGAAATGTTTACTTATAATGACATTTTAAAGTTGTGTAACATGTTTGAAACATCTATAAGGGTATCAAGTAACAAGGCTAGTGAGTCAATATCTATTTCAACATCCTTGTAATATGTGTCATTTTTAATCTTGTACTAGAGCATTCATGACACACAATCTACTTACATAACAATCATAATCAAGAATCCATGGTTTAACATTTCTTATCGTCTATTGCATTTGAAGGAACCCCGTATATTTCTTTTACTCATATAATTCATGTTAAATTGTTATGTACTTAAATAGAATAGACTTTATTTTACATTGAGAAGAGAATAAGATAGAAGATATGATTACCTTTAGAATTATCATACCGAATAAGATGCAATAATATTATGAGCAGAAAGTTGGTACATTAAATTATAATCAGATACTCCTATTAAAGAGATTATTTTTTCATATTATTATTAAGCTTTATCCTATCAACAAAATAAATGTACACAACATGGTGCAACTGCGATAGTATTATTTTTATTTTGAAAGGAAAGGTTGTATGGGGAATAGAAGTTGCTACACTTCTCCATACATCGCGTCCTAATGTGGAGAAAAGGCGCCCACCATAAATAGTCGGCAGATTATGTGTCAAGTGTTTTTCAATATTTTCGACCTCATGATTCTTTGACAGATTTCACCGACCACTTCAATCGACTGCTCTGCACATCATCAACCATGTTATTTGTCGATGAAATTGTCAAAAATCAACGAGTCAATTGCATTTCGACCAACTACTATTCTTAAATATCATCCACTTCAGCAGTCAAAGGTTAATTTGGACCAATAAAAATAGGACAAATATTTACCATTTTTTGTTGTGAATGAGATGTAAAATTGCTATTGACTGTTTGACCATTGAAGTGGATAATATTTCAGTAGAGTGTCAACCAACCAACTATTTTACAACATACCAGCTGATTAAACTTTACCGAGAAAAGACAAACAGCCTTCGCCTTCGTTTTAATGGGACTGCTGGCCATCTTTTCAACCTCCAGTCGTTTCAAAACTGAGCAGACGTTTCCAAGTGAAAGAGTTTAACGTACTTGCCCCTCAATTTCGTCAAACTATCTTGCCAGGCAAGAGCAACACTGATTACTAAACGTGTCGAATTTTCTTAAGCCATAAATTGCGCAACTGTCACGTCGGAGTAAGACAGGCAGAGATTTTGCGTTCGTCCATTACGCCGACTTCACATTGCTATTTCTCTTTGCTTTGAATAGTCGAACAGGTGAGAAATCAAACCCCAATTCGCTAACGATTTCATTTACTTTCTTGGAATGTGGCAGTTGCTCCTCCGCCCACATACGTCTATAAAAACACAGCCCAGTGTTTTCTAAGTATTCAGTGGTGCGAGTGGTCTCTGTAAAGCCAAACGATGGCCAACGTTTTCAAAAGCGCTGGAGGCGATTTGGTCAGGGGAAATGATCTCGGGCAAACACTTCCACCCCCAATCTGTTCATCCGCCGGTAATCACAGTAATAGTATCCGCTGTAATTCTGAAAGCCCAAGGCAAGTCGGACTGAAACGACGGCAAATGCTTCTGGCCTCCACGTCGGTGCGCGGGCCAGCGACGGGGCTTCTGCTGAAGCCAAGAGATCAGGTGTCGAATCTCACCGACTACCACAACCTCCAGAATGCGCAGAAGCTCAAGTTTAAATACGCCTCCGACATTGACGTGGCATCGCTGTTTCCTTCGTCTGACGGTGAACCCTGTAACGGACTTCCTATTGAAGCTTGTGTTACCAGGCCTGCATTTAGCGAAGAATTCCAAGGCCGCCAAGAGGACCTTATAATACAAGGGATAAAGGTGAGCAGGCAGATGCCATTGTGGTTTGACGTGTATATCAGGGCGGCGGGCGGAGAAGAAAAGAATGAATATGCAGGCTCTTTCATTCACATGCCGCCTCGCCAAAAACTATCGCGGGGGCATCAGCAGAAGCAGCGGAGGAGGGTTGTGTCGTGTTGTTTGAGGTTGGGAATCACCCACCTTATTCAGAATATGGATGCCCAACACCAGACAAGTGTTATAGTGACGTTAGTGCCCAGACTGAAAACGGATCAAGATACCATCTCTGTAGAAAGCATCCGTATAGATTATTCCTGATTTCTTAAAACAAAGCAAGCCTGTCATCCACCTCAACTAAAGAATTTTATTGTTTTATTGCATGAGGGGTACGAACCCATTCAATTATTGGTGGAAATTTCTGCTTCCAATTCATTATTAAAATTCCTTTTATAATTTATAAAAAGCATTCCCTTTATTGTTATGGTACAGATCTGATGGTATTCATGTCAAAAGAGCGCTCTCAGTACAAAAATAGATTAGGTGAACCATATTCAATAGGAAGCAGGCCTGTAAATTGATGTGGTCTTTCATTTTTTAAATTTTGGTTGTATTTTATAATATAAATTGAAAAGAGGTTGTGACATTTTCAGGCAATAAATTTTTACTTTTGATAAATTGTAAATATCTATTATAGGTTGATTTTTTAACATAATATTTAATATTATTTTTTTAATAATTTTGAAAAAAAATTGCAATGATAAATTATTTTTAATAAAAATATATTAATTTTTTTAATTTAATGTTATTAATTATTTACAATTAATAATATTTAATAATTATTCAAAAGATTGATTTTTATTTATACAAATGAAAAGTAGAATGGCATACCATGAAAATTTACATTTGTTAAGGAGATTTTAGTTGATAATTATGTTTAGTTTAAAATTTCATATTTAATAGGATTTATTAGTTGATAGGCTTTTATATATGAGCATTATAGTGCTCGGAATTATCTCACGCCGTAAAATTCACGTCGGAAAATTTTATATGTGAACATTTGATGCTCGCAAAATTGTCTCATGCCAGAATGTTTTTAAAACTCGTTGGTTTTTGTCACGTCAAAAAAAAATCCGCTATTTAGTAAGATCTTTGGTGCCAAAATAGCCGAAAATGTTGTCTCACGCCACTTATTTATTTTCAGTCACCATTTTTTCCGCCGTGTCAAAAAGTTGGTTTAAAGTGAGATAATTGTTGTGGAGATCAAAATGGTGGCTACCCGGATTTAGAGAGATCTCAAACGAGTCCAACAATTCAATTTTTATCTAATGTTGCTTTTTCCTTTCTAGTCACTAGAGTTTCTTCAGTCATCTGATTTTAGATATATTATATTTTTAATACTCAATCCAGTTTTATGATATGAAATGATAAGACCGTTTAAAGGTTTGAGTGCATATTCAAGTTTTTAAGATCAAAATTGATACATAATTATCAACATACTTATGAAATGGATCTAATTCACTTATGAATCATATCAATCTCGAGATGGTGTAAATTGTTACCACTGGAAAGCATTATGCATTCATTTCATATATGTCACAGCCCTAGATTACCACCCCAGAGTGTATATAAATACACTTGACTACATTAACAAGAACAATTGTAGAAGAGTTGGATGAACAACAATTTGAAGAATTACAATAGATTAGAGTATGTTATTTGGTTTTTTCTTTTCTAAATTTTCTATATTTCCTCAAATCCATTGTTTGCTGGTGACCATGCTATTCTCAAGATCTCGATCTTGAAGCTTTCTTCCCATTCAATTAGCAGAGAGTTCAGACCCGTAGCACAATTTAGGCACTTCTCCCTTCCATTGAGTTCATATTGGAGTTAAGTCGGGGCAACGGTTCTCCATCGCCAGCTTCTGCTTTCTAGTAGAGCAATGTTGTGTCTAAAAGGCGGTCTCTATAGTTCCCGAGGAGCGGTTTATTGTAGACTACAACTCGGGACAAGAACATATGGTATATGCTACTATAGACATGGCTTTTATATTTTGTTCTTCTTGAAACCCTTCATTCACTCTCTATTGTTGCTAGCATAGATCCACTGTGTGTTGGATGTACTTCTTTGGCCAAACAAGAACTAATAAAATCCCATTGTATATAGTCATCCACTATTTTTGTTCTATGTCATCCCATTCATAATGGTGCCTCCCTTTTTTAATAGTTTCTATTCGCATTGTATTTTTTGCTACATAGTATATGAATCATAAATGCCTCCTCTCCATGCTCTACCTAATAATAAAATTGAGGACATATGCCTTTTTCTTCTCTAACTCCCATGCCTCCTTGCATCTTATTTTCTTTAGGTTTTATTGCTACTATAGGTTGCATGCTTGGTCATTTTATTTCTATTGTCTAAAACCTAAAATATGGTTGAACATGTGAGCTACCTTCATTTTAATGTGTTTAACTACTTTATGAGGAATCACTGTAACATCCTTAGTTGTAATTAACGTGATGTGAGTTGAACGGGAGCGTGAACAGAAAACAAAGTTCTTTGTTTTTCACACAAAAAATAAAATATATTTGCTGCAATTTCATTAAGCAAAGAAAAACCGAAATCCCATTACTTATGCCGAAATTTATTTCAATGCAAATATTTACATTGCCTCTTCCCTCTAATTTTTTTTACATGTAATTTATTTTAAAGATAAAAGGGTTTTTATCAAAAGATGAGGTTTTTGATTTATTATTTTTAAGTAAAATGAGGGTTCGATCTTATAGAGAATATATCGAGGGCAGCCACACAAAAAAACTGGGATGCAATGATAGAGAATGAAGAGATCTAAGTCCAAAGGAACCCTTTTGTTATACGATGACTTTTCTGAATAGATTTTCATTACAACTCTTTTTAAGAAAATTGAGTTGTGGTCTTTTGTTTTGGTCATTATGGTCCGCTAAATAGCTAGCCTTGTGGAAACCATTGTCTTTGAGTTAAAAGAATGTTATGTCACTAAATACCTTAGATACGTCAATCAATGTTGTTTGTGTATTAAAATTTGGTCACAAAAATTCTAATTAAGAACTACTGGAGGAGGGAAAATTAAGATTTTGTAATTCTTTTTTACTTTTTGTTGTTATTGTTAAATATGGCAGACAATATGCAAAATTCAATTTGTGAGAAGACTTGCAATGCCAGCTACTTTTTCTTATGATATCCATGTGTTCCCTTGTGAAGTGTGACCAAATTGGGGCCACTTGAGTTATTAGATAACTGACCTAACTGACAAATGGTTGTTTTAAAATAAAATTACGTTCTGATCAAAAGTTTTTGTCTTCAAATCAAATTTTTGTATTTAATATTTATAAAAATTTTATGTTTCTACTGAGTATTGCCCCTTTTATTAAATAAAAAACAAAACAGGAAACCCAATCTTCTTAATGTTCTCTTGAGCTTCCTATCGACGAATCCCTTGCACCGTGAAGTTGCAAGTGCTAGTTTAAATTATGTTGAGAGGCTAACTACATGTTATTAGTGATGTCTTAAAATAATTGGTAAGTGGAATAAAATGTAACTTTTTAAAGTAAATAATGTCTAAAATACAATAGTTCTTAAGTAAATATTAAAATAAATAGTCCTTATGTCTTTTCTTATCTATCTACTAGGTACAACTATTTAGTAGGTTAGATAGATATTTAAAATCATATTCAAATAGATATAATAACTGTTGAAATGCAAGTTAAAGTAAATATTTTTTTCTTTTAAAAAAAAAATTAAGCATAATTTTTATAATTTATTGTATTATTATAAAAAAAAGCTCATAAATAAATTTTAAAATAAATAATGTCTATATGTCTTATCTTATCTATTCTTTATGTGTCTGTATGGCTTAGCAAGTTTAGATAGATATTAAAAAATAACTCCCATATAGATTAATTCATAACAGCTTCCAATGAAGTAATATTTAATAATATGTATATTTTAAACTAGCATAGATATATTAAATACATCTAACTTAAAAATGTTGATATATATTAAATACCTCAAGATTAATATCTATCATGTCTTTTAGATAGATGCATTTATGATATCCATGCTAGTGTTAAAATGGCTTTAGGGATGTAATGTTTTGAGTTGGCATTTGGTTTGTTAGGTTGTACAATTATGATTGAGATTAAATATTTATAATGAGTGAATTTTCATGCTATAATGGTTTGGCAATTAGTTTTGTATTTCATTATATTAGATGCATAGGTTAATGGATTTCATAAAAGCTAATGTAATGCACTTATTTGTAATTTCCAAGGAATAAAATGTGGAGAAACTTCCACTACTTTAATTTTGAAGTGAGTAGCACGTTTTGTTAAATAATAAAGGTGAAAATGAAACAAAAAAGGAATATAGTTACTGATAAAATTTAAGATCAAAGCTTCCAATTACTTTGAGTTGCTTGGTTGGTTGCTAGGTAGTTCCACAATCAAGTGAATATCCTACATATCTTTCATCTTTATATACTAGTGTAAGGTCAAAAAATTTATTCCTAACACTTTTCCCCTTTAGTTTTGCACTTGTTTTAGAATCCACTTATGATAACCACGATTTTACCCACTTTGACCCCCTTGGAACATGAATTATCTCAAAAACACCCCATCCTACATGAACATGGCCTCTTGCACCAAAAAACTCATGTTGCATCCTTGCTCTCCACCTTTCTATCACACGGGACATCAATGTGTCGTGCTTCTATCCTCTAGACATAATGTGTGCACTCATGTCTTGTATATCGAAACATACATTTTGAAAGGAAACAATGATGCAAAATACGCTTCGCCTGCTAGGTTACATTAACAACAATAATTTTTATTTTAAATTGGCAATAAATAAATATGATGGAAACAAGTAAGTTTTAATTTAACAATAGAAGTTTGCTAATTATAATGTATTATAGTCATTAAATAGTATGGCCATTAGAGGTTTTTTTAGTAAGGTATTGGTTGCTTTTGTTCATGTAAGTTTTATTTTATATACTAATATAAAGCCATTAAATACTAGCACTTTCGCAATTCAACTTTCTACTACTTCATTTGTGGCTAATTTTTATAACCCTAAATTTGGGTAGATATTCACATGTTACCATTGAAGACTTTCAAGCAAAGTATTGTAGCAAAATTCAACAAGTCATGGAACTACCCAACCATGAATGATATGCTTTAACAACAAGGACAAAATTTCTTCAATTCCAACGATGGGAAGTATTGTGTTGATTTTTCGAAGTTATATATCATGGTAAGGTAACTACAACAATTACTAAATTTGCTAGTCTTTTAATAAGTTATTATCAACTATATTTTTAACCATGTTACAATTTCTCTATAATGATAAAGTAATTACAACAATTAATATGTATTTGTCTTTAACTTATTACTACTAAGTTACTAACTATACTTTCAACCATTCAAAAATCAACTATTTTACTAAGAAATCACTTAATGGTGAACAATTAATAACCAAACTCAAATTCAACTATTGGGAGCTGTAAAGTGTAACATATTTGAAACTAAATTTAATGCTATTGTTTTTTCTCTTCTATACATTAGTTTGACACCGAACACTTAACAGGGACTCTACACCGAACACTTAGCAGGGAGTCCAGCTGCATTGCAACGCTGATGGCAAAACGTATGGAATTTTCCTAATGCGCGACTTTCACGTCGGAGTAAGACAGACAGAGATTTTACGTTCGTCCATTACGCCGACTTCACATTTCCATTTGCCTTTGCTTTCATTAGTCGAAGGGGGGAGAAATCAAACTCCAATTTTCATTTACTTTCATGGAATGTGGCAGATGCTTCGCCGCTCACATACGTCTATAAAAATACTTCCCAATGCTCTCTAAGTATTCAGTGGTGGTCTCCATAAAGCCAAACGATGGCCAACATTTTTCAAAGTGCAGGAAGCAATTTGGTCAGGGGAAACGATCTCCGGCCAATACTTCCACCCCCAATCTCTCCACCCGTAGGAAATTACAGTAATAATATCCGCTGTAATTCTGAAAGCCCAAGGCAAGTCGGACTGAAACGACGGGAAATGCTTCTGGCCTCCACGTCGGTGCAGGGGCCAGCGACGGGACTTCTGCTGAAGCCAAGCGATCAGGTGTCGAGTCTCACCGACTACCACAGCCTCCAGATTGCGCAGAAGCTCAAGTTTAAATACGCCTCCGACATTGACGTGGCATCGCTGTTTCCTTCATCTGACGGTGAACCCTGTAACGGACTTCCTGTTGAAGCTCGTGTTACCAGGCCTGCATTTAGCGAAGAATTCCGAGGCCGCCAAGAGGATGTTATAATACAGGGGATAAAGGTGAGCAGGCAGAGGCAATTGTGGTTCGACGTGTATATAAGAGCGGCGGGCAGAGAAGAAAACAATGAATATGTAGGCTCTTTCATTCACATGCCGCCGCGTGGGCATCAGCAGAAGCAGCAGAGGAGGGTTGCGTCGTGTTGTTTGAGGTTGGGAATCAGCCACCTGATTCAGAATATGGATGCCCAACACCAGACGAGTGTTATGGTGACGTTAGTGCCGAGACTGAAAACGGATCAATATCAAGATCCCCTTTCTGTAGAATGCATCCGTATAGATTATTCCTGATTTCTTAAAACAAAGCAAGCCAGTGATCGTCCACTTCAACTAAAGAATTTTATTGTTTTATTGCATATGAGGGGTAAGAATATATTCACTTATTGGTTAAAATTTCTGCCTCCAATTCATTATTAAATTCCTTTTATAATTTAAAAAAACGATCCTCTTTACTGTTATGGTACAGATCTGATAGTATTCATGTTGAAAGAGCGCTCTCAGTACAAAAAATATTAGCTGAAGCATATTCAATAGGAAGCAAGCCTGGAAATTGACGATCTGGTATATTGTTTTTCTAAACTTTGGTTGTATTTTATAATTTACATTGAAAAGAGGCTGAGACATTTTCAGGTAATAAATTTTAATTTGGATAAATATTTGTTATAACTTATAGGCGAATTTTTTAATATAATATTTAAAATTACGTTTTTTTATAATTTTAAAACAAATTGCAATGATAAATAATATTTGATAAAAATATATTAATATTTTTATTTAATGTTATTAATTATTTAAGATTAATAATATTTAATAATTATTAAAAAGATTGATTTTTATTTATAAAAAAATTAGAATGACACACAATAAAAATTTACATTTGTTAATAAAATTTTAGTTGATAAGTATGATTAGTTTGAAATTTCACATTTAATAGGATTTATTTTCAACTATGTTGAAATTGCTTTAAGATGTAATATTTTGAGTTGGCATTTGGTTTGTTAGGTTGTATAATTATGATTGAGATTAATGTTTATAATGAATCAATTTTTATAACTAGCATATCTATATTTAAAAAAATATCTAAAATAGTCCCACAGATATCCTTCTAGAGGCGCCTATTCCACCTATGTGTGGTAAATTGATTAAAAAATATGAGAAGGATATCTCTCAGCATATTTTAAATATATTTTTTAAATATAGATATGCTAGTTTTTTAAAAATAAATATATTAAATTTATTATGCCAAAAAAAAAAATTTAAATTGATGACTCTATAGTAAAATTTATAAAATATAATGCACTTACCATTGGAATAAGATTGTTGAATATACTTTGCTCCTTTTTATAGATTTTACTATGGAGGCATCAATTTAATTTAATTTAATTTTCTACATAATAAAATTTAATTTATTTCTTTTTCCTTGGCTCATGTTTTATAAAAATAGAGTGTTGTAAAAAAATATTTTATAACATTATATTTTATTAGGGTTTCATTTTATTACATATAAAATAACCACTCACCAATAATATAAAATAACCTCTATAAAATGTAGCCAAGGTTTAAAATTATTTGTAATTTTATGTTATAAATTTATAACTTCATAAATTTAATTCTAAAAAATTCTTGGTTAAAAGTGAGGATGACCTATATAGTTGAGTGAATTCTAAACCTAATAAACTATAGTATTAATTTACTATAATAAACTATAGTGCCATAAATTTACAATAAATAATGTTTATTATGTGTATATATGTTGTGAGTGAATTCTTTTACCTTATGAACTATAGTGCATAAATTTATTGTATATATGTTTTGATTAATGCTAATATATTTTGTTTGTTTTCCATTTGTTCAAAGTTATTTGTTAGATATATTTTTTAAAGCTTCTCAAAATAATATTTTATAAATTAGGGTTTTACCTTTTAGTTCTATATGTATATATGTTCTGATTAATGCAAAAACTAATTGTTTACATATATTTTTAAAATAATAAAGTCTTAATCTACATTAAAAATAAAATGATTAGTTAATAAAACCCTAGCTAAATACCAAAAAAATTAAACCCTAAGTAAATTAAATTACACATAATAGAACACAAAATTTTGATAAATAACTCTTTTAATAGTAACTAAAGTTTATAGACAACAAAACGAAATGCACAAATTTATTTTTTATGCATACACCTTTAACACCATTATTCAAACAAATCATGAAATTGATACCTATGATTTTATTTTTGGTTTTTTTCTGAAACTTTCAAACATTTATGTTTTATATATGTTTTAATTATTAATGTTGCATTTGTTGGCTATTAAATTTTTTTAATATTTTTAAATTTGTTTTTATTAACACACTCAGGCCATCGTGCTGCCACTGTAGTTATGCCTCTCGGTGTAATAAAGGTTTGGAGTTACTTTTATATTTTATTATATATTAGAGCATAGGTTAATGGATTTCATGAAAGTTGATGTAATGTACTTATTTATAATTTCTAAGGAATTAAATGTTGAGAAATTTCCACTACTTTAATTTGAAGTCTCTAACATGTTTTGTTAAAAAATAAAGGGCAAGGTGAAACAAAAAAGGAATATAGTGCTTCTATCCCCTAGACATGAATGTGCACACTCATGTCCTACATATCAAAGCTTACATTTTTCCTGTTGAGATGCTTGTATTTTCACAAAACCCAACACGCATTCACCTCCAACAATTAAATTGGGCCCAAGAATGTTTATTTGAGTGGTAGACTAAAATGAAACTACACTCATCTAGCAACTCTAGCATACATTATTTTTAGTCACGTATACCATTCTCCATTGTTGTACACACCACCTACCTCCATGGATGCACCCACCTACACTTAGTGACATGTACTCAAAACCTATTCATATTACTTTTGTTGAAACAAGTCTAAGGCTTTGTTTGAGGAGGGCCCCTAAATGTGGCATAGGCACCAATTTTTTCCATTTTAGGCATAGCTGACAGGTACTATATAACATGAACTAATGATGTTGACATGTACAATAATTTATGGCACTAGGTTCACAGAGGATGTGGCCATGCTAGTATGGGACACCAACATGTTGCGTCGGACACCAACATGCCAAAAGGACTCGAGCTCATGGAATAGGACATAAGCATGTGTGGTTCCGTCTCTAAAAAACCCTAACAAAATGCATAAGCATGATTTTAGTCCAACAATGTAATCTTCTTCCACCTTTCGCCAGATCACACAATAACAAAAAACTAAACATGTCTCTTAAATCCCTAAAATTCTTTTCCTTTTAATTTCTATGTCTTGTGCTAGCTCAAACTCAACTCCCATATTCATCCACTTAAGTTAAAATCTAAGACATATTTAACGCTTTATTTGTTACTATAAATCAAATTTTTAGGTAAATAAACATACTAAGTAGAAGAAAAACAATTTCTATAGATGTTTTATTTTTATTTACATTTTGGGAAACCCACTTTTATTTTCTACAACTTCTCACGTAGTTAAAAACCTACAATCACACAAACAAAATAAAAAAATAATCAAGAAACACACAAACCTAAAATTAATCACCCAAACCAACTACCAACTTTGATACCTCCATTAAACATTAGCCACAAACCCTCAACTTCTCCAAGAACACCACCCTTCCAAATCCCATTATATTTTTCCTACATTCTTGTGCATCATGCCTTCTCCCACTCTCTTCATCACTTGATTCACCTTTACCTACTTCCTCTTCCCACCAATCCCATTATTATCTCTCCTCCTCCAATCATTTCACTTGATTGTATGTCATCTTCTCATTCCTCTATCCCCTTACATCATAGCCCTCACCTCAACCCTTCTTCTACCATAACTCCCACTACCCTCACCTCGGTGGACAACATGAGCACTTCTCACTTTCTAACACTAAGGACAATTTCAACCACGACACACATTATGAACATATTGAACACAAAAGCATTAAATGATTGCTTCCAAACTCTAAATTCTTTGCAATAGAGTGGGTCACATGCATGATGAGACCAAGGTCCTGTTGCAAGGTGTGGCCCTTGGTCTCCTTGTTCAGCGCTACACTATGGTGCTTTGTGACAAGGGCTTAACCACCTCCCGTGCTTGTTAAGTCAAGTGGTTGTATCGGGCATTAATAGATCAATCTTTTGGTGCAACGGCAACTAATAGTTGGTATCAAAGCCGAGGTCATGGGTTCAAACCCCGCGCTTGCACTGGGGGGATTGTTGCAAGGTGTGGCCCTTGGTCTCCTTGTTCAGTGCTGTGCTACAATGGTTTGTGACAAGGTCTTAACCACCTCTCGTGCTTGTTAAGTCAAGTGGTTGTAACGAGCATTAACAAGTCGATCTTTTGGTGCAATGACAACTAACAGGTCCATACTCTTTAGTTGATTCCTTTCACACCTTATTGGTACTTACCTATTATGGTATGGATATCCTTAAGGGCATAGGACAAATTGTGAATGGCGTCCATCATTCACATACCCAAGCCTCTTCATCTACATTCTCCACTTCTTCCCCTTATTCCTCCATCCATCCCACTATTCCTCTTATTTCCCAAGACATCCCTCCATTTCACATCTCCTCCCAAGAGTTCTCCCTCCTAATACATGTGCTTCTACACCCATCTACTCCCAACCTCCTCCCTCTACTAAACTTGTGGTCTTACCCTATCAATTTCCTAACATCTATGATATCCCTTTCTCTAGCCCACTCTATACTCTTCCTTCCACTTTCCCCTATCCCAACATTTCATACCACTCATTTCACTCTTCTTATCCAACCCCTTCTATGTCATTCTCCACCCACCTTTATATCTCCCACCAAATCCCTTTCACACCCTCTTATTTGCCCACATCCCTTCCTTCTACTTCCATTCTTCCCCTATCCCACTTGATGATTAGCCTTGGTCTTTCTCTCTAACATAACATTTATCACTTAGGGGTTATGTAAATTACATTCAACGGCCTTCCTTCCTCCTCCTACAAGGATGTCACCATGATTCTTTTTCATAACCCTCTCTCCCATGACATCCTTTCTCATGCACACTTAACTCTTATTTTCATAACCCCTCAAATTTTGAAATGTACATCAAAGGGGATCCAACTACCCATGTGCAGTCATTAATGCCACATGGCTTGATTTTTTTTATGATGACCTGTTACTTAATAATCTATTCCATGAATGCTTAAAGGCTATTCCCTTGAATGGTTCTATTCCCTCCCACATAGTTCTATTCACTATATTTCACCCAGTTGGCTCATTCCATTGTATAATATTTTGTTAACATCATCTTGAAAGTGATGTTTTATTATCTATAGTCCAATGCTTGAGCAAGGATCAACTAAACATGTTAAAGATTCTATCCAATGTTTCAAATCCTTACTTGTGAAAATGCATTATCAACTTCCTATAGATTATAATTGTATACGCCTAAAAATGACACGACTCTGTTTAAATAAATATTCTTAATATTTATTCTATTCTAATTCTTCTATCAATAAATAAATAAACAAATTTATTTATTCAATTCATATTTCTCTAAAGTTAAAATATTTAATTACCTCTTCTAAAGTCAAAATTAAATAAAATATTTTATTTAATTTAATTCTTCCAAACAATTAAATAATTCTTACATTATTTAATTTAAGTCAATTCTTCCTCCAAATTTAAATAAATCAATCAAATATTTTATTTATTCTTCCAAATCATGCACACACAATTAGATAAATTTATTTATTTAATTTGTTTTCTTATCTTCTAAAATATCTTCCAAATCTTCTAAAATAAGTCTTCTTCATGCACACAAAATTAAATAATTTATTATTTAATTTCTTTCAAATCGTGCAAAAATAAATCTCAAGTTGAGTTAACTAACTCAATCAATCTTATTTTTATCAATAACTCTTAAATTAGAAAAAAAATATTCTAATTTATGAAAGCATATCTTATCTTTATAAAAGAAGGCAGTTAACTCAAACAAAATAGCTTTTGTGTGACACATGTCTTCTTTCTATTCGCACACATTCCTTAATCGTTCTATACTATTGATATTCTTATTTATTTCTATACCATTGATCTTCTCTCTCACAAGTCTATAATTTGAACCTAATTCCTACATTTCATTCATCCAAGATTTCAGTATTGTTACTCTGCAGGAATTACAATGCGCCTTTGGCACCCAAGTCATTCTTTTTGCTTGCGATCAACTTGTTACCATATCACTACCATTGTTGTGAAACTCATCTTCATTACAAAAGCACTATCATAGTCATCTCCATTGACAATCTTGGAATATCAAGGAAGTGCACTCTCTAAGGGCCTTATTCATACATGCAAGATCGATTGAGATAGGCAACCAACGGAAGCTATGAAGTATTGAGGTTTGCAAAGGTTTTTCATCTTTGTTTGTTTGATCTTGATCATTTCCTTTTGCTTTGAGTTTTAGGTTTTATTGATATTGATATATTAATTATTCATGTTTACTCCAATTTTCTCTTAATATTTTTGGCACCCAACATGGGGCCCTGCCCTGATTTAATCTAAAAACTGAGTTTTTTTGGTGCTAAGGTTCCGTACACATGAGGATTCAGAGAATAGGTGTTGAGCATTCAAATGGTGTAACCTTAGCTCAAAAGGTTTCTGGGTTGTGTCAAAAATATCAAAATCCTATTTGGATATCTCTTACTTTTTGTAGAAAGTACACGGATTTCAAGAAAACTATATCACAAATCCATGTCCCTATTTTTAGCCTATATTTTTTTTTGCCTTTTTTGGCTCATTTTTAGCAATTTCATAAAATCAAGCATATCTGTGTAACTTTAGCTCAAAAAAATTTTGAGTTTTGTCGAAAACATCAAAATCCTATTTGGGTATCTCTTATGTTTTGCAGGAAATGCACAGATTTCGAGCAAAATAGATCTCAATCTATGTCCCTATTTTTAGCCCATGCTTGTTTTTTTCCCCTATTTTTAGCAATTTCATGAAATTGGGCATATCTTTTGCATAAGGAGTCAGATTTTTATGAAACTAGCGGCGTTGGAAAGCTGGTTCTCCCAAATTTTCTATGGTGAAAGAATTTTGAGGTGAATTTATTAGATTTGTCAGGTACACTCAGTCAAAATTAACTCTTCTTTTGCAAAACTTCAAACGGTCATAACTTGTGCAAAATTTATTCAACTTTCATATTTTTTTTAAATTGCATAGAATTTCAAGTAGAATCTGATCATAATATCCAATTTGGTGTATCTAATCATTATTATTAGATTTTTCTAGATTACTTATTTTTTACCTAACAAGTTAAGCGCTTTTCGTTCAATTGATTTTATGCTAACTATTAAATTTTGGTGGAACTAATCAACTTTTTGCAGCCTCTTATTACTCAAACAGAGCAAATAGGTTTTCCTAACATGTTCATACAGGACAAGCATTGAAGAATTAAAAACCTACCACACTAACTTTTAGAAACATATTATTTTCTTAAGGGACAATTGAACAAATCATATTTGCAATCTAAAATCTTATGAACATATTACTTTCTTAAGGGACAAAACATCTTTTTGCAGTCTAAGTCTTAGGAACATATTTCTTTCTTAAGGGACAATGGACATGAATGTCAAAAACTTCAATTTCATGAGGGACAATTGATAACTACAATCACGTGTGTGCCCAAGTAGATAGCTCATATAGTCTTTTTCTTTTTTAGGGGAAAAGAACCACTGTATTTCATATTTTGGGGAATGATACCAGGTCTATGCTCTCCCCTATATTAGGTGACCAAAATACCAGACATATCATTTTCACATGTGTTTAACCTTTAGAGAGGCCTACCCTTGGATACCCGTCCATCCTTGGGGAACGACCTTAAGTGGTAACAAGCTAAAGCCAAGCTCTGCCAAGCCACTATAAATAAATTGTGTTTGGAGTGAAAGCTTCAAACAACAAGTGAAGTTGTGTTATACCGACAGCCAACCTCCCCCAAAACCCTCCAAGGCACAACCCTTGCAAGCTAGGAGACTTCATAATAGAGAGTAGTGTTGCCGCATATATAACCACTCAAACGATTGCACTTATTAATCATCCTTTATTTTTAGTGGCCAAAAACCCCTATAAGCTGGTGTAAGGAAGGGCGATTATTACCTCCCAAAGATGCCTCACCTAGAAATAGGGAGAATTTAGTTTATATTGTCACAACCAGCCTAGGATTTGTACTTGCTTTTCTTGTAAAAAAAAGTCAAAAAATCACAAAAAAATAAAAAAAACAATGAAAACATTCTTTGTGTTTGATGTGTCTTCTTGCCATAATTAAGAAAATTAAATCAAAAATACCATCTTGCAAACAAGATACCAAAAATACCAAAAAGTGTGTTGAAAATTGCAAAAACATTCAAAAAATCCATAGCTACACATTTACCCTTTGAATCTACGCATACATTTCAACCTAAAGTGCATTTATTGCGACTTCTTGCGCATATATAACCTGTTGTCATGCATTTGCCTTTTGCCAGAACTGCGCATTTACTTCGACTTGTTGTGCTCATATCCCCTATTTCTGCGCTTTGTTTCAACACATCCGTGACAGTGAGCTTTTCTACTTGTTTTGAGAAAAACTTTTCAACCTTTCTAGATACCCATTTCATTCTTGTGTTAGTTTATGAAGAGATGACAACCGAATTAGAATAACTTGCTCAAGAACTCCAATACCTGAAATTGCAATTAAACTTAGACACCTCACCCCAAGGTCGTATAGCAATTGCTCAAAAACTCCAAGCCATACAACAATTTGCAATCTTACAAGCTGAACATGCCAGTACTAGCTACACCATGCCCCAAAGTCATACATTCTTGTCCCGTCTTAATGATACTCTTGACAAGGCAAACACCACCTCAAGTAGGGAATCTCATACCACTTCGTCTACTAGTCCTCCTGCACCATCTTCTAAGATGCATATCCTAAGGCATACCAGTCCTACACCAACACTGCCATCGAGTTCCCCAAACCCTAAATGGACAACCAAAAAAGCCTCAAATGATTTTTGGGAAAGATATTTTCCAAATTTACATAGCAAAAGAAAAGCTAGGGAGAACTCCAAATCCACTCATCCGTTACCTCACTCCTCTATCCATATATCTACCAATGATGTGATCCAAGGGCTACTAGCAGAGATTCAACCATGTCCCCAAATTTTGGTCCTTGACCTTATCAAAAAGCCTTCAAACATATCCCTCGTGCCAACCCCTGTGTTATCAGCAACCCCTTAAGCATATTGAAAAACCTCCTACCATGAACCAAGGTTAAAATCTGTCGTACCTTCATATTGTTGACCAAGATCCTATCCAAGAGACCTCTACCTCCACTTCCATTCGAACAACCCAAGTGTTATGTCAAGAGCACACTTTAGAGCATGTGGAAACGCCAACCCCTTGTCTAAATCAAGATCAAAGAACCCCCATCCGACCCATGTATAACCTTTATCTTTTCAAGGATCCTATACCTATACATGAGCGAGAAATCCAATCTCAAGCAAGTCATGACCTATACCTTTTCAATGATCAAGATACTATCTCTGATGAAGAAGCTATCCATGAGCAACTTGATCATATACATGAGCATGAGGTCCAATGTCATCCTCTCCATAACTCCTCTCCTTTCTATGATTAGGGCATTATCGTTGATAAAGAACCTATACAAGAACACATTAATCCCATCACACTAAATACTATCTATGATCAAGATCTCATCTATGATCACGAGCCTATCTATGATCAAGTAGACCATGATGATCCTCTAAGCCCACTTTATGCATTCCATGGTCCTAATCTCATAACCCTGTCTAGTCCCATCCAAGATCTAACAACTTCCACTTCCCTTGATGAGACACTTGCCTCCCAAGCAAGCGTAGAAGATCAAACCGACAATAATCCTCCACCATCCATTATCAACCATGCTACAAATCCCCCACCATATATCCTTGGTCTTACCACCTTCATTCATGAGTGTTCCTCCTTAGAACACCAACAACCATTATCCTCCATCTCACATTCTCCATCTAATAAGGAACTCATATCTAGTGTTCCACCTATACACAATCCCATTGTCCACCACATACTCCAACATATGAACTATCAAGGTGAAGGCTTAGGCCTTTTTGAACAAGGTATCTTGGAGCCTGTCCATGTCAATGTTCAACCTCATCCATATGTCCTTCAATACATACCCCAAGGTGAACAATCTCAAGACGTTGATACTTCTTCCACTCCTTCAAAATCCTCCACTTTCCATTGCAAACCCTATCATATCCCAAAAACATATGTCGTCATTCCACCTCCATCATCCTACAATTGTCAAAAGATGTGACCATACACCTTCCACCATCCAATTTATCTCTACTACTTCCAAATCCTAACATCCCTCCATGCATTTTACCACCACTTATTCCAACGCCTTATCCATCCACCACTAAATCCTCTAACAATCCCAATCATGACCAACAGATGCACATGTTGTCTAAATAAAGAGCTTCCACCATCCCACGGGAATTCAACAATAAAAATCTGGATGCCTCTACCTATAAAGTCAAAAACCTTAAGAGTCCCCATGACCTAGGATACAAAAGCCAAGAATCAAAGAAACATCCTTCTCAAGAGCTGCATAGACCCACACACCTATATGCCAAACTGAAAAAGGTGTGGATCCGCATCCAACAAATGATTACCTCCAAAGTTACACCAAAACTGCATACACCCTAGCCCATACCTTCACAGGTACTATCTAAAAATAAAATGGTTTGGGTGCCTAAGCAAAAAACCCCCAAAAATGTTAAGAAAAAATTGGAGTAAACATGAATAATCAATATATCAATATCAATAATACCCAAAACTCAACGAAAAGGAAAATAATCAAGATCAAACAAACAAAGATGAAAAACCTTTGCAAACCTCAATACTTCATAGCTTTCGTTGGTTGCCTATCTCAATCGATCTTGCATGTATGAATAAGGCCCTCAGAGAGTGCACTTCCTTGCTATTCTAAGATTGTCAATGGAGAATGGCTATGATAGTGATTTTGTAATGAAGATGAGCTTCACAACAATGGTAGTGATATGGTAACAAGTTGATCGCAAGCAAAAAGAATGACGTGGGTGCCAAAGGCGCACTGTAATTTCTGCAGAGTAACAATACTAAAAGCTTGGATGAATGAAATGGACGAATTAGGTTTAATTTATAGAGTTGTGAGAGAGAAGATCAACGATATAGAAAGAATGAGAAGATCAACGGTATAGAACGATTGAGTAACGTGTGCGAATAAAAAGAAAACATGTGTCTTGCTATATTTTGCATGAGAGGAATTGATAAAATAGAAGAATAGATTAACTGAAGAGATAAATCAATTAAAAGAATAGATCAATTAGTTAAGAGAATAGAACTAGAGAATAGAAATTGCATGAGGATGAGAAGATATTTTAGCTCAATTAAATATTGAGAATATTCAATTGCATGTGCACAAAAATTGAATTATATTTAGAGATAACTCAATTTAGAAGAAATAGACAACTTAAATAAATATTTGATTTGATAGAAAAATTAGACTTAAATAAATATTAAGAATATTTATTTAGACAGAGTTGTGTCATTTTTAGGCGTATACATTTTGCCCATCTTTGATGCAATGCAGTTTACAACGTTGCTTCAAAGAATAAAAATTTTTTATAACGATAAAAGTTTTTAACTTTATTTGTTTGATCTTGATTATTTCTCTTTTTGTTGAGTTTATTTAATTAAAATTCCTAAATTCTTATAATTCTTCTAACAAATTAAATAATACCAATTATTTAATTGTTTCTTCCAATAACATCTTCTCTAAATTTAAATAAATCAAATATTTATTTAAGTTATCTATTTCTTCTAAATTGAGTTATCTCTAAATATAATTCAATCCTTGCAATTGAATATTCTCAATATTTAATTGAGCTAAAATATCTTCTCATCCTCATGCAATTTCTATTCTCTAATTCTATTCTCTTAACTGATTGATCTATTCTTTTAATTGATTTAATATCTTCAGTTAACTCATTCTTCTATTTTATTAATTCCTCTCATACAAAATATAGCAAGACACGTCTTCTTTCTATTCGCACACGTTCCTCAACCATTCTATACTATTGATCTTCTCATTCTTTCTATACCGTTGATCTTCTCTCTCACAACTCTATAAATTGAACCCAATTCCTCCATTTCATTCATCTAAGCTTTTAGTATTGTTACTCTACAGGAATTACAGCGCGCTTTTGGCACCCACGTCATACCTTTTGCTTGCGATCAACTTGTTACCATATCACTACCATTGTTGTTAAGCTCATCTTCATTACAAAACACTATCATAACTATTCTCCATTGACAATCTTAGAATAGCAAGGAAGTGCACTCTCTGAGAGCCTTATTCATACGTGCAAGATCGATTGAGCTAGGCAACCAACGGAAGCTATAAAGTATTGAAGTTTGCAAAGGTTTCATCTTTATTTGTTTGACCTTGATTATTTCTCTTTTCATTGAGTTTTGGGTATTATTGATATTCATATATTGATTATTCATGTTTACACCAATTTTCCCTCAACATTTTTAGCGCCCACCGTGGGGCCCTGCCCCGATTTAATCCAAAAACTGAGTTTTTTTTGTGCTGAGGTTCCGTACATAGGAGGATTTAGAGAATAGGCGTTGAG
The DNA here is from genome assembly GCA_027924645.1 of Cunninghamia lanceolata. Classification (NCBI taxonomy): domain Eukaryota; kingdom Viridiplantae; phylum Streptophyta; class Pinopsida; order Cupressales; family Cupressaceae; genus Cunninghamia; species Cunninghamia lanceolata. Next base: position 13,179,300 of record BSBN01000469.1, on the reverse strand, counting down.
CATTCAAACGGTGTAACCTTAGCTCAAAAAGTTTCTGGGTTTTGTCAAAAAAATTAAAAACATCAAAATCCTATCTAGGTATCTCTTACTTTTGTAGAAAGTGCATGGATTTCAAGAAAAATAGATCACAAATCTGTGTCCCTATTTTTAGCCTATGTTTGTTTTTATTTTTTTGGCCTATTTTTAACAATTTCATGAAATCAGGCATATATGTGTAACTTTAGTTCAAAAGATTTTTGAGTTTTGTCGAAAACATCAAAATCCTATTTGGGTATCTCTTATGTTTTGCAAGAAGTGTACAGATTTTGAGAAAAAAATCTCAATCCGTGTCCTTATTTTTAGCCTATGCTTTTTTTTGGGCCTATTTTTAGCAATTTCATGAAATCAAGCATGTCTTTTGCATAAGGAGTCGAATTTTCATGAAACCAGCGGCGTTGCAAAAATGGTTCTCCCAACTTTTCTATGGTGAAAGAATTTTGAAGTAAATTTATCAGATTTGTTAGGTACACTCAGTCAAAGTCAACCCTTCTTTTGCAAAATTTCAAACGGTCATAACTTGTGCAAAATTTATTCAATTTTCACGAATTTTTTTTAAAATTACATAGAATTTCATATAGAATCTAATCATAATATCTAATCTGGTGTACCTAATTATTATTATCAGATTTTTTTAGATTGTTCATTTTTCACCTAACAAGTTAAGCGCTTTTGGTTCAATTGATTTTATGCTAACTATTGAGTTTTTGGTGGAACTAACCAACTTTTTGCAGCCTCTTATTACTCAAACAGAGCAAATAGATTTTCCTAACATGTTCATGTAGGACGAGCATTGAAGAATTAAAAACCTATCACACTAAGTCTTAGGAACAAATTACTTTCTTAAGGGACAATTGAACAAATCATATTTGCAATCTAAGTATTTGGAACATATTGTTTTCTTAAGGGACAAAACATCTTTTTGCAATCTAAGTCTTAGGAACATATTACTTTCTTAAGAGACAATGGACATGAATGTCAAACACTTCAATTTCATAAGGGACAATTGACAACTACAATCACGTGTGTGCCCAAGTAGATAGCTCATATAGTCTTTTTTACTAGGGGAAAAGAACCATTGTCTTTCATGTTTTTGGGAATGATACCAGGTCTATGCTCTCCCCTATCTTGGGTGACCAAAATGCCATACATATCATTTTCGCATGTGTTTTTACTTTAGAAAGGCCTACCATTGGATACCCATCTGTCCTTAGGGAATGACCTTAAGTGGTAACAAGCTAAAGCTAAGCTCTGCCAAGCCACTATAAATAAATTGTGTTTGTAGCAAAAGTTTTAAACAATGAGTGAAGTTGTGTTATATCGACATCCAACCTCCCCAAAACCCTCCAAGGCGCAACCCTTGTAGGCTGGGAGACTCCATAACGAAGAGTAGTGTTGTCGCATGTATAACCACTCAAACAATTGCACTTATTAATCATCCTTTATTTTTAGTAGCCAAAAACCCCTATAAGCTGGTACAGGGAAGGGCGATTATTACCTCCTGAAGATGCCTCACCTAGAAATAGGGAGAATTCAGTTTATATTGTCACAACCAGCCTAAGATTTGTACTTACTTTTTTGTCAAAAAGAGAAAAAATTACAAAAAGAATCTAAAAAATCATGAAAACATTCTATGTTTGTTGTGTCTTATTGCCATAATTAAGAAAATCAAATCAAAAAGACCATCTTGCAAACAAGAAACCAAAAATACTGAAAAGCGTGTCAAAAATTGCAAAAACATTTAAAAAGCTATAGGTACGCATTTACCCTCTGAATCTACGCATACATTTTGACCCAATGTGCATTTATTGTGACTTCCTATGCATATATAACATGTTACTATGCATTTGCCTTTTTCCAGAATTGTGCATTTACTTCGACTTGCTACGCTCATATCCCCTGTTTCTGCGCTTCTATTTCGGCGCATCCATGACAGTGAGCTTTTCCATTTCTTTTGAGAAAAACTTTTCAACCTTTCTAGATACCCATTTCAATCTTGTGTTAGTTTCTGAAGAGATGACAACCAAATTAGAAGAACTTGCTCAAGAACTCCAATACCTTAAATTACAATTAAATTTAGACACCTTGCCCCAAGGTCGTATAGCAATTAGCTCAAACAAAATAGCTTTTGGGTGACACTTGTCTTTTTTCTATTCACGCACATTCTCTCAAGTCTTCTATACCATTGATCTTCTCATTCTTTCTATACCATTGATCTTCTCATTCTTTCTATACCGTTGATCTTCTCTTTCCCAAGTCTATAAATTGAACCCAATTCCTCCATTTCAATCATCCAAGCTTTATGTATTGTTACTCTGCAGGAATTATAGCGTGCCTTTGGCACCCACGTCATTTTTTTTGTTTACAATCAACTTGTTACCATATCACTACCATTTTTGTGAAACTCATCTTCATTACAAAGTACTATCATAGCCATTCTCCATTGACAATCTTGGAATAGCAAGGAAGTGCACTCTTTGAGGGCCTTATTCATATATGCAATATTGATTGAGATAGGCAACCAACAGAAGCTATGAAGTATTGAGGTTTGCAAAGGTTTCATCTTTGTTTGTTTGACCTTGATTATTTCCCTTTTTGTTGAGTTTTGGGTATTATTGATATTGATATATTGATAATTTTTCAGGTAGGCAAGGCCATTCTTCAATGCGCCCCTGAGGCTCCACTTGACCATCCATCCCATATCAGGTCCTATTTATTTGAGTCCACACCACTTTCCATCTCCTAGGTCTTAGGTCCATTAGGGTTCACCCTGAACTATGTTGCCTCTACGTCGTCACATAGGCAAGGCCATTTAGCAATAAGCCCCCAAGGCACTAGGTCAGTCCTTTAGGGTCCGTCTCACCAATAAAGATTGTGGAACCTTTCACAAGGCAAGCAAGCACAAGCGAAACCCGCTTTCAAGTAGAAATCTTGACGCAGAACATCAACCTATCCAACGCAAAGCAAACATGAACATAATACACTCAAACTAGTTCCATCTAAATTATGGCAAGAAAAACACATCTAAAAAGCAAGAATGCTTTGTGTTGATTAGGTTAATTTACGAAGTTTTAATTTTTGTTATGTCTTCCTATGCTACTCGAGGATGTCAAAAACTAGAGATGCTATGATGGGGGCATAATCATTTTTCTTTGTCTGTTGTTTGTGGATTAATCTTTAGTAATGTGAAGCCTTGTCTAACAACATGATCAGCAAAAGATCATCGAGGACATCAAAGGTCTAACACAAAAGGGGGCAATCTTTGTCTGTTGATACGCAAGAAATACTCAAGTCATCTCGGTTCAATTATACCTAGATGCTTGTATTAACTTGCTAAATCAAAATCCATGTAAGTGATACTCAAATCATCTTGGTTTAATTATACCTAGATGCTTGTATTTTCTTACAACATTTTAAAATGCCTAATGATGAAATAAGCACTTCAAAATACTTGCAGTATCAAGATGACAAAAACCATTCACATTCACTCGCATCCATTCGCATCCACAAAGCATCCATACTGTATCCCATGCAATAAAAATTCTATGCAGAGTATCAATGTTTACAAATAAAAGCTTGTGATTCCTTCTATCGAGCCATTCTTCTATTGACCAACTTTCTATCTATCATTGTATCTCTCGTCAACAATTCTAGTTGTCAGTCCGAGCAATGAGCCAAATGCAAGTTCATCCTGTTGGTTTTTTCCCAGACTGGATGCTTATTCCCAGATTTCCCTACAAGGTAGCCATCAATGATCAACAGGATCTCTGGGCCAGGGGCCGACAGTGTAGGAGATAGACTCTATATTTTATCTCCTCTTCTTCTTCAGGCTCTGCAAAACCTAGGGGGGTGTTCCCTACTCAACATCCATGGGGATATGCATACAAAGGCTGGGATGCTGACAGAAAGCAGATAAGTCCTCCTGTAAGTAGACCAAAACTGAAAGATAAAAGCAAAGGGGCTAGCTTTGGGCCTATTTGCAGTTGTAGACAGAGGACTGAGGATCCTAAAACTAATTCTAATGTCCTAATGGTTGCTTTAGATTTCAATTTTAATTTTAAGTTTGGATGCAAAGCTGGACATGGTTGTAACACAAACACAAAGCAAGATTGGTGCCTATCTAGGGCCTGGAGTCAGTAGACATACACCTGTGAATGATCAGCATGAACAGCTAAAACTGGATTTCAGGGGGATATACATATGATACCTACCTTACAGATATCTCCCAAACAGAGTGTTAAGCTGTCTATACTTATGGCATCCCTACTGCAGTATACCCTTCCCAATGTTCAATCTGAGAACAATTTAATCTACCCCTTGAGCAGAAGTTAAAAGATCAGACATTCAACATAGGAATTCTATGTTCTAGAGCCTCAAACATTCCTTAAACATCCAGACTCAGAAGAAAGATGCATGCAATACTGGAGATAGAATTAACAAAACACATGCTAACATAGCATTTCTCATATAAAATTAACCATGAAATCAGTGGATTCATGCAAAAACATACAACTGGAGATACATAAACTCACAGGTTTAGCTGTACAGAGCAACCAAAACGAACTGTATTGTGTTACAGAGCCAAAATGTTCAACTTTCAACAACAACCTGAAAAATGGTAACACAGTCTGCTTATAACAGCCAGAAAGTGTACCACAGCAATTAATTACATGATTATAACAAAAAATTCGCCAGATACAGTCCTCAGAAGGAATGGCGCTCAGAAAATATTAATGCAGCAGACAAAGGGGGGGCTCGAGCCATGCGCCACTATCTGGAAGTCTTCATTCTCAATCAGGCAGCCTGATCGCTTGTACCATCGCCCATACTCCTGATACAGTCACCATTAAGGGCCTCAACCACCCGCGGTCACTTGAAAACTGTCGCTACATACAAAAAAGATTTCCCGCCAAAACACGTTCAACCGCGAGTTCAAAATATACAAGGGAATAATCCCACATTCACGGTGAAGAGACCACTCCAGCGCTTTAAAAGCATAACCGCATTCAAACAAAGTGTTGAGTGCTTTTGCCGTGCTCGACACACATGCCTTCGCCCACAGCCCATCGGCCAAACTTCTACCATCGGCAGATCAAAACAACGCTAGCCTGATATACCATCTCACTCCGATGGCATTGCTGTCGCCAAAACAATCCTCCCCATCACCCCGATGCCAGCTCCACACCCCTTGTCGCCGAGACAAAGACCATCGGAGCAACCAAAAGCACTTCTGCCGATCACAATAGTCTCGCCGATGGTCCTTCACTTCCCACCTCCGTCGGTGAGACATACACCATCGGCACCACAAAAAACCCTTAGGCCGACAATATTACTCACTCCGATAGACATCCTCCAAATTCCCATCGGCCTGACACTACCCCATACTCGCCGATGGCAACTCCATCGGCCAGACCTGCACCATCGGCCAACAATCTGCCCATTCACCCGATAATCCTCCATTACACCGATGGCACCAACAAACTATACTCTGTCGGCGAGACCTCAAGCGTCGGCGAACCCGAAAACTCTCTCACCGATAGCATTACTCCTGCCGACGACCACCTTGATCATCCCTCATCGGCCAGACTACCAACTATCGGCCCAACCAAAAACTCACCTGCCGACATCACTTGTTACGCCGATACAGCTCCATCGGCCAGAGTACCCCTGTCGGCCCAACTCTCCACACTTCGTCCGATGCACCAAGTCACGCCGACAACACACACATCCACTTATCAGCCAAACATACGCCGTCGGCCCAACAGGAAACTCCCTCGCCGATAGCACAAAGTCACGGCGATATACAAAGAACACACCATGCTACTGAAATGATCGCCAAGACACATGCAAACTCATGCCGATAACACTTGAGGTACCCCCATCGGCACGACCAACATTGTCGGCAGAACCACAATATCCTTCGCCGATAGACCAAGCTCTTGCCGATGAACAGGAACACTTAGGGTTTGAAGGAAGAAACCCTCCAACAAACAAGCTCAGCCTCCAGGTCAAAACGACTACCAACACTGGCTCCGAATGGGGACGTGCAGGTGAAAACCTGCAGCGAGAACCAGATCTCCGGGCAGACCAGGCAAAAAAAAAAAAAAAAACCAAAAAGCACGAACTGCACAAGACATTTACACTATATACATGTTTTTACAAATGTGCACAGCGACAAGTCATCTATGCAAAATAGAATTTAAGGAATTGGCCATGCACCAGGCAATTCCAGAACTTCACCATCTAGGGCCTGAAGGAAATAAGAATCCTCCCCATGAGCACTGCAAATCTGATATGGGCCCATCCATAAGGGTTCGAATTTACCATGTTTACCCTTGTCCTGATCTTTTGCATTCCATATGAGCACCAGATCATTGACCTGAAATTTCCTTTTAGTAGCTCTCCTGTCAAACTGATATTTCACCTCTTGTTGTCTCTTGAGATTGATCTGGTGGGCTTTCCTTCTGTTTTCATCCAGTGCAACCAGCTGGTTCACCCTTTCTGTCATGGAGTCTTCAATCTCCTCATCATTTTCCTAGATGAATCTGTAAACTGGTAGGAGATTGTTTATGGGCAATCTGGCTGATGCACCATATACTAGCTCAAAGGGTGACATCCCAATAGCCCTTTTCACTGTCACTCTGTCAGCCCATATTGCTAAGTTCAATTTTGAGTCCCAAGCTCTCTTGTTCTTGTCCAGTATCCTCTTGATAATTTTCATGATGCTTTTATTGCTTGATTCTGCTTGACCGTTTCCTTGTGGGTGGTATGGTGATGCATATGATAGACTGATCCCATATTTGTTACAAAAATCAACAAATTCACCTGATCTGAAGCACATAGCGTTATCAGTAACTATCTTGAATGGTACTCCAAACCTGATGATAACATTTTCCAGTATGAAATCCATCACCACCTTACTTGTAGCTCTCTTAGTTGGAATGGCCTCAATCCATTTGGTAAAGTAATCAGTTGCCACCAAAATCCAACTATGTCCCCCACTTGATTTGTCTGCAATTTCCCCTATGAAGTCAATTCCCCATTGCTGAAATGGAGCATCCACAGTTATAGTTCTGAGGGGTAAAGCACCATCATATTTCAGCTTTCCTGAAAATCTTTGGCAAGGGTCACACTTCCTCACTAACTTTTGTGCATCCGAAAAGAGAGTGGGCCACCAATATCCTGCCCTGAGAATCTTATGAGCTGTTGTTTGGGCAGTATAATGTCCACCATACAATCCTTTATGCATATCATTCAAAACATTGTTAGCTACATCTTCATCCACACATTTTAGCAGCACACCATCAGGGTTTTTCCAGTATAGCTCACCTTGAACAATAACATACCTGATTGCATGTAACTTCAAAGTCCTCTTTTGACTGTCACTGAAATGGGAAGGACAATTCAGATTTTGCAAGTAGTAGATAATATCCTTATACCATCTAGATCTTGATACATTTACACTCTCATTTTGGACTACATTAACTTGGCATGCTTCCAAGTTTGACTGTGCCATCATCTTGGCTAATCCTTGTCCTCTTACCAACTTGGTAATTTGTATTTCTAAGTTGAACTCCTGCAGTTTGTTTATCCATCTACACCTTCTTCCAGTCACCTCCTGTTGAGTGAATATGTCTTTGACTGCTGCATGGGGTACATATGCAATTATATGTGATCCTACCAGGTATGGTCTGAAACTTTTGATGGCTCGGACTAGTGCATATGCCTGTTTTTCCATAATATCATATTTCAACTCAGAAGCCTGCAAGGACATACTGAAGAAAGCGATGGGCTGTTCAAAACCATCTTCATTTTTCTGTAGCAAACATGCAGCAACAGTGTGAAAGGAAGCAAATGAAAACAATTGGAATGGCCTAGAAAAATCAGGAGATTTAAGAACAGGGGCCATTTTGATTGCCTCTTTGATACTCTGAAATGATTCAATTGCTTCACTTTCCCAGTGGACAGTGGCATCCTTCCTCATCATCTTGGAAATGTTCCTTGTGGTTTCTGCAAAGTTGGGAACAAATCTCCTAACAAAATTTATCTGTCCAAAGAAGGACTGAACTCCTTTTACAGTTTTTGGCATTTGAATTCTGTCAATAGCAGCCACTCTCTCTGGATCTATCCTAACTCCATCCTTGGAAACAATGTGCCCTAGGAGTTTTCCTTCAACCACCCCAAAAGCACACTTCTTTGGATTTAAAGAAATGCCATACTCTAGTGCTCTTATGAAAATATGCTCTAGATGCAAACAATGTTGCTCTTCTTTCTTTGAATAAGCAGTCAGATCATCTTGATACATAGCCAGGATTGAATCAATCAACCCTACAAAAGCAACATCCATCGCTCTTTGAAATGTAGCACCTGCATTTGTTAGTTCGAAGGGCATTCTAACATACACATAAGTTCCCCATGGGGTGGTGAAGGCAGTCTTATACTGTTCTGATTCCTTTACCTTCACCTGATTATAACCTGAAAATCCGTCCATCATGGACAAGAGTTCACAACTAGTCACTCTCTGCAACATAGCTTCCATATTAGGCAGTGGATAGTTATCCTTTAAAGAGGATACATTCAATTTCCTGAAATCAACACAAAGCCTAATATCACCATTCTTTTTTTTGACTGGGACAAGGTTAGACACCCAAGTTGAATGTCTGATTGCCACAATTATTCCAGCCTCCCTGAGCCTTTTGAGTTCTTCCTGCATCTTTGGAGCTAAGGTAGGATTAATAGGTCTTTGCCTTTGTCTAAATGGCTTAGCTCCAGGCTTCAATGGGATCTCATGCTGGAATAAATCTTCCCTATAGGCTTTTAGGTCCTCATATGACCAAGCAAAAACATGTTTATACTTTTTCAGTAATGTAATCAGCATACTCCTACTCGTTTTGACCTGGAGGCTGAGCTTGTTTGTTGGAGGGTTTCTTCCTTCAAACCCTAAGTGTTCCTGTTCATCGGCAAGAGCTTGGTCTATCGGCGAAGGATATTGTGGTTCTGCCGACAATGTTGGTCGTGCCGATGGGGGTACCTCAAGTGTTATCGGCATGAGTTTGCATGTGTCTTGGCGATCATTTCAGTAGCATGGTGTGTTCTTTGTATATCGCCGTGACTTTGTGCTATCGGCGAGGGAGTTTCCTGTTGGGCCGACGGTGTATGTTTGGCCGATAAGTGGATGTGTGTGTTGTCGGCGTGACTTGGTGCATCGGACGAAGTGTGGAGAGTTGGGCCGACAGGGGTACTCTGGCCGATGGAGCTGTATCGGCGTAACAAGTGATGTCGGCAGGTGAGTTTTTGGTTGAGCCGACAGTTGGTAGTCTGGCCGATGAGGGATGATCAAGGTGGTCGTCGGCAGGATTAATGCTATCGGTGAGAGAGTTTTCGGGTTCGCCGACGCTTGAGGTCTCACCGATAGAGTATAGTTTGTTGGTGCCATCGGTGTAATGGAGGATTATCGGGTGAATGGGCAGATTGTTGGCCGATGGTGCAGGTCTGGCCGATGGAGTTGCCATTGGCGAGTATGGGGTAGTGTCAGGCCGATGGGAATTTGGAGGATGTCTATCGGAGTGAGTAATATTGTCGGCCTAAGGGTTTTTTGCGGTGCCGATGGTGTATATCTCACCGACGGAGGTGGGAAGTGAAGGACCATCGGCGAGACTATTGTGATCGGCGGAAGTGCTTTTGGTTGCTCTGATGGTCTTTGTCTCAGTGACAAGGGGTGTGGAGCTGGCATCGGGGTGACGGGGAGGATTGTCTTGGCGACAGCAATGCCATCGGAGTGAGATGGTATATCGGGCTAGCGTTGTTTTGATCTGCCGATGGTAGAAGTTTGGCCGATGGGCTGTGGGCGAAGGCATGTGTGTCGAGCGCGGCAAAAGTGCTCAACACTTTGTTTGAATGCGGTTATGCTTTTAAAGTGCTGGAGTGGTCTCTTCACCATGAATGTGGGATTATTCCCTTGTATATTTTGAACCCGCGGTTGAACATGTTTTGGCGGGAAATCTTTTTTTGTATGCAGCGACAGTTTTCAAGCGACCGCGGGTGGTTGAGGCCCTTAATGGCGACTGTATCAGGAGTATGGGCGATGGTACAAGCGATTGGGCTACCTGATTGAGAATGAAGACTTCCAGATAGTGGCGCGTGGCTCGAGGCCCCCCTTTGTCTGCTGCATTAACATTTTCTGAGCGCCATTCCTTCTGAGGACTGTATCTGGCGGATTTTTTGTTATAATCATGTAATTAATTGCTGTGGTACACTTTCTGGCTGTTATAAGCAGACTGTGTTACCATTTTTTAGGTTGTTGTTGAAAGTTGAACATTTTGGCTCTGTAACACAATACAGTTCGTTTTGGTTGCTTTGTACAGCTAAACCTGTGAGTTTATGTATCTCCAGTTGTATGTTTTTGCATGAATCCACTGATTTCATGGTTAATTTTATATGAGAAATGCTATGTTAGCATGTGTTTTGTTAATTCTGTCTCTAGTATTGCATGCATCTTTCTTCTGAGTCTGGATGTTTAAGGAATGTTTGAGGCTCTAGAACATAGAATTCCTATGTTGAATGTCTGATCTTTTAACTTCTGCTCAAGGGGTAGATTAAATTGTTCTCAGATTGAACATTGGGAAGGGTATACTGCAGTAGGGATGCCATAAGTATAGATAGCTTAACACTCTGTTTGGGAGATATCTGTAAGGCAGGTATCATATGTATATCCCCCTGAAATCCAGTTTTAGCTGTTCATGCTGATCATTCACAGGTGTATGTCTACTGACTCCAGGCCCTGGATAGGCACCAATCTTGCTTTGTGTTTGTGTTACAACCATGTCCAGCTTTGCATCCAAACTTAAAATCAAAATTGAAATCTAAAGCAACCATTAGGACATTAGAATTAGTTTTAGGATCCTCAGTCCTCTGTCTACAACTGCAAATAGGCCCAAAGCTAGCCCCTTTGCTCTTATCTTTCAGTTTTGGTCTACTTACAGGAGGACTTATCTGCTTTCTATCAGCATCCCAGCCTTTGTATGCATATCCCCATGGATGTTGAGTAGGGAACACCCCCTAGGTTTTGCAGAGCCTGAAGAAGAAGAGGAGATAAAATATAGAGTCTATCTCCTACACTGTCGGCCCCTGGCCCAGAGATCCTGTTGATCATTGATGGCTACCTTGTAGGGAAATCTGGGAATAAGCATCCAGTCTGGGAAAAAACCAACACTCCTAATGTGTGGTTTGAGCTGTTTACCAATGTATACCTTCCTGGGAGTCTGAGATGTTCCCAAATTTATCTCTTCTAAATCCTCCTTATTTGTGGGAGATGTCTTTGTGACCAATTTGTCTCTACTGTCAAAAGCTCTTTCCAAAGCTACCAACCCTCTAGGAATTTTATTAGTCTTCAATTGAATTATCTCTTTTCCCACAAGAGTTTCTTTTCCATCTATAGTCTCTAAAAAAGCTTGGAAATCAATTTCTTGATTCTCATATTCATCTATGCAGTGCAAAAATTTTAACAAGTCCCTATCATCATTAAACACTTGCCAACTGCATATGTTTTCTGGTACTGTAGGCCTGATTTTAATTTCTACATTTGTAACGTCTGACAGAGTGATGTCATCTGGCCTTATTGCAACATTAGCTAAGAAATCAGCCATAACATTCTTTGATCTCTCTACCCAGCCTATTGAATATGCATCAAAAAGTTCAATGGTATCTCAAACAGCATGCTTGTATTGTTTCAATCTTTTATTTTTTGAAGCATACCTATCTCTAATTTGGGATACAATCAGCTCAGAATCCCCAAATACTCTTAGCATTTTGATTCCATGTTTGAGAGCAATATTTAGGCCTAAGAGTAAAGCCTCATATTCTGCAATGTTGTTTGTGCAAACAAACCTCAGCAAGAAAGAGAATTTGAGGAGCTTACCAGTTGGGGATAGGAAAACAACTCCAGCTCCAGAGCCTTCTTTTGCACAAGCTCCATCAAAATACATGGTCCACACACCCTGCTGGTCCAGCTCTTTACTGCAGACATTTTTTTCTTTATTCTCTCTATCATCTGAGACAACCTTGAAGTTATCACAGTCAGTGTTTACAAAGCATATCTGTTCCTCTGCTTCTTGGTCTTCCACTGTCTCTGATGATCTTTGTTCTCTGATTAGCTTAACATCCCTGCCATTCATTGGAATCATGGCATATGACAGGTCCAGCTGCATACTTCCACCAATTAGTGCTGCCCATCTTCTTGACAGCAACATACCATATTGTGGCTTGATGTCAACCACTGTTATATTCATTTTATATCTCTTTTCAGGAAATGCTGCCAGTTTGAAATCTACATCCTTCATGATTCCAATAACCGGTACCTCTCTGGCATCCATAGCATAACATTTTCCACATGCCTTGTCAATTTTCAACCCAGCTTGTTGCATGATGGCCAAAGGCATGACATTTGTAGATGCTCCAGAATCAAGCATACAATTTCTGATTATTTTTCCATTTATAACCAGGGAAACATAAAATGGTTCCACTTGTGAAGGACACTTTGTCATAGTCACTCCTAAATAAACCTCAGGAGCCTCATCTTCTTCATTACATATGACATGTTTGTCACCCTGGATCTGAACATTTTGTTTAGCTTGAAAAGGTACCCCTGAAATTAGGGATATTGTCCTATTCTTGATTTCTTCCACTTTCATGAGTTCCATGAGTGGAACAGAGACTTTTACCTGGGAGAGGACTTGAGCTATATCAAATGGAGCATAAATTTGTATAACAGTTGTAGCTTGCTCCACAATCTTACTCTTATCCTGCACTGATTTAGCTTTTACTTTCATAGTTCCCTGATCATCATTTTTGTCTTGGGAACCTTTACCTTGATCTTCAGCCTGAGGGATTCTATTTTCTGGTCCTTGGGATTCATGACCTGTTCTATGTCTGAAGTTGTGTTTATTATTAACCCACTGCCTTTTTTGTAATTCCATCCCCTTATTACCATGCACTGGCTGTCCTATAGTAACATCTTTTGGCTGATGCGGGCTACTTACCTGATTTTTACCTCTGAGATTGTAGTTGCTCTTGACTTGAGCAACTGCTGCAGCTGTGAAGGCCCTAATTTCCTCATCAGAAGGTCGTTGTAAGTTACTCAGAAAATTGTGTGAGCTCTGAGCATAGGCATAGTTAACTTCATCATCTTCATCATATGGGAACTGTTGGCAGCCCTGAGTTCCATCATTTGTACTCTCATCAGCATCATAAAGAGTGTATCCATTACTTATGGACATCATATTTACATCATCATCTTGCACATAATGTGGCTCATTGCATTCATTACAAGATGTAGTATTATCACACAAGGACTGAGCAATCATACACTGTGACTGTGAATGTGGCATCTGACAAATTATACACCATGGAGCATCATCAACAATATTTATAGCTTTCTTTAGAGGATCAGGAGTTTCTTTGACATGTTGAGCTTTCTGATTTGTGTTGTTGTGTGGGAACATAGGCTTACCATTATGCCAATTGGTATTATACGGCATGTCATGCAATGATGGCCTCTTTTCCTGCCTTTGATAGACTTGCCTATCAGGACCTATCCCTTTTTCACTTCTAGCTAATCTATAGCTTAGGTCCTTAACAACATTTGCCAATTTGTCTATCTTATCTTCAGGGGCAGATGTATTACCTTGAGTGTTCTAAGGCTTGTTTGGATTCTGCAGAATTTTTATATCATCCCTTCTATTTGTCTTGCCCGATGCTTTCCTGTTGTTTTCAATATTCACTGCAATTCTGAAAGCATCCCTGAGAGTAGCAGGACCTTTATCTCTTAATCCATATGCAGTTTTTGCATCAAAGGCATTGATATACAATATTATGCACATTGGTTCATTTGGCCTCATGTGATGTGGCAATTTGTTTAACACTTTAGTAAATCTTGCATTAAAATCTGCAACCTACTCATTTGACCCTTTAGTGATACTGGTGAACTCATTTACAAAAAAGCTAGGGTCAGTTTTGTCACCATATTGCTCCTTGAACATCCTTTTAAAATCATCCCATGATGAAATACTCCGGTCAGGCAGATTCTTGTACCATTCTCTTGCCTCATCTACTAAGGATTGCATGAATGACTTCATGAAAACATCCTCATGTTCAACCTCAAAGTTATCCATGACATTTTGAAAAGCTTTTAGATGATCTTCTCCTGACACTGTGTTGTTTCCTGAAAATTTAGGCACTTGCAGCCTCAGATGCTTATCAATGGGGTTAGGATATCCAAGAATACCATCAAATACCAGCTGTCTGAATCTATCTAACTGCATTGGCTGTCTGTCAAACTAATTAATATTAATATTTCTGTTTGCATTCTGGTTTCTTACATTATTCAATGGTATCCTAGCATCATTCACATTTTGTCTTTCATCATTATGCTGATGTTGCACTTCATTTCTCTGTTGATGTCTCTGCACATTTGCATTCTCAAGGGTAGGAATTGAATTATTCTGGGCAGTCCTTAAAGCTTGCACTTTCTTCCTCAAGTCATCTCTGATTGTTATTGCCTGCTGATATTTGAACTCGGCCCTTAAGCTCCTAATTTCATCAGCTAGTTCTTCCTCGTTGGGCCTAGAGGAGGATGGTTTTATCATATTCTGATCTTCGTCTTCATCATCCCTCAGAGACTCGGCCTCTTCAAACCTTTCACTAGGGTCTAGAAATGGGCGTTCTTGGAACACCTCTGACCTCATTCTCATGTTACCACCCTGTTGCCTCTCATATGCACCCTGAATATCAGCTTCTGCATTTGAAAAGTAAGGTGCATGCTGTCCTGATGGCCTAGGGTTATCTTGCATATCATCATTTTTTCTGGGGGAACCCTCATGACTAACTGAGACAGCTCCCTTTCTTCTGTACATCATTCTTCTTGTTACTGGTAACTCTTCAAATAAAGGATTTTGTTGGGATCTTCTCCCCTGCATATAAATTTTACTTTGACCGGTTGGGAGATTACTTCGGAGTCACCACCTATTACTAGGAACTATTTTCTTTTTGTAAATCAGGGTTCTTTCACAATTCCCCAGTAGAGTCGCCAATTTCTGTTGGTTTTTTCCCAGACTGGATGCTTATTCCTAGATTTCCCTACAAGGTAGCCATCAATGATCAACAGGATCTCTGGGCCAGGGGCCGACAGTGTAGGAGATAGACTCTATATTTTATCTCCTCTTCTTCTTCAGGCTCTGCAAAACCTAGGGGGGTGTTCCCTACTCAACATCCATGGGGATATGCATACAAAGGCTGGGATGCTGACAGAAAGCAGATAAGTCCTCCTGTAAGTAGACCAAAACTGAAAGATAAGAGCAAAGGGGCTAGCTTTGGGCCTATTTGCAGTTGTAGACAGAGGACTGAGGATCCTAAAACTAATTCTAATGTCCTAATGGTTGCTTTAGATTTCAATTTTGATTTTAAGTTTGGATGCAAAGCTGGACATGGTTGTAACACAAACACAAAGCAAGATTGGTGCCTATCCAGGGCCTGGAGTCAGTAGACATACACCTGTGAATGATCAGCATGAACAGCTAAAACTAGATTTCAGGGGGATATACATATGATACCTGCCTTACAGATATCTCCCAAACAGAGTGTTAAGCTATCTATACTTATGGCATCCCTACTGCAGTATACCCTTCCCAATGTTCAATCTGAGAACAATTTAATCTACCCCTTGAGCAGAAGTTAAAAGATCAGACATTCAACATAGGAATTCTATGTTCTAGAGCCTCAAACATTCCTTAAACATCCAGACTCAGAAGAAAGATGCATGCAATACTAGAGACAGAATTAACAAAACACATGCTAACATAGCATTTCTCATATAAAATTAACCATGAAATCAGTGGATTCATGCAAAAACATACAACTGGAGATACATAAACTCACAGGTTTAGCTGTACAGAGCAACCAAAACGAACTGTATTGTGTTACAGAGCCAAAATGTTTAACTTTCAACAACAACCTGAAAAATGGTAACACAGTCTGCTTATAACAGCCAGAAAGTGTACCACAGCAATTAATTACATGATTATAACAAAAAATCTGCCAGATACAGTCCTCAGAAGGAATGGCGCTCAGAAAATGTTAATGCAGCAGACAAAGGGGGGCCTCGAGCCACGCGCCACTATCTGGAAGTCTTCATTCTCAATCAGGCAGCCTGATCGCTTGTACCATCGCCCATACTCCTGATACAGTCGCCATTAAGGGCCTCAACCACCCGCGGTCGCTTGAAAACCGTCGCTGCATACAAAAAAGATTTCCCGCCAAAACACGTTCAACCACGGGTTTAAAATATACAAGGGAATAATCCCACATTCACGGTGAAGAGACCACTCCAGCGCTTTAAAAGCATAACCGCATTCAAACAAAGTGTTGAGCGCTTTTGCCGCGCTCGACACACATGCCTTCGCCCACAGCCCATCGGCCAAACTTCTACCATCGGCAGATCAAAACAACGCTAGCCCGATATACCATCTCACTCTGATGGCATTGCTGTCGCCAAGACAATCCTCCCCGTCACCCCAATGCCAGCTCCACACCCCTTGTCGCCAAGACAAAGACCATCGGAGCAACCAAAAGCACTTCCGCCGATCACAATAGTCTCGCCGATGGTCCTTCACTTCCCACCTCCGTCGGTGAGACATACACCATCGGCACCACAAAAAACCCTTAGGCCGACAATATTACTCACTCCGATAGACATCCTCCAAATTCCCATCGGCTTGACACTACCCCATACTCACCGATGGCAACTCCATCAGCCAGACCTGCACCATCGGCCAACAATCTGCCCATTCACCCGATAATCTTCCATTACACCGATGGCACCAACAAACTATACTCTGTCGGCGAGACCTCAAGCGTCGGCGAACCCGGAAACTCTCTCACCGATAGCATTACTCCTGCCGACGACCACCTTGATCATCCCTCATCGGCCAGACTACCAACTGTCGGCCCAACCAAAAACTCACCTGCCGACATCACTTGTTACGCCGATACAGCTCCATCGGCCAGAGTACCCCTGTCGACCCAACTCTCCACACTTCGTCCGATGCACCAAGTCACGCCGACAACACACACATCCACTTATCGGCCAAACATACGCCGTCGGCCCAACAGGAAACTCCCTCGCCGATAGCACAAAGTCACGGCGATATACAAAGAACACACCATGCTACTGAAACGATCGCCAAGACACATGCAAACTCATGCCGATAACACTTGAGGTACCCCCATCGGCACGACCAACATTGTCGGCAGAACCACAATATCCTTCGCCGATAGAGCAAGCTCTTGCTGATGGACAGGAACACTTAGGGTTTGAAGGAAGAAACCCTCCAACAAACAAGCTCAGCCTCCAGGTCAAAACGAGTACCAACACATCCTTAATCCATACCAATCAAGTCAAGTCAATCTTGCACAACTGATTCAATCACAATCAGTGGTCTTAATCCTTGTCTGGTCGTAAACCAACTTGATCAATTATAATCAATCAAATTGTCTTATACAGGATGTCACATTGTCAAAATTAGACCAACACACATGTCTTACACAACATGCTTCATTTCCTGAAACCAGACACTATCCTTCGTGTTTGCTCTAGGGATATATCATTCCCCGCCATGACAACATGCCTACAGTGTTGGTCTAGGGATATATCATTCCCTACCATGACAACACTGTCATTAATCATTATCAATATATCGTTGGTTTACCGCTTGATAGAGGCAATACCTTGATTGTTTTTGTATCATTTGTGCATACTTGCTTGGTTTCGTGTGTGTGTTATCATTCTATCTTGCATCACGTAGCATTCACCTCTTTCTTCAACCATTTTCTTCACCCTAACCTTGTTCTTCCACCTTCTTCATCATGAGATTGTCTGTCTCGCGCCCTTGAAAATCTGTCCTCGTCCAATCTCCTGAGGGGGCATCCTCATCCTATCTTTCCATTGCCATCTTTTTCTTCTATCTATACCTTAACTTCTTTGAAATGATGTTACTCGACACAAATCTCATCATCTCAAACATCACATCAAAGAGGAGTAAAATGTATACGCCTGAAAATGACACGACTCTATCTAAATAAATATTCTTAATATTTATTCCATTCTAATTCTTCTATCAATAAATAAATAAACAAATTTATTTATTCGATTCATATTTCTCTAAAGTTAAAATATTTAATTACCTCTTCTAAATTCAAAATTAAATAAAATCCTTTATTTAATTTAATTCTTTCAAACAATTAAATAATTCTTACATTATTTAATTAAGTCAATTCTTCCTCCAAATTTAAATAAATCAATCAAATATTTTATTTATTCTTCCAAATCATGCACACACAATTAGATAAATTTATTTATTTAATTTGCTTTCTTATCTTCTAAAATATCTTCCAAATCTTCTAAAAATAAGTCTTCTTCTTCATACACACAAATTAAATAATTTATCATTTAATTTCTCTCAAATCGTGCAAAAGAAAAATCTCAAGTTGAGTTAACTAACTCAATCAACCTTGTTTTTATCAATAACTCTTAAATTAGAAAAAAGTATTCTAATTTATGAAAGCATATCTTATCTTTATAAAAGAAAGTAGTTAACTCAAACAAAATAGCTTTTGTGTGACACATGTCTTCTTTCTATTCGCGCACATTCCTCAACCGTTCTATACCGTTGATCTTCTTATTTATTTCTATATTGTTAATCTTCTCTCTCAAAACTCTATAAATTGAACCCAATTACTCCATTTCATTCATCCAAGCTTTCAGTATTGTTACTCTGCAAGAATTACAACACACCTTTGGCACCCAAGTTATTCCTTTTTCTTGCGATCAACTTGTTACCATATCACTACCATTGTTGTGAAGCTCATCTTCATTACAAAAGCACTATCATAGCCATTCTCCATTGGTAATCTTGGAATAGCAAGGAAGTGCACTCTCTGAGGGTCTTATTCATACATGCAAGATCGATTGAGATAGGCAACCAATGGAAGCTATGAAGTATTGAGGTTTGCAAAAGTTTTTCATCTTTGTTTGTTTGATCTTGATTATTTCCTTTTTCGCTAAGTTTTGGGTATTATTGATATTGATATATTGATTATTCATGTTTACTCCAATCTTCCCTTAACAATATCTAGCATCTATTTAGCCTCTTTACATAAATTAAGAATAATGTTTTATTCAATTTATATGTTAGCTTCTTATATTTGTGTGCAAGATTGCAAGACTATGAAACTAAGCTTCTCGCTACTAATGTCATCATAGTCGTTCATCTTCATCTTCTCAATTCTCTTCTCCTTCATACTTGTTTCCATCTAAGTTTTCTGAAATACCTTTTAAAAATACTAACCCCTCCCACCTTCTCAAAGCCTTATACTAAACCTGATGTTAATCATGTCAATCATTCCCAAGCTCCTACAAATTTTATGTCCTTTAAATCCCAAACCTTACATAAATTCACACCCCTCACTGGCCCACTTCCTATTATCCTTAACCAACTTCTCTCAACTAACCTCCTCATAGACTATTCCTAATTTCCCAATACAAACAAAACTAGTTGTCATTATAAAATAATAAATTGTATTGTTTCATTGCATATGATGGGAATGATAGCATTTAATTATTGGTTAAAGCCTTTTCCTAGACTATTCATCCTTATATTTCCTTTTACAAATTAAAAATGATCCTCTTTGTTGTTATGGTAAAGATATGTTAGTATGCATGTCAAAAGAGTGCTTAATCTAAAATGAAGGGGACAAAAATCAAGTGGATCACTAGAATGGTTCAATACATTTTCAAGGCTAAAAGTATAAAAACAAAATAGGTATATAATATTCAACTCACATATTTATAGGAAGAGCTCATTTTAACCATGCTAAAATAGATTTAGTAGTTATACATTTTGAGTTGGCATTTGATTTGTTGAGTTGTGAAATTATGATGTGATTAAATGTTTATAGAGAGAATTTTCCTACCATACACATTTGGCAATTAGTATTTTATTATACTAGATGTCATGTAGGTGAATGGATTTCATGAAAGTTGATGTAATGTACTTAATTATTAGTTTATACTCTAGCTATAGTCTATAGGTAGGAGACATTAAAGTGCATGCCCAATTATTCCTAGAAGACGAGATAAATTTTAGAGAGCTAAAGTGGGACAACGTGATTGCCATATGAGTGATAGAATTGATGACAATTCAACATGGATGAGAATAAATGTGGGGATAAATATGGGTAAAATAAAAGGAAGTAGAGGTGCAGAATACACTTCCTACACTAATATATGAAAGGAGGTATATGTAAAAATTAAAATGATCATACAACTAAAAGGAAATAAACACAAGAGCAACATACCATAACACAATGACTTACATGGGGGAAACCCTTTTGAGATAAAAACCCCACACACCAAAGCAACTCAATGTATTATTCAATAATCAAATGTTATAATACACGTATAGAGTCTAAACCTTTACATGAGTATCACCTACAAGAGATCTAGAGCAATTATGGTAGCATATTGATGCCTACAAAACTCACTATCAAACCTCCATCTCAAGCACCTAATAACTAGAAAAAGTAGTACATGAAACTATCAAATGGTAATTAGGAAACCATGAGATAAAGCCACCCAAAAAGTGGCATCCAAATCCCTAGTCAAAATCTAACGTCCAAATCCCAAGATGAGTCCACAAGCTTATAAAAATATCATATCCCTTACATGTCATAAGTTGGACCATGACGTCATCATTATTCACTCACCAACATGGGAACTCCATTTAGGATCCATTATCTCCATTCAAATATGTCTTAAGACATGTCATAAACATGCATCATACGTTGGTCAACATGTTAACTCCCTCTTATAGCTCTCTTTTATATCATAGATGCTCATACATTCCTAATGTGGGAGGCCTATACCATAACTTTTAAAGTTGATTGAACCCCTTTTTTCAAAATTAAAGATCTTAGAGAGATCAATTTCACCATAACCTACTTTCTCTGGTTAAGGCATGTTTCAATCTTTTTTAGGCTCAAATCAACCTCTATAGCCCAAAATTTGCTTTTTTGTGCTCTTAACATTAGGATGCAAGGTTGAGACACCTTTTCTACCATTCTCTCACTTGTTGAACACCTTGCAAGGAAAAGGGAATAACAACACTATCAACTATTTTCTAGGGACTAAAAGACTCATAACCTTATGGACCACCTAAATTTCTCTATGCTCATTGGCTTCATCAATGCATCTGCAACATTCGACAAAGTGTCAACTTTCTTCGACATCACCCTTCCATCCTCTACCTATGTGTTTCATCCTCACATGAAAGGTCAAGTTATTTACTAGACATACAACATTCTAACTATCATAAAGAAATTTGATAGCTAAATAACTTAGCCCCACACTTGAACACAATCTCTTAAGCCAGATGGCCTCCTTATAGGCATGAGTAACTATCATATACTCATCCTTTATAGTGGACAAAGTGACAACAACCTATTGCTTATTCATCAAACTAATAGCACCACCAAATAAACTTCACGTATCCACTGTTGGATTTGCTATTGTCAACATCTCCCATCCAATCCAAATCCATGAATATCCACTGAGAGTTGGTCCCCTATAGAATCACCGTGATAACAAATAGATACTCATTGGTACCCTACAAATAGCTAAAGATCCTCTTAATTACATCCTGGTGATCTTGTCTAGGATTAGCCATAAAGTTTCTCAAGAGTCCCACTACTTGGGAAAAGTCTAGTGTAGTAAAAACCATGTCATACATCAAACTCCCAAATGTACTAGCATAAGGAACATAACCATATTCTCCATTTCTATGGGTGTCAGAAGACATACTCAAATAAAATCTCTTAGTTATCATAGAAATAGGAACTCAATGGTCTATTATTTATGATGTTAAAATATTGTATTATAGAGTTCACATACTTACTTTGGCCCATCCAAAGGTTTTTGTTCACTCTATCTCTTTTGATCTCCATACCCAATATATACTTGGCATCCTCCAAGTCAATCTCAAACTATGCTAAAATTTGAAACTGCAAATCACAAATTACATCCTTACTATTACCAATAAATAACCTATCATCTATGTACAATATGATAACAAGGAATCAATAACCATCTAGTTTATAATAAACACAATGATCTAATTTGGATCTCAAAAAAACCAATCCCAACACAAAGGAAACAAACTTTTGGTACCACATTCTTGGGGATTATTTGAGACCATATAAAGAATTTTTCAATCTACAAATTGGAAAGAATCCTTACCTTTAACAACATAGTGTTCTAGTTGTTTCATGTAGATATCTTCCTCCAAGTCACCATGCAAGAATGTTGTCTTCACATCCATCTATTCTATCTCTAAATCAAAGTTTTTCTATAGATAACAAGAACCAAATAGATATCATCTTAGCAACTGAGGATTTCACCAAATTCTATACCCTCAACTTGGGAATATCCTTTTGCAACCAACCTTGCCTTGTACTTTTCAACACCACCATATGTACCAATCTTCTTCTTGAACAACCATTTACTTAACCAATGGGCTTCTATCCATCATGCAATGGTACCAAGTCCCATGTATTATTATTTTTCAATACATCCATCTCCTCATCCATAATTTCTCTCCAACACTCAAAACCATCCATGATATCCATCTTATTCTTCATAGTTCTAGGCTCATTAATATTAATAATCAAAGGAATAATACATTTTTCAATTAGAAGGGGTGTACCTTTCTAGTTGTTGTCTCATCCAAGTGGACCTCCTTAAGAGCTAAGGTGGAGGATCTGCCTCCTCTTCAGAACTATCAAACCTATTTGAGATCTCCTACTGTTTAGTTCTTTCACAAGCTTCTAGTTCAACCTTCTTGTTCTTAGGGGTGGCTAAACTACATATTTCTTCCCATCCTCTTCTAGCTATAACACTCTATAAGAAGTCTTAGTCACTTTGAAAATAACACTTATATTGTACAAAACTCTCTCAACCACAACATCTCAAAGCTTATAACCTTTCACACCAACACCATAGCTAATGAAGATACATTCCATTACCTTGTTCTCTAACTTTGACCACTTCTCCCTAGGTATATGTGCATATGCCTCAACCAAAAACATGAAGATGTTGTAATGAGGGATTTTTTCCTTTCTATGCCTCCATAGGGATATTGTTAACATGAGTTGATGTAGGAAACCTATTAATCAAGTAACAAGCCATGGTAACTTTTTATGCTAAGAAATTATAATCTAAGATGGCTCCACTAAGCATACTCCTAGCCCTATCCATTGATGATATGTTCATTCATTTTGCAACTCCATTTTGCTAAGGGGTATATGGAGTTGTCTTATGTCTCTCAATTCTATGCTCCTTATAGAATCTGTCAAAATCTACATAATGAAATTCACCACCATTTTCAATCCTCAAAACTTTAATCTTCCTATTAGTCTGATTTTCAAAAGAGGTTTAAACTCCTTAAACTAACTAAAGAATTTATATATACTTCCAAGGAAATACACCCATGTGCTATAATAATCATCTATAAAAGAAGCCCGCACTGGTGGTGTAGTTGGCTAAGGGCTTTGGGTTCTTCCCATGTAGGTCCCGAGGTCGATTCTCTTCGCCCGGGTTTTCAAGACTGTTCGGGTTGGGTGGGTCATTTCAACAGTCTCCAAAGGATTAGTCTCGCCTCTGCTTGCCTCCTCCTCCCCCAAAACCTGGCATAAAAATTAAGCCCAGAGCAAGGGTGGTTGAACTCTTTGGGCAGAGTCACAACGCCCCAGAACATTTGTGGCTAGGGGATACCTCTGGGTTAAAAAAAATCATCTATAAAAGATACATAATACAAAGACTTAGAAACTAAACGAATATTAATATGACCAAATACATCTAAATGGATCAAGTTCAATACCCCAAAAGATTTGTGAGAACTAAAATAAAATTAAATGTAGTTCTATTTACCGTATATACAATGTTCACAAAAATCAAATGCAAGAGCACAATCATTCAACCCCTCAGCAAGATTTTCATTTCTAAAGGTCCTTAGACCCTTCTCACCTATATGGCCCATTCTTTGGTTCCATAGCATTGTTTTCTTTGAAATTAACTTTCTCTTAGAGAAAGAGCCTACTTAAGTACTTAAAAAGCATGACCATCAGAAGTAGATACAACACTCCTCTCTATTTTTGGTTTTGATGGTAAGGTGTAGATTTTGTAAATCTCTTCACTATAGGAATAGAAGAATTATTGTACTAAATAATACATGCATCTAGCTAAAATAGAGTTATCGCATGAACACCCTTAATATGTACCATTGGTTCTCACACCATCTTAGAATATCCACTAGAGAAAATAAGTTGCACAACAAAATAGAGTTACCACATGAACATCCTCGATATGCACCATTGGTTCTCACACCATCTTAGAATATCCACTAGAGAAAACAAGTTGCACACCTACATTATGTTAGTGTGAATGGGGGTATTTTCTGTCTGGTTTCCCCTTTGTAGTGTGAACAGGGCACATTATCTAACTAGTCATTAGTTAGGACCTATTTGCACATGTTCACATGTTGACTCAGGGCTCTAGGAATCTTTCTAGAAGTTTTTAATACATATGTGATCTTATCCTCTAGTTTTACATGTCATAGGATTAAGACACTTGTCATCACCTAGTTAGTCTTACCTTTCAACCTTGTCTTTATAAGCAAGGTCTCTCTCGTACATTTTGTATGGAGTGTGTAATAATATCATTATTCATTGTTGCACCATAATCTAGCAAATATTCTCTTGCAACTCTCTTGTAGAAAGCTAATCTTTGTTTTGCAAGTGATCTTGGGAGCTTGAGTCCGTTGGGGACTCTTACACATTAGAGTATGTGCATGGAAATGGGGGGCCCAAAAGGGGGGTCAAAAGTGGCCACCTTTTTCCTAAAATCATTAAAAACTAATCTTTGATGAGAAATTAAAGATACCTACACTCAAAATTTGAAGATGTGACAAGAACAAGATTCATAATGCTCAGAATCTAGTTTCTTAACTACTTTTTTTTTAAATGGTGGAGATTAAGAGATTCAAATAGGGGAGCACACAAAGTGCTCCTATTTTTGTTAGAAAAATATAGCATAGTTTCTGGTGTGCTCCCCTTAAAATGTCAACTTTTTTTAAGTATTTCATAAATCGCTTCAATAGAAAATTAGCTAAAATCGCACAGTTTATTCTTTTTTTTTTGGTAAATTTGTAAAGAATATATGATTGTTTATACTAATTTTCAAAGTGGACAAATCCTGAAAAATAAAAAGTTGTGTGTTCTCCCCTAAATTTTTTGAGAACTAATCGAAATTTAATTTGTTTTGAATGTGTATAGAATAGAGTCTAGAATATAAAAATGTAATTTGTTTCAAATTTAGATGAACGGAAAAAAAATGACACCAAAAATACTATACACGGGTTTTTAGAAAAAAAGAAAAAGAAAAAAGGAAGACACTAGTGAAAGAAAATGAAGATAGAAACCTTAATGAAGATAGACACGTGCAATTACATCAACTATAGTAATTAATCAAACAAAGAAATCTCACTTAATAAGGAAAATAAATCAAACACTAAAAATAAGTAGAAAAACACTAATGAAAGTTGTTGGGAGGTGTGAAAGAGTTGAGGACCTGAATTGCAATGAACTATGGGAATTCTTTGGTAGACTCCCACAAAAAGATAAAGTCGTAGTTGAAGCCTTAAAATCTCTAATTGAAGAATTTTAGAAAAATAACACAATAATATCACATAATCAAAGAGATGTAAAAAAAATTGGTTGTCAAAGTTGTGAGCCACATCCAAAGGATTTTTTGGATATGACTCAAACATAGTTTTTCTCTAAATTTGTAGAGAGTTATCCTCAAATAAAAATTACTCAAAGGTATTTTGAAATGGAAAAATAAATTATGTCAAAATAAATGTCTTGATGTTCTTGAACAATCATTGTGTAAGCCTTGATGTGAGTGTTTGGATACCCTTCCCTTTTGAACTTGGGAAGGTTAGTAAGTGGCCTAGGCAACATAATGTTTCTAATGGTGTGGTCCAAAGGTTCTTTAAGGTATTCAAGATAAGTTGCTAAAAAAGGATTGTGCATAGAAAGGGGTGGTCCTCCAAAGATGAATTCCATAGGGGGATTGATTAGTTAAGTTGAACTTGGGGTCCTATATTTGGTTGTTGATACCCTAAGAATGTCACATAATTTGAAGAAGCATCGTTGATTAGGGGGGAGCTAGGTAGGGTCATGTAACTTTCTGTCTAACTCAATAATGCTCCACTTGGTTAATGTGAAGTTGTGGTATTAAATGAGGGGAAAGGATGTACAAAGTCCTCATTGGTATTGTGTGAATCAAAGTTCATATAAGGGGGAGGTTGTGAACTCCCTTAATTCAAGTTGGCTTATGTAGTAACAAAGGGATTTGTGCTTGTTCGTCACTTCGGGGCTCATGGTTTCACATTTCCCTTAGATGAGTTTTGGAGAGCTTGTTCAATACCTCTTGCTTGTAAAGTTCTAATTCATTGAACTAGAGTAGTGATTACGTCCTTGAGAATAGCTCCATTTGACCAGGTCACATGGTTAGCTTTGCCACCTTGAATGGGATTTATTTGGTTTTCATTTGATTGCTCATATAGTGGGAGTAGATGTCCTCTAGTTGTTGCTTTTTATTGATTCTTTGGTGGTATTGAGTGAAGAGGCACTTGTTCATTCTAAGAGGCAACTTCATGAGCATCATAAGACACTAATGCTTTGACTAATTCTTTCTTATACAACCTATTTCATTTTTATGGTGAATAGTTGTTTCTCAATATGGTGTAAAATTAGTGCCTTGCTTATTAAATTTCAAATTGAACAAGGGCACATCATCCTTGGGGTGATCAAGATTCGCTTGGATAATATTCCCCTAATATTCTCCCCACATGGGGTTGTGAAATGCCGTGAGGTTCAAGTTGGTTCTCACATTTTGCTCCTCTCCATGATGAGTGTCATCTCATATTTGTTCTAAAAAGGATCTACAAGGTCAAGTGGGGGAACGTACCTATCAAAAGTAGGGGTAGGAGGTTCATTGAGAGGAACTTGCCTCAAAGATATAATTCATCCCAACTTATTTAGGGGTACCATAGGCATTGCAGGATAAGTGGGCAATGGAGAGAGGAGTGTAGATTGAGATTAAAATAAAATGAAGACTTGTCACAAGTATTTGTCTTCATGTCGAGTTCACCAATATATGTACACTCCAAGATATAGTGACTCACCACTACTCTATGTAAGTCACAAATGAGCATGCACATGCATTGTACATGTTGGATTGAATTGCTAATAGATCACTTTTACTCACATGGCAAAAGCAAGTGAAGCAACAAAGAATCCAAAGGATTGCCCTCCTCATGTGAAAGAAATTCCCAATGAGTGGCAACGATATTGATTTGAGTTGTGGCAGTTCCCAAGGAATCACTCTCTTCACAATGAAGTTCTTAATGAATGCAATGTTATTAAGTTAGAATGTGGCAATGTCATTATGCATGGTGATTTCTGTCCACAAAGTATAAATGGTGAGCAATCTCAAGGGCAATATTTGCACAAGTGGTTTCTAACTCAAAGAGGGTTCAAGATACTCTAGTTCAATGGCTAGCAAATGATCATTATCTTGTTAAATCCTTTCTAATACCTCTTCTTGTTCAATCACCTTGACGACTATAGGAAGTAGTAACAATTCCATTAACTCACTCAAAGTAACTTCCATCCAATCTACTCACTCTTGCACATATATAGGTATGAAATGTTAGAATGTGATCGAAAATGGGAAAAATGAGTGGGTGCTGCTCTAATGCCTTGGTATGCATATGCGAGTGCTAAAATAAATTTCTTGCGTTGTTTTCAATTTGTGTGGAAGTTTCAAGTTTGTTTGAATGTTTGATGATTTCTTAAAGATGTTTACTTGTTTGTTGTTCAAGTGCTTGCATGTGCTTGCTTATGTTGATTTTTTATTTGTTGTGTCGTTCATTACTAATTTTGGAGCTCTTTGGCTCAAATTGAAAAGAAAATCCTAGTATTTTGCTCTTCTTTGTTCCTTTGAATGTTTTTTTGTACTTTTTAGATATATGATGCTTCTAATTAGGTTAACATACATGGAATGAAAGCTAAGAAGCTAATTTCTTTTTGCTTTAAATGTTTAGATGTGCATGCATGCAAATGTTTGTGAACAAGCAATGCAAAAAACTAGTGAGTGATAATTCTTTCCTTTTAACAATTTAAGTGTGATAGTACGAAAAAAACAAAGGTAAAAGCATGTGTGTGCAAACAATATTTGAAAATACTCTTTTTGCTTTCAATTTAAAATGATGACCGTTTGTTCAAAATATAAATTATTCTTTGTTAATTTCAATGTAAGTGTTTGAGTCAAATGGTTATTTTAAACTTAAGAAATTGTTTGTTTGGTTGTTTGAATTGAATATTGAATTTATTGTGATTTTTATGGATAAATTTGCAACATTTTTGAAAGTTTTGAGAGCAAAGATAATGTTATTTTAAACAATGATTTGCAATTAATAAACACAAATTTAAATATATTGTATGAAAATGGAACTAGTCTATCCTTCTAATTATTTTATCTTTCAACAAACAAATCTTGAATAAATTGTAAATAAAATTGTAACCCTCACACTTGGATACAGAAGATCAAAGGCATGCAAAATTGATGTTGCAGTAAAGTAGTCTTCAAGGACCCAACTTTTCATCTCTATTCTCTCTTTCCCTTGGGTTCTCCTTTTCGTGGTGGAATATGTGAATAGATTGAATGTGACAATAAAGACAAGTATCATGATTGTTTTTTTATTAAATGGTGTAAAGGTAGGTTTTGAAGGGAACCTGGAACCCTATTATGGATAACAAAACGTTAGCAAACATAGAGTGGGCCCATGAAAACACATTAGCAATGCTACAACAAGAAGCAACAGTTTAAGAACAGACAACTCAAAAACTACAAAACAACACTACAATACAAAGGACTCATGGCAACCTAAAGCCGAAGTGCTCCAATGAGCATTGAATTTTCCTTTTGAAATTCTCTAAAGAGCCTTTGAGGTTGCTTTGAATCCAGTCTAGACCACTATCAACCATGATCGGCTAATTAGAATGTTTCATCTTCCTACTTGAAATATTGTTTTCCTTAGGAGGAGAAAAGTCATTAAGCGAACCAACAAGCACACTCTAAAGTTCCATACTTTGCACCACGTTTTTGATACCTTGCATTGTACAATCAACTTGAGAAGAAAGCTCGCCAGTGACATCCTTCATAGCATCCAAGTCCTGCATGTCCTCACCTTGAGGATGGCCATGCACCAAGGGAGCAGTCTCCTTTTCCTTCTGTTGTGAAATCCTACTAACCCGACAACTTGAAGTACAACATTTTCCACACATAACCATGGACTCCTTAAAGACAATATGCAACTCCCAATTACCCAACTTGGAAGTCAAGGTAATAGAAGAAGGAAGCATCATGCCCACATCCACATAAACACAAAATCTAGCAAACAATAAACAATTTTAAGAAATGGTAACTGGATCAAAGGCAATGAACTGACCACAAGCAAAAGCAATACCTCTCAAGATCTCCTACTCCTAGTATTCTAGGGGCAAGCTTGGAAGTTTAACCCACATAGGGACTTTGTTGAAACTTCCCTTCTTTAGATCAAACCCTAGAACCCACTTTTGTAGGAAAAGCCCTAATCTTCCATAAACCAAGGGCCTCCCAACACACAATCCTCGTGGTTTGAAAAGGTGAATAGAAGGAAGTAATTTACCATGGCCGCAATCTCCACATGACCACGACACGACCATTTTCTATTTGCCCAACACCTAACAACATAAATGTTAGGCGTGGATACCAAGAACCTCCCAATGAGAGAGTTCATGTATTGCAAGATAGCTCTATCAACCATCAAATCTGGAACCAAAACCCAATTCCCAACTGTTTGCACACACTTTGCAAACTCGTTCCCGTAGCAGTAGTAAAAGTTATGCCCAAGGCAAGGCCATCCAACCTTGGACCAACAAAAGCCGGACGTTGAGGAAAAAATCGTCGCTCCTAGATTGACCCCAGGCCGAAGAAAGGGTTCCTCCTTCAATCCGACACTCCCTAGTGCGCCACCATAGCTAACCAACCATTGATCCTGTGAAGGCAAGCGGCCACAGCAGGCGCCAAGATGGCTTCTAAAGGAACAGCAACCCCAATGGTCACGGCTTGTAAGCAGGGCACGCCTGGCTTCAGCAATGAGATAGGGTCGACATCCTTCCGTGTGTAGGAGGCACACTTCGAAGCCTCATAAAGAAACCCCTCCACCGTAACAGGGGAGACACCTTGCGCCAACACCTCCATGATAGAGCATCATAAAGCACAAGAGGGACCAACATTTTCTAAATCTAACTGCAGCCCAAATGAATTCTTTCAAGAGCATGTGACAGAGCATTGGGCTTCCAACCATAGCTCCAAAAGGCTCTCATCTTCATCCTCATAATCTTCATAATTCCATTCCTCCAACTGTATCCATAGTCTTCATCTTTGGCTGCCTCCTCATCGCTCAGGCTACTCCCGCTCCTACCCTACGTAAGATTCAAAATCGTCATGCTCGCTCTTCATTTCTTATTTAAGTCTATTGTTATTATATGTTTTAGATTAGATCTTGGGTAGATTTGTACAAGATAGTTAAAGCTTTGGAGCTATTTCAACATGAATACCATTGATTGTAAAGATTTCAAGGAGCCTAGAGGCTATATAGAGTTGTCTGCAAATGAATGTGATTGCTTGGATTGATTAACTATACATGAAGATCTCAAATCCCAAAACTCAAGAGAACCTACATGAAATTCTAGGAAACCTAAAATTTTCAAGTTGTATGAAATCCAATTGGGAACCCTTGCAAATGCTTTTGAAAGACTATCTAAAGAGAGGTTCACAAAAGATAGAAAAAGCAATTCCCATCTATGCTGGACATGCCTAACCATCAAAGCAAAAAGATAAAAATAAAGAGCCATGCAAAAAAAAAAGACGTCAACACTTAAAACTAGTGCATTCACCCCTTTTGCCAACAATTCGTTTGTCGTGGTGAATGCGAGTTTGTCAAAGTGTTGTTGTCATTGCCAAAGGGATGATCTTGCATGAAAATGGTGAACATGAATTAAAGGCCAACAATTAAAAATTGAAAAAACAATTTAAGGGGCAAATGCCTAGCAAATGATCAAGCATAAAATGAAGGGGAGGTCCTAGAAGTTGACTAGACACTTCCACCATGTGAAAATCGGTTAGAGAGTTTTTATTATTCACACCATCATTATCAGACTTTTAAAATATATGCCAATCCAATTTTAAGCACCTATATTAACAAACTCTTTTACAATTCAAGTGTGACTCATTTCTCTAGCAGAGTTGTATATGCCTATTTCATTTACCTCTTGCTTGACTCGTTTGTTTATAATCCTACCTCTTCACAATCATTAAAATTTTGAATACTTGCTTTTCATATATTTGAATTTTTCTTTCTTGTAACCATGCAATCCAATCACAAGCTACAATGTTAGATAATAAAATCTTGCTATATAATAAATTTTATGGTATTAAAATGAAGAAGTGAAGTGATATATAAATAAGGTGGTAGACATTGCTTATATACAGACCTCTAAATAAGTTTAGAGATGTTAAGAAACTAAACCTAATACTTACATAAATTTAAGTTCACATGCAAAACACATTTACATCTACAAAGTTTCATAAACATGCTCTCCATAGCTCAATAGTATACCACGACTCAATAACTCTCAAAATCCCTGATGAGATGGAATTTCCACAAATCAACATGCATGTCACCTTGATTCTCTTTTTTGATAAACTAACATAAAATCTATTTATATGGCTTTCCCCCTGCAAGAAAATAAACTTGTACAGAACATGAGCTTCATTAAGGGTATATATAATTTTAAGTTCTCTTCAATTATGGCTTTGAATAGTAAGGATAACCGAACCAAAAAAAACCAGCTATACAAACCAAAATTCCTGACCTTTAAACAATATCACAATTAAATTCCACCAAGTAATACATATCAAAATAAACGGGCTAGAAAAGATGAATGCTCAAGGGCATAAAAGGCACAAATCCAGTCAAACTTCATATCTTCCATACAAGAACTACCCATAGTAATATCTCCTTGTGTAATTAGAATGTACAAAAAAGTGAACGAAAATAGATGGTCCATGGAATAAAAGAAAATCCAAAAGTTATCCTGCAAAAACGTGTCCTTCCAAATGATATTATCAAAATTCAAAATACCTGCAAATAAACAGGAATGACTTCAAAATTGAAAAATCAACAAGTTCATTTATTACCACAGAAAATGTTGCAAACAATTATTTAGGAAGCTGCAAATTTACATATGTTTAACTTACCGTGGTAACACCTAGTTGGTCATTGTTTTAAGAAGTGGGGACTCATGAGCCTAGAAATCTCAAGAAAGTTGACACGTTCCCTCCCATCAAAGATACTCTTCAGACTTTCATCGCAGACAATCTCTCTCTTGTTTGCCGGATCCTGCAAAATTAACAAACAAACAAAACCTCCAATTGGATTAGACCAATCATCCATTTACAGTACCATATGTATCCTTTTAAAATAATCAATCATTACGCCCATGGTTAAGGAAAGTAGCAAATAGGCTGCTTTTTAATGAGAAAAGCAAATTCATCCTCGGTGTCAGAAACTCACAGCAGCCTCATTTTAAGGTTTGTTAAGGCAGTAAACAACACAGTATCTTCTCGTTCAGAAAAAAAATGTTATTAAAAGCTCAAAAACAGGGGGGCTTCTCAAAACAAGAAAACAAAATAAACGAGGTGTGCCTCACTGAATTTTTGAAGCCCAGCAAGGAATCAAAAATGTGGAAAATGAAGAAATTAAACTCCTGCTCATGACGTGTCACTGGGGTTTGGCAAGGAAGTTGAGATTCTATTAGAAGTTAGAACCCTCAGAATCCATTCTCAGCAATAAACAGTAACAGATATGCTGCTGATAGAAGGAACACTCCTGGGCATCTAATCCAACGAATCCCAATTGACTAAGCCGTGTATACTTGTGATCAGAACTGACAGCTTGGTGATCTGTGCATTAGATTACTGCACATTCGCAGCAGGTTTTGGCATCCAAGGTTTACCAGTCTTCATATGGTAGCCCCAGATATAGGAGAATTATACATCTGATGTCTGAAAATTTGGACATCCTGGAGTCTGGAAATCCGTTGGAAAGACTAGCTCTATAAAAAGTGGTATCAGAGCAAATTTGTTAAGTTTCTCCACCAGCTAGACACATATGCCAAAAAAAAAACTGAGAAGTGTTCCATTCTGAGAAAATTGATGGAGGAGGAAATTGCGTAAAAGACCAAAGAATGAGATAAGATTTCTCCAACAGATCCTGATTGATCTACAACATAAATCATTACGCAGCTCAATAATCTAGACAAGGTTATTGATGAGCTGCAGGCTTATCTTCAAAAAACACAAACCCAAAAGCAGGAAATTCCAATCCAAAACGTGAATGCTTTTTAGTATTTTTATTTTACATTTCGTATCAACAATGAAATTCAGCTCCTCCAAAGAAAAAGGAGCCAGAAAACAAAAGAAGCAAAGGTGTGAAAAGCATAAACTTCCCGAAGTATGATGTTGAAGAAAATGCCGCAACCTTAATGTTCTATTTCAGCACAGTTGAGATTGCACCATGTGGGTAAATGATGAAAATGAAAGTTTTATGGTGGCTTCATGTTAAATTTTTGAGGGGTCTTCCAAAGAGTTATAAAACAGTGTAACAAAATAATATAGAAGCAAAAACATGAAACCCTTTTATGCAATAGGAAGGAATTGATTTATTATATAAGAAGGCAGCTCCCAAGAACAGCAATCCTGAAGAGTCAAGCCAATACTTTCACATGAAGCAGGTGGGAACTATCAAAGAATGTCCCCATAAGACGGATTCCAAAACCTAAATCTAACTTTCTGTTGTTGTAGTTTGGACTGATTCCATGGATTATGTGACCACTATCCACTATTGTTATTAAGGCATAAAATTCCAGAAAGGTAGCTAGCTGAACAAGATATCAAAGACAAAAGGAAAAAAGAGATGGGTCAGGCACTTTCAAGATCCTCCTATCTTTCAAGAAAAAATTCTTCCTCTGGAGGTTTTCCAGAAGTCCACTAAACCCTGAACAGAAATCAACTCAATCATGATGCTCAAGGAGTAAATTGCATACAACAATATATAATTGCAGTTAATGTAGTTGTGTGAATGTAACTAATATGGAAACAAAAACATGAAACCCTTTAAATGCATTGGGAAAGAATTAATTTATTATATAAGAAGATTTCCTCCCAAGAACAACAATCCTCAAGAGTCCAGCCCATAAATTCACATGAAACAGGTAGGCACTCTAAGGAATGGCCCCAGAAGACAGATTCCAAAACCTAAATCTGGGATTCTGTTTCTGTAGTTTAGACTGATTCAATGCAGAATCTGACCACTAACTACTATTGCTACGAAGGTATAAATTTCCAGAAAGGTGGCTATCTGAACAAAATATCAGAGACAAAGGGGAAAAAGAGATGTGTAAAGCACTTTATAGATCCTCCTATCTTTCAAGAATGTGGTCTTTCCAGAAGTTTCCATAAAACGACAACAGAAATCAACTGACTCAATCATGATTCTGAAAAAGTAAATTGAACACAACAATAAATCATTGTAGTTAATGTAGTTGACAGTCGTTAATGTTGTGTAAATGTAACTATTAGTAGTGGTTAGCAACTGTTAGCATGTGACCACAAAAATTTTAGTTGGTGATGGTTATCAGGGGTAGTGGATGATTAAGCTATTGCTGCCATTTATTGAGTGTACATGTTAGCTAGGGAAGAAGCCTTTACAAAATTGTACGGTACCCTGCCCCAAGCTGTCTTCATGTCATTGGCTGCAGTTTTAATGGAGTCATCGATCTTTTCTCATACAAGCATGGCATTTCCTTTTGTGATTGTTTATGATGATGTTTCTGGTGTCATATTTCTGCAAGATATTTTTTCCATATTCCATGTCTGTGAGGCAAATGCAAGGTTGCACTCAAAAGCATAAGAAAAGATGGAGTTCACAATGCGGATGGATGGACATTGTGGCAGATACGCGGATATTATCCTAGCTAGTAATTTAAGTGGCAAAAACCAAAGCAATATCACTAAATTCAACCTCCACTTATTTGTCCGGAGAAGCAAATGTTTTTTGTGATAAGTCCAACTATGGAAATTGTTCAAGAGTAAGAAAAGAAACAAGCTGATGCAAAAAACAAAAAAAAAATTGGGGATCACAAAAAAGGAGAAGTCTACTATAGTCCAAGCATGGACGCCTAGAGAAGCCATATAAAATTCTCCATAAAAGATTCAAATGGAGATAATCAGAGAAAAGAGATGAAGAGAATGAGAGGAAGATGGCAAACGGTGCTTGGAACTTGGAATACAGAAATACAAGAAATGATGTCATGGGTAGGAATGAGACTTCAACTACAGTCATGGTAAAATTTAGCCTTGTGGATCCATCTAATCAAAGAGAAGTTGAGGACAGAAATTATACGATATTTTACCACCATCATAGGTATAATCTCATAAGATTGAAACACTCAATTAAACATAGAGATGAACAATTTACACAACTTACTCTGTTTTCCTCCCAAACAGCCAAGCAACGTTTTAACTTCTAAGTATTACATGTGTGATTTTAAATATCTCTGAAGTTCAAAGTAGTTTATCTGCAAACATTACCACTAAAATTGTGCATGTAATTTTGCAGTCTCATAGATCCTGCAGGATCTGAATTAATCAAAAAACTTTTGTGTTTGTTTTATATTCTGTTATAACTTCATCCAAGACACCATATCCTTAATTTGATTCAAAATAAAATGCACTTCATTTGACTGTTGAAACATCCAGTACTTTGCAGGTTGATGGAACTTGGATGAGCAACCGACACTCCAAACTACAAAGGTTCCAGCAGCTCAAAGGTGGAGCAACCACCATGCTAATGAAAGCGTCACAAGTTCGAAAGCCAATGTAAAATAACATCAGACTTGTAACTCCACTGTAACTTCAGGGGTTGTTATAAAACAATCTACACTCTGGGCAGGTGGTTTGATGTTTGCAGTCCGGAGAGTGGATCGTTCCACCAAAACAGAAGAGAAAAAAGCATTCTATTGCATACACCACCATCCAGGGCACATAGGGCTCACAAGACCCGGTCCCAAGTTCGAACCCCACAAAATAAGCAGCACCAAATATTCATGTACTAATAAGACAAAGAACCCAATGCCACAGGCCAATGTTTAACCACTAACCTATTAGCCAAAACGGGTAGTCACGTTAGGAAGGTATAATCTTTCCAGGAAAGATACCCATTTTGCAAAAATGCATGTAAATGCCAAGAAAAGGTTTCTGAAAATGTCAAAAAACAAACAATGCAACGAATGGAACCTGTAAGTTTTTTTCCTTGATGTACTCCCAAATCTTTTTGATGGCCTTGGTGCGGGGGATCTCTGAGACGCCTAAGAACTTCTGCATGGCAGGCGAAATCGGGCGCGGGCGAGTAATTCCTCGGCCGCCGGCGGAGGGCTTGCTGCTGTCTGCACATGTGACCGTGACCATCGGCTTATTCATCCGACAGCCCCTCTGCTCAACGTTGCTTGCTCTCACAGAGGCTGAAAACGTGGGGATTTGTGATACTCGCAAGGAAACCGCCATTAGTGCCATCGCTCCTCAATCTCTGGAATGTGGATTGAAAGGTTATAAGTAACCGAGCTGCTGTTATCCACTCTTCTGCGTGGGAATATCTGAATAGAGACTTAAATTTGATGGCCGTATTTAGGCATTTTAGCCGTAAAATACAATAAAATTTGTAGGAAAACTACCACATGAAAGGAGAGAATTCAGACGGGCCCGTTAACATTTTTGTTTCAATAGATTTTTTTTTTTTAATGGAGGGGCCGAGCAGGGGCACAAGTCCGCGAGCATAGTGCTTCGTTAAGAGTCAAGGACTAAGGGGTATCCATTCCGCCAAATTGACTTGATCCCTAGCGGGCTCATTTGGAACCATTCAACTTCACCAGTAGACCAAGGGCCCATTGACAATAGATTATTCTTAAATATATATTTAGTCTATATATTTATTTTTAAATAAATAAGGTATGTTTTAATATTTGAAAGGCAATTTTGAATGGATAATTATTATGAAAATTTTGTTTGATATGTAAGGTCAATTGTTAAATTTAGGTTTCAATATGAATGTTTTATTTAAAGTGTTTTTATTATGATCAATAGTGCACTTTATATATTAAAGTATATAAAAATATAATACATATAATACATTAGTTTGTATAAAATATAGGTGGAATAGAATCACAACCTACAAGTCGATGCAAAAATCCATAGACAAAAGAAAGTAGTCACACCACTATGCAGCTAAAGCAATCCTAGTAGGAGGAGGGCCACGGTTAAGGGGGTTGCCCAACCATTTGAGAGGTCCTAGCCATCAAGAATAAGCTCCATGGTATCCTATTTTTCTTCTTGTTGATCAACAAGACTTGTAATATGAGAAATAGCAAGGTCTAGCCAAAGGAACTTCTTACTATCATGTCAATGGGGATGCCATGATCACACTGAGAAGTAGAAGACTAGCCACTAGCAAGGAAGACTAGCCACTAGCAAGGGAGACTAGCCACAGCGTCTATGCCAAGGGGATCCATTAGAGCCATGAGAGCCATAGTGTTATCTAGAATGGACATTGTCGTTATGGCTATGATGGCATCCATGTGGAGGTGAAGCATCCCTATTGGCATGAGAAGGCGACACACAAGCAACAATACACAGAGCATTAGCCCGATGCTCAATAAGAGTCTACAAGTGGAATACCTCCAAAGCAATTGTATTAGCCTAGAACATTAGAGAATTTAATAACTTTAGTATAGATGGAAAAGTGAGCATCCACAATAGCGCACTTAACATTCTTATCTTTCCATATGCTAAATAGAATTTCCACTCTAAAAGCATGCCAAATAAATGGGCAAATCTCAAAGTCATTTTAGGCCAATCACCTAGAAGAATCATATGCCAAGAGAAAAACTCTAATAAAAAAAGGCTTGAAAAATCATGTAACCACATCCAGGTAGCTTAGGCCCATGGACAATACTAAAAAAGATGCTTGAGAGTTTCCAAACCTCCATAAAAGGACATAAGGGGTTAGAAACACCCAAATGGTGTTGAAATGCACTAGACAACTAAGAGGGGGGGTGAATCAGTTGTCTCCAAAACTTTGACCACTTATGAACATTAACATATCAAACACTTGTTCATTGATATTCAGATTTAATCATGAAGGCATGAAATAAGGAACTCAACACAATAACATAATCAACACATGAGACACCAGATTTTTTACGTGGAAAACCCTATAAGGGAAAAACCACGGTGGGTGTTAGCCCACAGAAATAAATATGTTATAACAATACCGAAAAATAGAGGCTCACTGCCCAAAATACTCACTTCAAATGTAGCGGCTCATTGCCAAGGGTTAGTGAACGGATTTGATAGCATCTACTCTATGTCTGGGTTCAGTTTCATTGAAGCACAGTATAACTTCTTTGCTCTTCTTACACCTTTTCATGTATCTTCACATTTTCTCACAAGGATCTCTTTTTCACAACTACATTACATGTTTTTATACAATTCATCAACCTTGGAATGTACATCAAGGTTAGCATTACATTCTTCAACCATTGGAACAATCTCCAAGGTCGGCATTACAAGCATACATAGGAATAGGTCTGGACCTAAACAAAATTAGCTAAGGAAAAGATGTATGTGGATCATGTTATGCCTTAGTTGGGACTCAAATGCAATCTTCCACACCATGACACACTTCCACAATCTTCAATGCAACTCCGCAAGTAGTGAAAACAACCAAGTCAGCCAAGACTGGTGTTAGTTCTAAGTCTTCTAGGAACAGTCTTCCTCCACGATCCAAATTACTCTTCACGGACGAATCAAAAGATAGGAACATGATTAGGAGACATCCACAAGCACATTATAATCATCAAGAACTTTTGCACCACCTCTGATCACTTTATTCATAAAATTCTTCAAATTGGAGCACATTAACATAACTGTCAGCCACTGTCATAAGAAAAAGATCACTTGTGGACCACCAAATCATGAACCATTAGAGTTGAAGGTACATAACAACATTACAAACTTAATTCCAAAACTGTAGACCAAAATACTTAAATGCAGAGGAATGCGGAGCAGAATACATTCTCCCTGTCACCACCAAATGTATAGAAAAAGCAATTTTCACTCTGGTGAACATGACTCACTCAAAACTTCATACAGAAGGCTCAAACTTGGAACATAGCATCTTCATACATGCCTCTAAATAACTTCCAATCTACAGACAAAAATATTTAATCGACAAGAAATGCGAAGCAATCTACTAGACTGTTCTTCAGTAAACAGAGATACTTTTCAACACACTATTTCCAATGGGAGAGCAAGTTTTCTCAAAAGAACTTGGAAACTTAATATCAGGATTACTTACTCATTATCTCCAACAGTTACATAGGCAAACAAGCAAGCATCAAAACAAGAGCACAGTTGACACCAATGACAACACTTATATGTTGACATCAATGACAATACCGGTTAGGCACATACTTGCAACAATCTCCCCCTTTGTCATTGATGGAAACATATGATGTGAAAAGCTGTAAAGACCATCAAGACAAGATTCTCCCCCTTTCTCTTTATACATCTGCACTTTTTCTCCCCCTAAATTTTTCACATGATTTATCTCCCCCTTTGACATCAATGGCAAAGGGCACATACTTGCACTCTGCTGCTCTGATCAAACTGAAATTTCTTTGTTATCAACACTTATTGCTTATTATCAGGAACTCATGTCAGTAAAATCTAGCTACTCCCCCTGAGAGGTAGCTCTCAAAACATCAATCCAGATCAATGAATGAGGCTTTAGGCTCCACTGGATTGATGCATTCCTATGCATCTTAGTTCAAAGCTGGAGGGGTAATAACCCCTAACTTTTCTCTGAGATACTCAAAAGTATCCTTAGGTAGAGGCTTAGTGAAAATATATGCAATCTGATCCTTTGTAGACACATATTCCATCTTTACTTCATTCTCTATCACTTTTTCTCTCAAAAAGTGATACCTTATAGATATATGCTTTGTTCTTGAGTGCATCACTGGGTTCTTTGAAATGTTTATAGCACTTGTATTGTCACAAAATATTGCAATTGGATCTTCATACACAACTCTTATGTCCTTCAAAGTCTGCTTCATCCATAACACTTGAGTGCAACAACATGCTGCTGCAATATACTCTGCTTTTGCAGAAGACAAGGAGATTGAATCTTGCTTCTTTCTCATCCATGAAACCAATCTATTTCCCAAGAAGAAAGTGCACCTCCACTTTTACTTTTCCTATTATCAACATCTTCGGCCCAATCTGCATCTATATAAGCACTGATAGTGAAAGCATTATCCTTTGGATACCATAAGCCATGATTTGATGTGCCTTTCAAATACCTCAAGATTCTCTTGACTACCATCACATGTGACTCTCTAAGATCTTCTTGAAATCTTGCCACAAGACATTGCATGCATTATATCAGGTATAGTTTGAGTTAGATAAAGTAATCCTCCAATCATAGATCTATACCTTTTCTAATCAGTCTTAAGTGATTCATCAGTTTTGCTCAGCTTGCAGCCAGTCACCATGGGAGTACATACTAGTTTGGAGTCCTCCATCCCAAACTTCTTCAATAACTCTTTCACATACTTAGACTGAGAAATGAAGATTCCTTTATCTAATTGAGTAATTTGCAGACCCAAAAACAAATTCATTTCACCAAACATAGACATCTCAAATTTATTTTGCATTTCTCCTACAAACTTCATGCACATACCTTCATTTCCTCCAAAGATAATGTCATCAACAAAAACTACAACAATCAAGATTTGATTATCATTGATTTTGAAATAGAGATTGTTGTCAGTAGTGCCTTTACTGAACCCTAATTGCAACAAATACTTGTCTAACCTTGCATACCATGCTATGGGGGCTTGCTTCAGTCCATACAAGGTCTTCTTCTATCTACACACCATGTCATCTTGGTCTGATAACTTAAATCCTTCTGGTTGTTTAATGTAGACTTATTCTTCCAACTCACCATTCAAGAATGCAGACTTAACATCCATCTGATACACTATGAAATCTTTGAACGTTGCAAATGCCAAAAACATTTTGATTGCTTCAATTCTTGCCACAGGAGCATAGGTCTCCTCAAAATCTATCCCTTCAACCTAAGAATATCCTTTGCATACTAGCCTTGCTTTGTTTCTAACTATTTCTCCATTCTCATTCAACTTATTCTTGAAGACCTATTTAGTTCCAATCACATTCTTATCAGCAGGTCTAGGAACCAATTCCCAAGTTTGATTCTTCTCTATCTACATCGGCTCTTCTTCCATGGCCTTTACCCAATTTCCATCATTGCAAGCTTCATTCACATTTTTCGGTTCAACTTTTGAAAGCAAACAGTAATTCACTTGTTCTTCTGCAACTCTTTTCCTTATT
Source organism: Cunninghamia lanceolata (assembly GCA_027924645.1). Taxonomy (NCBI): domain Eukaryota; kingdom Viridiplantae; phylum Streptophyta; class Pinopsida; order Cupressales; family Cupressaceae; genus Cunninghamia; species Cunninghamia lanceolata. The sequence goes on along the minus strand of BSBN01000469.1, from coordinate 13,137,461 downwards.
AATACCCCTTTACTTTTTTCTCCAATAATTTGATCTTCATAATGATTGATCCTTACATACCTAGTCTAAGTCTTAACTACATTTTCTAGAGCCTTTTCTTCTTCATATTAAATGTCTTCTTGTTCATCTTTCTTCTCATTTACTGTGACAACAGGTTCATCTGATTCATAGCCACTTAGATCTAATGTTCTTTCCTTGTCTTCATCCACCTTCACATTAGCACTCTCAACAATGTTTTTCAGCCTTTTATTGTAGCACCGGTAGGCCTTACCATTGGTAGAGTATCCAAGGAAGATTCCTTCATCACACCTAGCATCAAACTTGCCTAGATCTTCTTCCCTTCTGATATAGCATTTGCTTCCAAAAACTTTGAAATATTTCACTGTAGGAATTCTTCCATACCACAACTCATCAAGAGTTTTAGTACCATTACCTTTGACTTGAACTCTGTTTTGAATGTAGACAGCAGTATGTATAGCTTCTTTCTAGTACACTTCTGGTAGGTCAACTTCCTTTAACATAGTCCTAGCAGCCTCTTGAACTGTCATGTTTTTTCTTTCAACAACTCCATTCTACTAAGGAGTCCTAGGTGTAGACAACTTTTTCTTTATCCCTTATTCTTCACAGAAAATATTGAATTCATTTGATGTGAACTCACCTCCTCTATCAGACCTCAAGCATTTAATTTTCAGTTCTATCTCATTCTCAACCATTGCCTTGAAGGATTTGAACTTTTCTAGGGCTTCTGATTTATCTCTTAGAAAAGTGACCCAAGTCATTCTAGAATAATCATCAATAAGCAACATGAAGTACATGTCTCCTTATAGACTTCTCACCCTTGTAGGACCACACAAATCTGTATGCACTAGATCTAGCAAACTGGCAGAAATTTGCAATTTGCTCTTGAAACTTGTTCTTGTTTGCTTCCCCAACTGACATTCCTTACAAATGGTATTGTCAGGTTTCACAAGCTTTGGTAAATCTCTCACAACCTGTCCTAAACTTATATTCACCAAATTATCAAAGTTGATATGACACATCCTTCTATGCCACAGCCAACTCTCATCTGTCTGAGCCAATAAACAATAATCATTAGTTCTTCTTAATTGGTAAATGTTACCTTTGGTCTTCTTACCGGTAGCAATCACTATTCCAGAGCTTTCCATGATCTTGCACCCATTATCTTTGAATCTCAAATCATAACCTTTGTCACACATCTTACCATCACTCAAAAGCTTATGCTTTAAACCCTTCACATATAGGACACCATCAGTGTTGTGCTTTCCATCAAAAGAAATAGATCCTTTCCCACAAATCTTACCAGTTGCATTATCTCCAAACCTAACCAGACCTCCATCATACTTTTCCAAACTCGCAAATTTACTTTTGTCACTGGTCATGTGATGTGAGCATCCACTATCAATAATCCATTCGTCCTCATCTTTCTCAGCCTGAACAGTCAAAGCATTTTCTTCCATTGGTTTTCGTTCCTTCACACAGCTAGCGGGATTAGTAGACACATGTTCTTCTCTAATGGCAATAAACAAGCATTCATTTGCACTAGTACTAGCATCATCAGATTCATCATCTGTCACACCTTCATCATCAAGATCTCTAACATAGTAGCATTTCTTTGGAACCCTAGGTCTATTCTCAAATCTTTTTCTATTCCTTTCAATTCTCTCAGGACACCTAGAAGCATAGTGACCAACCTTACCACATGTAAAACATTTGAAAGGTAATTTGCCTTTAAACTTACCAGAACCTCTTTGTAATATGTCAATAAAGTTGGCTTCAATTTCATCAAGCTCATCATCAGGTTCCACCTTGTACTTCTCAACTCTGGAGATCTTTTCCGAAGTACTAGCTTTGAAAGTGTAACGTCAGAAAATGTCCCCTTGGGGGCTTTTCCCTCTTTAGGTTTAGCTCCCAGGTCTTTTGCATGCATTTAGGACATCTTACTTCATAATTTGGCATCCTGATGGAATGAGCCCTAGGTAACATGACAAATGGGACCTAGGAGGGCCCCTTGAGCTTAACCCTGCCCAAAATAGGGGGAGGACTTGGGCGCCCACTCCCTAGTCCTACCCTATTTTGGGGCAATCCCAATTTTTGGGTGTCAGTTTATGACCGTTATTTGGGTCCTATGCCGACACGGTAAGTTTGAATTACGAAAATATTGGTGGGAATGCTTGTAGTTGCATATAAAAGCATGTTTAGGCAGTCATTTGTAAACTAGAGCATTACCAAGGCTTTCATTGTGTTGCAAGAGTAGATTTGTGTGGTTTATGTGTTTGTGTTTGCAAATTTGAGCATCCATTTCATCATAGAATGAAGAGCATCTTCCTCCATGAGATCTTCACTACAAGGTGACATTATATTGTGTTTTCATCATTATTTCTTTTAGTTTTTGCCTCTGCCTCATAAGGGCACGCACTCTCTATCTAACAACAGTGTTCGAAGACTTAAGTGTCCTCCAAGGCTTGACTGAGGCAAGCCTCTAAACACCACAACCCCCTCCCAAAGTTTCCATGGTTACAGGTTGTGGAGCTGGACAAAGTGAAGTTGCAGGAAGGCCTTGAAGGGTTGAAATTGCAGAACAGAAGGAAAAATAGCCACTTGGACTTGGGTGCCTGCTCATTAGTCCTCCAACTTCCATGACGGGAAAATCTCTGGAACAACAGGGAAGAGTTATAAACTAAGTTTCCAAATCCAGACAAAAAGCAAGGTATTGGACTTGAGTGCCTACTCTTTTGTCCCTTTCCACCTTGGAACCCCAAAAATAGGTACTCTATGATTTGATATTTTGTTTCCCTCTACAAAAGTTTTTTTTGTTATTCTTTTGTTTACAATCGTATTTGTGAAATTAGGGTTCTAATGATCAATTAAGCATAAAAGAAGGAAAATTAATAATTAAACACCTAATCCAAGCTTCCCTACATCTCACAATGACCTAGGGTATGATAGTGCCTAGCCACTCAACCCTAGATCCTTGAATGTATAGGGTGAAAGGAGGATTCAAGCATCTAAACACTAAAAACTAAACAATCCCAGTTTTACCCTAATCATTTTGGTGAACCCGTGTTTTTTGACTTAAATTACAACTTGTTGAGTGTGTCTTCATATTTGGATTGATTTCATTCATTCATATGGTCTTTCATCTTATTGCATTGAGAAAATTACAAAAAAAATAAAAAAATAAAAAAATTTGAAAACCCTAGCTTGCATTTTCATGTAGATCACTAAATTGCATCAATTCTTTCTAAATTTCCCTAATTCATGATTTTTGCATCAAATCTGATATAAACTATAGAAAAACATAGAAATTCAATAATTTGCATTGCATTTTTATCATTAATTTGCTAGGCTTTTGTAGAAATTTTGACAATTTTTAATTAAACCTAGTAATTCCAAAATCTAGGGTTAGTAGGCAAAATCTTCTTTCAGATTTTTCTATTGATTTTAGAGGCTCATTCAAATTAAAATTTGACTGTAGTCTTGCATTTAAGTGTAAATTTGTATTTAGATTTCAAATATTTGCAATTTTGCATAGAAAATTTCAACAAAAACTAGCAATTTTCATGCATTTTCATTAGATTTGCATTGGCATTTTGCACATTAAAAATTGGAAATCATTTTTAGATCTAAGATTAATTCATTTTCATCATAAATCAGACTTCAAAACATTCACATAGCATTTTGTTTTAATATCTCAAACCTAGGGCTTCAAAAACAACAATTTTCACTAAATTTGACCTTATCGACTCTATAAACTTGCACCATAGGTGTGTTGTGAAGGGTATTTTTACATTAATTGGCTGTTATCAAGGTAATCATTTTATTTTTCTCATAAAATTCTTCACAACACCCTTTTAACAGGCTCTTGTATTGAAAATTTGGTGAAAAACTACATATTTTGGCTATTTTTGCCCTAGGGTTTGGCCTAGTTTGCACTCTAAGCATGTTGTGACAAATTTTATGGATTGAGGTGACTGATATCATTGATTTTATTTACTACACCCCCTAAAATTCATTACAACACCCCTTTTGCTAGGTCTTGGAGTTGAAAAAACCGTTAAAAATTACATATTTTGCTATATTTTCACTAAGGTTTGACCTTAAGTGGAACTAAAAGTGTGTTGTGTTGGGAATTTTGAAATTAAATAGTTTTTATTACTGATATGATTTGTTGTCCATCATCACTTTCCTCACAACAACCTTTGTTATACTCTTTTGCATTAAGTTTTTGGTGAAAAAAGTGTTTATTTCGACATATTTTCACTATAGTTTGACTTGGCATTATCTTGGATTTGCATCAAGAGTGTGTTGTGAAGGATCTTATTGCTATTTTGGATTGATATAAGGTATATAATTGTCTCTCCCTAATCAAAATCCTTACAACACCTTTTTTCCAATCATTTGCATTGGAAAAAATATAAAAATCAAGCATTGACAACATATCCTAAGCCTAAAACTTGAGCATATTGCTGCATGAGTCTAATAACTTGTTGCCCTAAGAGAAATATTGCTCTAAGAAGAAGCATAAGACACATGGGACCTAGTTCCCTTGAAGAAGTTGGTACACTGAACACCTTCTTTACAAAAAGGAGAGACTCAAATATCACAAGATATTACACCCATTACAACGACAATGGAAGAACAAACTTTTCATGATGTTGATGATACTATTGAGGCAATAGGATATGTATCTGATGAACAAATAGAAAAAATGGATAAAGAGTTAGCCCAATTTCAATCATTTATGGAAAATGAGAGAATAGTTGAAGTTGTCCCTACAATTCATAATATAAGAGAATTGATAAAAGAGGGGCAAGATGGTGTAAATGCAATTCGTGGTCTAGCACATATTGTACAAACCAATATCATGCCGGTGACCGAATGTGCACAAGTGATAAATAACACTTTATCACCATCTCATACTCAAGTATCCATACCTATACTGACTACGGGAATATTGACTTTTACACCAATGATCTTAACAACTGATGCAAATGCTTGTAGTAATGCTACCACTGGTATTGGAGTATCTAACGACACTAATTACAAAGTTGTGGGATTTGATTATCAGAAATTGGTTTCTAAGGGGACCTCCTCTATGCATAATTGTTCTCAACCACCTATCTATTCCAGTCATTTCCAGCCACCTATTACCTACTCACAACCATCTTCCACTTATCACTATGTCCAACCACCGTTGACATATTCTCAGCCTCTGCCTATTCTATTTCAAACTCATTCACCTCCTCACTTTGGTTCCAATTCCTCACAACAAACTGCATCTCCAAATGATGCCATCCTAAACCAAATTTTATAGGGCATGACTGCTTTACAACAAAAGGTAACAAACTTGACAAATTCTTCACAACCTAGTCTACCAACATACCATGCCCGTAATCCCCTTTCCTATGCAATCTTGAGAACTCCTGTGCCTGAGAGGTGTGAGACTCCCCACTTTGAAAAATATGGTGGAAAAGGTGATCCTAATATCCATATGGCAGCATTTATAGCTATGTGTAGTGATTTTTATTTCGAAGAGGATTTGTTAGCAAAACTTTTCTTGTGATCTCTCAAAGATACTGCTTTAGAATAGTTTTTCTCTTTGCCTCCGAATTTAATACACTCTTTTTCACAATTGATTGATCAATTTTTACAACATTTTCAAGCAAATATCGGACCCCAAGTCACACTTATTGACTTGGTTCAATGCAAACAAGGTCCGAAAAAAAAGTTGACTGAATTCATTAGTCGGTATCAAGGACTTTATGCACAGATTCAATATTAGATGAAAGATGAAGATGTTCAGAATATATTTATTACAAATCTACAACCTAATATTTGTGATAAGATCCTCTTGATGAAGTATAACTCCTTTCAACATTTATGCACTGCCCTTCGTGATTATCAACTTTCGTCTAGTCAGTATGAAAATCAAAACTCATTGGCTCAAGTTGGCCAATCCACGGGTGGATCATCACAAAACAATTTTAAGGGGAATAATAATAATAGGAGCTTCATCAAGATTAATGGACCGACTATGAACAACTTCTCAAATGTTTCAGCGATCACTAATCCAAAGAAAGCATCGTATCAACCAAGAAAGTTTACTCCGATATATGAGTCTTATCATTCTGTCATGAATCAAGCTATGAGTAATAACATTCTGAAGCTTCCCTCGATCAAGCCTGTTGATCCTAGTAAACAAGGACCTTACTTTGATGCTAATGCCTTTTGTCATTATCATCGAACACAAGGACATGACACTGAATGATGTATGCATCTTAAACATGAGATACAAGACCTTATTGATTCAAATGTCATCCAGGTATCAAGTGTGAATGATAATGGAAACAAATTGGTTGCTCTGCCAAATTAGAACTTACAAATCTTCACTAATCCTTTCCCTAAGCATACTGAAACCAATATATTGGAACAGGGTTTAGTGGAAGTAGACGAGGATGACTACTTGGACTACGATAGTATCGTGGGAATGATTGAAGTAGATAAGAAACAAGTGGACAATCCACCTTGTTCATGAAGAAACAAAATTTATGCTAAGGTTCCTCCTCCGTTAGCCTTATATGGATCAAGAGATAATCAAAATGCATCAGAAAAGCAAGAACAACAATCGATACAAATGAGTGAGACAGTACAGGATGATTCCTGTTACTGTGCTAGAAAGATTCAACAATAGAAACTCACTAAAAATTGGAAAAGAGTAAAACGACAATCAACAGTTGGAAATAATAGTGGTTCTCACCCTCATAAGCAAAAAAAAGTCTCATTTCAACAAGAAATCACAAAACAAGCATCCTATGATAATAAACAAAACTTTCATAAGAACCACTCAAATTTTACATTAAACATGATCGAGTACCTCTCCAAGAGGTTCACAAGTTCCAAGATCTAATACGAAGACCCTACAGATAAGTATCTCTAACCCTTTATTTCTCTCGTGATGTGCTTCCCCCGTGATGTGTTATGTGTTGTTTAGGCCTCTTGGGATGACCTCATATTCTCCCATAAGGTCTGGGATACCAGGAGACTGCCTTTGTTGTGACCTTCTTCTATTTGTATCATCATTCTTCTAAATTGCCTCTCTCTGATTTCATTATTGTGTGTTGTGTCTTACGGACATAGCATTGCAGTTGGTGACTTGGGGGCACCCTCCTATGTGACTGTCCCTAAGACACTTGTTTTTCCTCTCTGATTTATTGTTTTGCTTCCTCTAGTGTTTCCATCTAGTAGGTGAATGATGGAAAATATTTATACTGATGCTGACCTAGTGTCCCTTTCGAGAGCAATCAAAAAATGGACTTAGTTCCTAATATGATGATGGGGTTGTATATCTTATCCGACGCTTGGCTAGTGGAACCACTCATGCTTTCCACGTAGTGAATTTCATAATGTTTCTATCGCATTTACAAACCTTAACAATACTGCTGCTCTGTGCACCTTTGTTTGTCTTTGAATCTAGCCTTGGCGGTACTCGATTTGGAGAGCTTCATGATATAGCCCCATGGTTATCCTCAAACTATAAATTCATTGTATAACCTTGTCTCTTTGTGTGGTTAATCATATGCATTGATGTTGTTGTTTATCATGATGTTGTAGACACTAACATGTTTCTTGCAAGGATGTGTTTGTGGGAACATTTGGTGATCGTAAAGTACATGTCACCTTTGGGGGGCATGGGCTTTGCGAAAGTCTGTGTTCCCTTGTTTGTTTTCTTCCTACCTTAACGTGCTTGATATCGATGCATGATATCAACCACCTTAAAGTGGGGGTATATAAGGTAAGTTGTCTATTATAGATGTTAGCAATGTGTTTACCCTCAGATGCAAAGACCTGCGCGATGAGTGCATCATGCATCCTCAGTTTGTTTGCAATCAATCAATTAATCATGTAAGCCCTCTGTGGAGGTGGGATATCGTGTATATCCTTTTTTATCTTAATCCCTCTATGGAGGTAGGGACGGTGTATTTATCAGAGTAGATTACATCATCCTGTCATTTTCAAAAGTCCTCTACGGAGGCGGGGAGCAGTTCTGTGACTAACTCAACCCTTAAGTGTGTTTTCAGTGATTGTTGTGGCGAAGCCCAATCGTTGGTGTGTGCCTGTAATGTGCCTGAGATGTTGTTGGACCTAGGAATAGGTACACTCCATCGCTTGTCTGCCGTATTTTCTTCGCGTCTTCAAGTGTGTGTGTTTTGGCGTGCTTGCTTTGTTTGGTGTGTTTGTTGCCCCATATGCAGTATAAAGACCAGCGCCTTAGTTTGTGCTTCCTGCATTTTGGGAGGTTTTGCGTGTCTTGCATGTGTGTTGCCCCATATATGCAAAGACTTGTGTGATGAGTGCATAATGTATTATGGGAGGTTTGTTTACTTTCCAGTACTTGCATTTGCATTTTATATATATGAGAAAAAGAAAATAAATCATGCCTATCTTCCATGCATTAATGTGTCTTCTATGCATTGATTGTCTTCTCCGTGTTCTATGCGACTGTAACTATCTTCTCCATGTTTTGCATGCATATTACTATTTTCCATGTGATTGGCATGTCTTCTCCATGTTTGATGTGTTTGCTATGTTTATGACCTTACTTTAATGCATGTATTGGCCTTGCATTTATACATACATTAAAGTGGGGGCTAAATGTAACATCAGAAAATGTCCCCTTGGGTGCTTTTCCCTATTTAGGTTTAGCTCCCGGTTCTTTTGCATGCATTTAGGACATCTTACTTCATAATTTGGCATCCCGATGGAATGAGCCCTAGGTAACATGACAAATGGGACCTAGGAGGACCCCTTGAGCTTAACCCTGCCCAAAATAGAGGGGAGGACTTGGGTGCCCGCACCCTAGTCCTACCCTACTTTGGGGCAGTCCTAATTTTTGGGTGTCAGTTTATGACCGTTATTTGGGTCCTATGCCGACATGGTAAGTTTGAATTATGAAAATATTGGCGGGAGTGCTTGTAGTTGTATATAAAAGTATGTTTAGGCATTCATTTGTAAACTAGAGCATTATTATATGATCATTGTGAACTTTAGGCATTCTCAAGGTGATTCAAGGCTTTCATTATGTTGCAAGAGTAGATTTGTGTGGTTTATGTGTTTGTGTTTGCAGATTTGAGCATCCATTTCATCATGGAATGAAGAGCATCTTCCTCCATGAGATCTTCACTACAAGGTGACATTATATTGTGTTTTCATCATTATTTCCTTTAGTTTTTACCTCTACCTCACAAGGGCACACACTCTCTATCTGACAACAGTGTTCGAAGACTTAGGTGTCCTCTAGGGCTTGACTGAGGCAAGCCTCTAAACACCACAACCCCCTCCCAAAGTTTCCATGGTTGTAGGTTACAGGTTGCGAACCTGAACAAAGTAAAGTTGCAGGAAGGCATCTTGAAGGGTCAGAAATGCAGAACAAAAGGAAAAACAACCACTTGGACTTGGGTGCCCGCTCATTAGTCCTCGAACTTTCGTGATGGGAAAATCACCTAAACAACAGGGAAGAGTTGTAGACTGAGTTTCCAGATCCAGAAAAAACGTAGGGTATTGGACTTGGGCGCCTACTCTTTTGTCCTTGACTTTTCTGCCTCGAAACCCTGATAATAGGTACTCTATGATTTGATATTTTTCTTCCATCTACAAGAGATTTTTTTGTTATTATTTTGTTTACAGTCGTGTTTGTGAAATTAGGGTTTTAATGGTCAATTAAGCATAAGAGAAGGAAAATTGATAATTAAACACCCTAATCCAAGCTTCCCTACAACTCACAATGACCTAAGGTATGATAGTGCCTAACCACTCGACCCTAGATCCTTGAATGTATAGGGTGAAAGGAGGATTCAAGCATATAAACACTAAAAACTAAACAATCCCAATTTTACCCTAAATAGAAAGCAGTCTCAATCTTTGGCAGAGCATCACCAAACTTGCTCATCTCAAAAGTTGTAAGACTTCCTAGCAACTGATCCTTAGTGACTTCTTGTACAGTCATTACTTCTTCAATTGTAGCTACCTTGTGACTGTAGGACTTAGGTAATGACCTAAAAATTTTAATCACAACTTCATTCTCATCAATAGTTCCTCTCATACCTTTTATTCCATTGACAATTTCATCAACCTTTTGCATGTAAGTTGTTATGTTCTCATCTTTACTCATCTTTAAACCCTCATATTTCGCTTTCAGGCCCTGCAATTTGGTGCTCTTTATAGACTCATCTCCTTCATACAGATTTTTTAGTTTTTCCCAAACTTCATGAGCAATTTCTAGATCCATGACTTTATCAACTCAGTGTTAGACAAGGCACTTAACAGAGCATCTCTAGCTTTTATATTTAACTCATATTCTTTGATTTCATCTTTAGTTGTTAAACCATTATGAGGCATGGTATACTTTGTCTCTGTCACTTTCCACACTCTATAACCAAGACAAAGGAGATGGTTTTTCATTCGTACCTTCTAGAGAGCATAATTCATTCCATCAAACTATGGAGCTTCCTTCTTGTAAGACATCTTGGATCTACCTCAAGTTGTTGGGCTTACTTCCGAGGAACTCGGCTCTGATACCAATTGTTGAAATGCACCAGACAACTGAGAGGGTGGGGGTGAATTAGTTGTCTCCAAAACTTTGACCACTTATGAACATTAACATATCAAACACTTGTTCATTGATATTCAAATTTAATCATGAAGGCGTGAAATAAGAAACTCGACACAATAACATAATCAACACATGAGACACCAGATTTTTTACGTGGAAAACCCTATAAGGGAAAAACCATGGTGGGTGTTAGCCCATAGAAATAAATATGTTATAACAATACCAAAAAACAAAGGCTCACTGCCCAAAATGCTCACTGCAAATGAATAGGCTCATTGCCAAGATCGGCTCACTGCTAAGGGTTAGTGAACTGATTTGATAGCATCTACTATATGCTTGGGTTTAGTTCCATTGAAGCACAGTATAACTCCTCTACTTTGCTCTTCTTACACCTTTTCACTTATCTTTATATTTTTACACAAGGATCTCTTTTTTGCAACTACATTACATGTTTTTATACAATTCATCAACCTTGGAATGTACATCAAGGTTAGCATTACATTCATCAACCATTGGAACAATCTCTAAGATCATCATTACAAACATACATAGGAATAGGTCTAGACCTAAACAAAATTAGCTAAGGAAAAGATGTATGTGGATCATGTTATGCCTTAGCTAGGACTCAAATGCAATCTTACACGCCACGACAGGCTTCCACAATCTTCAATGCAACTCCATAAGTAGTGAAAACAACCAAGTTGGCCAAGACGAGTGTTAGTACTAAGTCTTCTAGGAATAGTCCTCCTCCACGATCCAAATTACTCTTCACGGACCAATCAAAAGATAGGAACACAATCAGGAGACATCCACAAAGCACATTATAATCATCAGGAACTTCCGCACCACCTCTGATCACTTTATTCATAAGATTCTTCAAACTGGAGTACATTAACATAACTGTCAACCACTGTCATAAGAAAATATCACTTGCGGACCACTAAATCATGAACCATTAGATTTGAAGGCACATAACAACATTACAAACTTAATTCCAAAACCGTAGACCAAAATACTTAAATGTGGAGGAATGTGCAGAGCATAATACATTCTCCTTGTCACCACAAAATGTACAAAAAAAGCAGTTTTCACTCTGGTGAACATAACTCACCGAAAACTTCATATCGAAGGCTCAAACTTGGCACATAGCATATTCAAACATGCCTCTAAATAACTTCCAATATGCAGACAAAAATATTTAATCTACAAGAAATGTGAAGCAATCTATTAAATTGTTCTTTAGTAAATAGAGATACTTTTCAACACACTGTTTCCACTGGGAGAGCAAATTTTCTCAAAAGCACTTGGAAACTGTAGTTAGGGTAAAATTGCAAATCAGGGCAAATGAATAAACAGCAATGATAAAAACCCTAGCAATGCACAATGAAGCACAAGACAACATGAAAATCAAAATAACAAATGTAAATGCAAACCGATCTCCATGCTATGCTCAATTTATCTCCATTGCTCTTCTCCACCTCGCATGAGCATGCAAGATTTTGAAGGATTATTGTTGGAGGAATGTTGGGTGCTCACTTCTGCAGCATAACATTAAAATGAAGATGATAGAATGAATGATAGATGAAGGATGCAAAGGCTCTAATGATATTTCAACAGCATGTGGATACTTGAGGATCAATGCATGCTAATGGCTTATGAGGGGGTTGATTTATAGAATTGGCTTGGTTCAAATGGATGGCTAGGATCAATTAGGGCTTTAGATGAAATGGATGGATAGGATTAAGTTAGGTTTCCTTGCACATCAATAAATTGTAGTCAATTGACATGTGGCAAGGGAAGATAAGGCTTAGGTGTGCTTGTGTAGATAAATACTAAAATTAGGTCCCATTAGTTGTGCATGTGAAAGATAAAAGTTGTAACACATGATTGACTGGACAAGTGTTGGAATGTGATGAAAGATGAGGACTTAATTCAAATAAAATATTTGAATTAGTTGTGATATGAGTTGGAAATTAATTAAATAAATGGATAAATGAATAGGATAGGATTGGGATATGATGTGGAAATTAATTAAATAAATAAAATTTATTTAATTAATTAGGTAGATGAATAAGATGGGATAAGATATGATGTGGAAATTAATTAAATAAATAAAATTTATTTAATTAATTAGGATGAGGATAGGATAAATGGGATTATGCATGTGGAATTAATTAAATAAATAAAATTTATTTAATTAATTGGCTAAGTAGGATGAGGATGGGATTAAATGGGATTTTAATTAAATAAATCAAATTTATTTAATTAATTGGCTTAATGGATTAGGGAAATTAGGACAAAATGCTACAAGATGTCTAGGATAATGTTTAACAAGGTGTTGCTAGACATGGATAAAGTTGGGACATTTTTGGGTGTCTACATTTTGCCCCTTTTTGAGATGATGTTCGAGATGATAAGATTTATGTCAAGTAACATCATTTCAAAGAAGTTAAGGTATGGATAATCGATAGGGATAATGATGATGGAAAGATATGATGATGATGCCCCCTCGAGAGGATAGGCGTGTTGGGCAAACACGAGTATGCTCTCGAAAAGAAAAGGATTGGTTGCAAAAAGAAAGATAAGGGGATAGATAGAAGAAATGATGATGTGTTATGCTGCAATGAAGTGAGCAACCATGATGTTTGATATAGCACTAGACATTATGCACCAAGGTATAAGGATCCAGGGTGACGTTGTGTCTCGTACCCCAGCGTAATACAACCTTGTCTGACGTATGAGGAAGAAAACTTAGAGCATTGAAGTCCTAATGCACAAAAGGTATGATATGACCTTAGATGCAAAGGATAGTGCAAAAAGCTATTCCAACATACACAAGATATGAATATTAGCTAGAAAGTTACAGATGTGATACAAATGCAAGATAAAGAGATAACACACACAAGCAAGCAAGCAAGCATGCACAAATGATTCAAAAACAAACAAGGTATTGCCCCTGTCAAGCTGTAAACCAATGATTAATTGATTGTTTGATTGTTTTGCTGATAATGATGATAGTTGAGAGGGTTGTCATTGCGGGGAAAGCTATATCCCTAGATCAACACAAGGTTGTTTGCTGAGTTGGTTGGCTAATTGGCTAATTGATTTGGCATACAACAAGGCTAGGATCAAGACCATGGATTGTGATTGGATAACTTGGCTTGATTGATTAACTTGATTGGTATAGATTGATGATTGACTTGCATTTAGATTATTGCTTGGAATAATTTGATTAGATGAATGGATGATTAGATTGAAGGAAATTGATTAATATGAATGTGATTGATGAATTTGAAGGATTGATTTGATTTGAGCTTGATGTTATTGATGGGATAATATGGATTGGATTAATGTGATTTTGATTGATTAATAGATTAGCTTGATTTGATGATTTGATTGGAGGAATGGATTGATTGAATGATAGATTGATTGGAAGAAGTTGTTTATTGATGAGGAGAAAGAGGAAAATTGTCTGTGCCTGAATCTGGGCACTTCCTTTGTACTCCAGACTACCTACATAACCTGTATCCACGGGATCAAGGCACTTAACGATGGAAATGAGATTTAGTTCTGATTGTTTTATTGATGAGATGATGAAAAATAGATTGAATTGATCAAGTTATGGATTGATGAAATGTTGATGATGGGATGATATGTGTTGGAATGATTTGTTTTTTATTTGTTGGAGTGATTAGATTTATTTTGATAGTTGGCTTGATGTGATTGAGTTGATTTGCTTTGGTGTTAATGTTGATGATTGATAGGATTTGTTTTGATGATTGGCTTGTTTTGAATGATGATAGTGATGGTGTGATGATTAGAGTATCCACTTAATCTAAGCATAAGCAAGTGTTCTCAGTGTGCTCAAAGGATGTAAAACAAACAAGGTATTGCCCTTGTCGAGTCATAAACCAATGATTGATTGTTTGTTTGATGATGATAGTGTTGTCATTGCAGGGAACACTATATCCCTAGATCAACACAAGGATGTGGGAACGCTATATCCCATTGTTGATGATTGATGATGATTGATTTGGCTCATGACAAGATTAGGATCAAAACCTGTTGATTTGATTGGATAATGTTCCGTGATTGATTATCTTGCTTGACATGGATTAGTGTGGCTTGGATTTAAGATCATTGCTTAGATTGATTTGATTGATATGATTGGAAGAAGTGATTGATTGAAATGAATGTTATTGATAAGAAGAATTGATGATAATGATGATTTGATTTTGATTGAATGTTGATGGAGTGGATTATTTTGGATGATGATTGATTTTATTGCTTGGATTTTTCATTGGATATTTAATTTTTTTGGGATTTTTGAGAATATTTTGTTTTTTTTAGAGTTTTTTTTTTTTTTTGAGAATATTTGATTTTTTTTAGATTTTTTTGAAACGTTTTAAAAAATGCCAATGGATTTACAATTTAGGTAGCCTTTGTGCTAGATACCAATGACAAGGGAGGAAACCAAGTCTAGGTGCAAGGGATGGATAAAAGGATGGGCTCATAGTAAATGGGATGGAAGACTCATGATAAGATGGATAGATAAGAGGATAGGCCATATAAGGGATGGATGCTTGCCTCATGATAAACAGATAGGTAGGCTATAGTGGAAAGCTCATGATAAACAGATGGGGATAAGCTATAAGATGGAAAGCTCATGATAAGGGTACGCCATAGTGGATGGATCATAAGGGAGCTAGGATGTGATCTCCAAAGGCTATGTTGCATAGGAGGAACTTGCCCCATTCTAGGTGGTAATGCTGAGGATTTTTACATGACAAAGTTCATGACAATGGGATGATAAGATTGGATTTTACACTGCAAGTTCTTATGATAATAGGATGACAGGATGGATTGGTTTAAATGGGATGGATAAATGGTCAATGGATAGGACTTGGTTTGGCAAGAAGGTATGTCAAGAGATATCTAAACATGTTTCAACATTTTTCCCCTATGTCTTCATCAAGATCAAAAGGTGGAAGGATGGGTAAATGGGTTCAATAGGATAGGTATGTTTATGTAATGGCTAAGGATGGCAGGATGGTATGGTAATAGTTTGGAAATGGATAGGTTGGATGAGACAATGTGCCCCCAAGTGTAAGTGACATAGAAGATCAACCTACACATGACGCCTGTTTGCCAGGTTTTCATCATGGTACTTATCCAAGGTGCCTGTTTACCAGGTTTTCACCATTGGACGAAGGGATTTCTCTTTACTTTTTTTTTTAATTTTTTTTTTTGTTTCTTCTTTTTGCTTTTAGATGGGTTAACAATTACACATGGTGCCTGTTTGCCAGGTTTTCACCATGGTAATAGATAGGAGGGACTCAAGTGTTTAGAGATATGAAGGTTGATAGTGTCCCTTTAGAGATGGATGATGTCTTCGCATGGACCATGTCATTATGCGCATCAATGTTGATAAGGGATTGCATGGATGGGAGATGGATTAGGTAGATAGTGGATTATGATGTGCATTATGGAAGGCTTATGCAAGGATAGATGGATGGGGATAGTGGATTATGATGTGGATTATATATAGGCTTATGGAATGAATATGGATGAAAAGTGTATGCCAAAGCATGGACCATAGGGTTAGCATGGGGGAGATATGTAGGATAATGGATGGAAGATGGGGAGATGTTATGTGGAGGTGTTGCGGAGTGGAATGGAATCATGACCAACGGTTGCACACACCGTGATAAACATTGAAGCTTTTGATTGGATGGTGGTGTAGGAAGCAATGGAGATGTTTGCTTAGGAGATGGTTAATGAAGTGATTTAGGAACCCACATAGATTTAATATTTTTAGTGTTTTTGTTTTGCTTGTGGGATTTTTGAAGGGAATGGAAGTTTTGGATGGAAGTAGGCTTTTGGATGGATATAGGTGGTTGGGATTCTTGAGAGGTGGATGAGGATGCCTCATTCACTTTGCTAGTTGTTTGCTTAGGAACCCAAACCATTTTGCTTTTGGGCTTTGCTTTTGGAGGTAAGGGTTTAGATGGCTGCTTAGATGAACTTTGCTTTGAGTTTGATTCTTTATGCCCTAAGGTATGAAGACCTTTAAGATTTTTGGTAAGATTTTTAGCTTTAGAGGCATCAAAATTTTTGCTTTTGAATCCCATGGGGTAGGTGGAGTGGATGGAATGATTGGAAGTTTTATGCTTAGACGATGTGTGCTTTTGTTGGCCATGAGTAGGGATGTAAGGATACTTATGAATGATAGGTATGTTAGGTGTTGGAAGCAATGATGGCAAGGTGGATGGAGGGATATTTGGAGTTTGTAAAAGTGGAGGCAAATTGGATGGCGGAAGGTGTATGGTCACATGCTTTTGACATTTATAGGATGATGGAGGTGAAATGACAACATATGTTTTGGGTAGATGATGGGGTTTGTGATGGAAAGTGGACTTAAGATGGATGGAGGGATTACCAACATCTTGGCCTTGTTTACCTTGGGGTGTGTATCCAAGGCCATATGAGCATGGAGGGATCGTGACATGGTTTGGCTCCAAAATACCTTGTTCATAAAGGCCTAAGCCTTTGCCTTGGTAGTTCATGTTTTGGAGTATGCGATTGACTATGGGACTAGATGTGTTTCGGGAGCTAGATTTGAGTTTGTTATTGGATGGAGAAGGTAAAGTGGATAAAGGTTGTTGTTGTCCTAAGGAAGAACACTCATGTATAAGGGTGGATAGAACAATAGGACATGATGGTGGACTTGAAGTGGAATCGATGGTGCATGTAGAAGGAGGATCATTAGGATCTTGATTAGCATTATGTTCACTAAGATCCAAGTTATTTGTTTGATCTTTTATGCTTACTTGGGGGACAAGTGTCTCATCATGACAAGTGGATGTTTGCTCATTACGGATAGGGCTAGATGGTAGATGACTAGGAGCAATTTTGATATCTCGCTCATGGATGGATATAAGATTATGGATAGGATCAAGGTGCTCATGGATAGCTTCTTCATAGGTATCATCTTGATCATAAAGAAGGTAAATGTTATGGATGGGTTGCATGAAAGTGTTTTGATCTTGAGTTGAACTAGGGCTTAATTTTTCCACATGCTTAGGATTATGCTCGTGACATACCTCTTGGGTTGCTTGAATGGAAATAGATGACTCTTGGATGGGCTCTTGGTCAACAACATGAGAACATGATGACTCTTGACTTGGATTAATGATAGAAGATTCACAAATAGGCTTGATGGCTTGTGGGTCACATGATGAGCTTGAAGGGCTAAGAATGTTAATTGAGGGCTCTTGGATAGGCTCAAGGATAGGTTGACCACATGATGGGATTAAAGGATGGGACATGACCTTTGGAAGTTCTTTGGTAGGCTCATGAATGGGTGTTTGACATGGAGGTAGTTTATTCCTAGCTAATAGGCAATGGATCACATCCTTTGCAAGTGTATGGGTGGATGGGAAATATAATGGATGAGCAATAATAGTGGATGATGTTGTAGGCTTAGGACTAGGATTTTGATTAGATGGAAGGATAATGGAGTTTGATGGATTAGGACGTGGACTAGATGGGTGTGACACATGGGATTGGGATGATGTGGCATGATTTCTTATTGTAGGTAGGTACACCTTGTAAACAATTGAGACAAATATTGGGCATTGATTTGTATTATGGCCTTTGGTCCTATGGTATGCACAATAATCATGTTCATCATATGGACTTTCTTCACATGGTTTGACTTCAGGAAGTTCAATGAGTTTTGCTTCAAGCATTCTTTGTAAAACTATCTCAGCCGCCTCCTTTGGTGAAGGATTAGAATGACATGGTGATGAAGGTAATGAAGGGCTTGGTGATTTGGAAGGTTGATAGACCTATGGACTAGGAGTAGGATCACATGGTGGTGTTGGGATAGGACTTGTTGGCTCATGTGTTGGCATGGGATTTGATGGTGGAGGCCACTCTAGATTGGTATCTCCTTTGTCAAAGGTAATTAAGTCTTGCATAGGATCACTTGGGCTTGTTTGATTTATGTACAAGGGACCACTTGGACTTGCATGTGCTTCTTGTTGCAAAGGTGGACTTAGGCTCACTTGTGGTTGTTATGGAGGCCATTGATAGTCTTGGTAGCTAGGTGTAATGGTAGGATATGTAGACAAAATATCTTGAGGTGGACCCAAGATTGAGGGAATTTGATCTTGTTGGCAAGGTTGACTTGTGCTCACTTGATTTATATACAAAAGGCCATTTGGACTTGAATGTTGTTCTTGTGATATCACTTGATTGCCTTGTGGATGGGCTTGGTAGTGCATTGGAATGTTATCATGAGGGATTGAATAAACTTGAGGTGGATATTCATAGGTTGATGTGGCATTGACTTGGTGTGTAGATAGATGAGGTTGGTATGAAGTTAAGGTGGATGACACATAGGATTGAGGTGGAATTTGTTGAGGTTAGGATGGCATTTGGATTTGTTGTTGTGATATGATTTGTTGTTGTTGGAATGGTTGAATGGGTTGTTGTGAAGTGATGTGTTGATGTGGATAAGGGATAACATTAGAAGAAATGGAATAAGTTGGTATTGAATTAGGTTGATGAGTGGATAGATATGATATGTGGCTATGAAGTGGATTAGGTTGATAGGGAGTGGCTAATGTTTGTTGTACTTGTTGGGCTTGACTAGTGGCTAAAAGGTGTTGGACTTGGGTTACGAGGTGTTGCAGATGAGGTGATTGACTTGCATAGGGTTGAGCTCTTTGGAGGAAGAATTGTAATATTTTAATGGCATCTTGGTTTAGGGGTTGTGATCCTTGATAAAGATTTTGGAGGAATCTTTGGAATTTGATTTCTGGGTTCTCTAGTGTAAACATGTTGTCACCCAAGTGTTTGTCTTAAGTCCTTTTAGCAAGTGCTTGTTTAGGGATTTTGATGATGATGTGGCTTGTTTGGATGACTTGGCTATGTTTGGGTTGGATGATGATGACTAGGATAAGTTTGGGATGAAAGTGATTGGGTTTGAATGTTATTGGAAGAATGTGTAGGATGACTTGTCTTTATGTGTTTGGGTGTTTATAGCTTGATGTGGCAATATTCAAACAAATGATTATGCATATACACACATGAATCACTCACGCAAGACACATAAGTAAGTTGTTAGTTTGGAAGAATGTGATGATGGTTAAGCAAGCACATAAAGACAATTCAACAAGTCCTAGTCAAGGCAAGGCCACTATCACAAAGTGGTTCTAGTGAAAATCCGGGGGACCGGCACCCCACGAGCATCCAGCAAGCCACTTAAGACTTTAACTAACCCTACTAGGAGTTTTAATATACACAAAGGTACACCTCCTTTCGAGTTAGCACTGTATGGTGAGCGCTAATACCAGTTAGACTTGGCTTTCGCCTTATCCTCTGATTTTTATAGCGGACTGGATGAAAGTACCACTTGAGGTCATTCCCTTGGGGTGGATACCAAAGCAAGCCTCTCTAAGGTTTAACAAAAGCAACACAAGTAATGTTTTTGATCTCCAAGTTCGTGTTAGGACGCGAGGAGAGAGCATACACATTTACTTGGTCACACTCGCATGGGGTTCATTAACCTTAGAGATTCAATGTGTGGAAGACAATGCAAGCACTTGTTTGTTTTAAAACCCAAATCCAAATGTGATGAAAGACAATGGTTCATTTTAGCCCAATTTTTTGATGTGAATTTGCAAATAATTATTAATTTTATGCCTAAAATCTAAATGTGTTTGCAAACAATGATTAAGATGAAAGATTAGAATGAGTGTACTTGATTATTTTCGCTTTCCAAGTTGTTGTAGATGATTGATATTGCTGCTGCTAAAGCTCCTTATGTTCACCTACAACATCAAAAAAAATGATATTATAATGCAGGCATAAAAAATAAGCTCAGCAGGCAAGGAAAATTGTAATTTTAGATGCATAGCCGAATTAGATTTGATTATTTCGATACATTTTTTGTTCGAAAATTAAAAAATTAAAGAAGAGACCCCTATTAATTTTCAGAGAGATTTCTAAAAATGTTAAAAGAAATCAGAAAAATTCACTGTTTTGCGCCCAGAAATGTGGATTTATGGAAACGGTACAGTCGGCAAAGATCTAATTTTTTCACACTATAAACGACCTCCAAATTAAATCTGTAAAACACAAACCCCTATTAGAATTTCAAGAGCTTTCCATAAATGTAAAAAATTCCAAAAAATTTACTGATTTGCATCCAAAATTGTGATTTTATGAAAAAACATAAAAACGTGATAAATCCCGCAAAAATCACGATAAACCCAAAAAAATTTTGCTGTAGTTTCCTTATATCATGGACAAACTTTTGCTAAAATCTTGTAGAAAAATTCATAGCCATTTAGAAGATATAATGAAATCTTTAAAACCTAGGGTTTTGTCCAAAAAACAACAGATCTGTAATAAAAAGTTAATTAAATCTGCAAAACTCAACAATGGGGGTTATATGAATGCAAATTTTTACTACAAAAACTTGTAAAAAAGATCAAGCGAAGTGAGTCCCACCGGGCGTGCCAAATGTAGTTAGGGTAAAATTGCAAATCAGGGCAAATGAATAAATAGTAATGATAAAAACCCTAGCAATGCACAATGAAGCACAAGACAACATGAAAATCAAAATAACAAATATAAATGCAAACCAATCTCCACGCTATGCTCGATTTATCTCCATTGCTCTTCTCCACCTTGCATGAGCATGCAAGATTTTGAAGGATTATTGTTGGAGGAATGTTGGGTGCTCACTTCTGCAGCATAACATTAAAATGAAGATGGTAGAATGAATGATAGATGAAGGATGCAAAGGCTCTAATGATATTTCAACAGCATGTGGATACTTGAGGATCAATGCATGCTAATGGCTTATGAGGGGGTTGATTTATAGAATTGGCTTGGTTCAAATGGATGGCTAGGATCAATTAGGGCTTTAGATGAAATGGATGGATAGGATTAAGTTAGGTTTCCTTGCACATCAAGAAATTGTAGTCAATTGACATGTGGCAAGGGAAGATAAGGCTTAGGTGTGCTTGTGTAGATAAATACTAAAATTAGGTCCCATTAGTTGTGCATGTGAAAGATAAAAGTTGTAACACATGATTGACTGGACAAGTGTTGGAATGTGATGAAAGATGAGGACTTAATTCAAATAAAATATTTGAATTAGTTGTGATATGATTTGGAAATTAATTAAATAAATAATATTTATTTAATTAATTGGATAAATGAATAGGATAGGATTGGGATATGATGTGGAAATTAATTAAATAAATAAAATTTATTTAATTAATTAGGTAGATGAATAAGATGGGATAAGATATGATGTGGAAATTAATTAAATAAATAAAATTTATTTAATTAATTAGGATGAGGATAGGATAAATGGGATTATGCATGTGGAATTAATTAAATAAATAAAATTTATTTAATTAATTGGCAAAGTAGGATGAGGATGGGATTAAATGGGATTTTAATTAAATAAATCAAATTTATTTAATTAATTGGCTTAATGGATTAGGGAAATTAGGACAAAATGCTACAAGATGTCTAGGATAATGTTTAACAAGGTGTTGCTAGACATGGACAAAGTTGGGACAATTTTGGGTGTCTACAAAAACTTAATATCAGGATTACTTACTCATTATCTCCAATAGTTACATATGCAAACAAGCAAGCATCAAAACAAGAGCACAATTGACACCAATGACAACACTGATATGTTGACATCAATGACAACACCAATTAGGAACATACTTGCAACAAATGGATAGGCTAAGATCCAATGGGAAGACCTTTGTAAAGGAGATAGCAAGCAAAGTGCGATAGTTTGGGCTCCATAATGGTAAACCAAACTATTTGAAACATGTGATGTCATTGAGTGGGAAAGGACTCAAGATTTCACCTAGTATTGAGTTTTAAAATCATGGGCAAGTGAGGAGAGAGCCCTGATCACAATATTTAAAACTTAAAAGACTTGTAATTTTGGAAAAAGTGTTAGGGTACCACTTCCAATCCTTCCACCAAGGCCTCGTAAACCAAATCCCAACCTTATGGATCATTTATGGAGGAACATACTCTGCAATGGTTTGAAATGAGTCATAATCCTAATTCGTTGGTCTATTTTTACTTTAAATTAGTGGCCATGGAGAAGAGGTATGAAATGAAACAAATCCCTCTTTTGAGAAAATTTAATGCACAAACCTAGGGAACTTTGGCAAAAGGTCTATCCTCGCAAGTAATCATAGGAGAGCACTAAAGAGATTGCTAGTTGATGGAAATCCTAGGCCTAAAATCATTCCCATTCCGAAGAAGCTAAAGCTTAATGGATTCCTAAGCCTTCCATATACTTTTGGCAACAAAAATGCCTTGGATTTGCATAGGCTCCTTCATGATAAGAATGAGTGAAAGCCTACACCTTTCTAGGCCTATTTTCCATGAGGAGTTCCAAAAAGAATACAATGTTGAAGAAGAATATTATAGGCCTTATTACCCTCCAAGGCCCTCATAATCCACTTGGCACACAAGGCTGGAACTTGTTTGCAACTATCAATAAGTCCAAGACCACTAAAATCATGTGGAAGACAACATAATTCCCAAGCCACATGATGTAATCCTTTTCCCTAGCTAGAAGAGGACCAAAGAAATTTTTTAAGCTATCTCTCCAGCTTTTGATAAGAGGCTTTGAAGGAGCCTATTATCACCTGTAATTGCACCCTACTTGAAGCCTATTCAAGCATTCCAATGACACAATGGGACTGATCTCAAGGTGTGGGACCTTGCAGATGAGATCAGACCTCCAGAGAAGATTGGTTCCTCTTTCTGAACTTAAGGTTCAGAGAAATCAACTAAACCTATACTACTGATCACCAAGGAAAAGGGGAAGAAGGAGACTAAAGTTAAAAGTGACGTGATGCACCAAGATTTAGGGTGTTTAGTTGAACCTGAATTATCACAACAATGACATCAAAACTAAAATAGACTCACACAGACTCATAGAAGATATCACAAAGGTTTGGATAGAAAGATACAAACTATGAAAGGGACCATTTTATCCACAATGCATAGATTACATCTATCAAATAAACACAATTTAAAGCTTTAGAGAGAGACAAAATGACAGTTTATATTGATCATGAAGGCTAGAAAGCCATTACAAAAGAAGGAAGATTAGTTGCAGGGAAAATAGACACAAAATAATGATTTACAATTCACGGGTGAACAACAATAGGAGACATCAAAGGCTCAGAATCGAGCACAATGCATCAAATCCAATTGGTTCCTATAAAACATACAAGGTTTTCAACTACAACAAATCTCCTACACATGTAGTGACCCAGGAAAAAACAACTAACCAATGAAAAAACATCTCAAATACATGCATATATAGCTTTTTAGAACACACTATGCAGCCATGGACATGGGAAAGAGTGGTCAACAAGGAAAACCACTCACCCATGCTTCAATAAATTCACTTTGTGTCCTTAAAACATGCCCACATGGTTTTGTCCTAGAAATCTATTGAAGAAGAGTGTCTACCCATGCCTTAGGTACAAGAAATTCAATGCAAAGGAGCTATAGTGGCATAGAGGGTTGAGAAATCCATTTTACACAAGCAATCAAGCTCTGAAGAAGCATTAATGGTGGCCAGGAATGTTGTTGAGTAGTCTTGCCGCGTCGAGAATAATAGAAAGAGTTGGGAAGGAAAAATAGGTTAGGCCTCGGTCAATTAGTCTTCCTCCAATTGGGCCTTTGAAAGGTGAAGAAGGAAACCTCGATCTCCAAAGTCTGAAAGGGACAACAGGAAAAATGTTGGACTTCCGAGATCAATCCTTCTCCGTGCATCGTACTTTTGAAAAGAAGAAATGTTCGATCCCCAACTCTAAAACACTTAGAAGAAATTATGAAGCTTTGTTAGGGATCGGGCCTCAGACCTTCTTCCTTCCACCTTCAAAAAGAAAAGAGGAAGAAGAAAACCCTTGCTTGTTGAAGTCTGAATGTCTTAGACATTTTAGAAGTTCAATGAACTTCAATGATTGGGCCTTTCACCTACCACTTGTGAAATGGAAAGAAAAGGACTGCAACACTTAAAAACCTTTGAAATCGGTGGACGTCGACCATCGGGCCTTTTGCTTTCTGCATTCAAAAAAGAAGGAAGAAAAGAGAACTCTTGCTTGCCACCACCTGCAACACTTAGAAACACTAGAGCTCATTGGCCTTCGACAATTAGACCTTCCATCTACCACTTATGAAAAGATGGAGGAAGAGGAGCCTCCCAACCTCTAACACTTGAAACACTTAGGTGAATTGATGAATTATCAAGGTGGAGCTTTTGGAGCCAACGAGAAAGGCATGATGGAGAAGGGAACCCTAAACTCCAAAATCTCAAAAAGGTAGGAAACACAAGGAAAACACTTAGGATTTTGGACTTAACCATTTGGGGGGATTTTTTCCTTGCATTTCAAAAGAGAAAACACTTATAAATTTCATGGATCCTTGGGCAATTTGGCCTAAAGGAAAAATAGGACAACAAAGCCCAACGAGAAGAATAATATATATGAGTGGGAGTAAGCATTTTAGAACAAATATGGAACTTCTCTACAAGGGAAAGAGGCTTAGCAATCTAAAAGTGTGATTTCATCTCAATGTGATCTAGAAAAAATTGCCAAAGAGCTGAAGAGGAGGATTGAAAGGCAAAAGAAATGCCCAAAAACCTAAATATTCCCTATCGTGATAGAATGTTAATTTTTAAATTTCAAATGTTTAACTCTCACCCAAGAATTTCTAGGCTTTGGGGTTATTAATTCCTCTCATCATGTGCCTTTGTTATCATAATTTCTCAAGCCCACTTCCTATTGCATATGTTGTCATTGATGTCAAAATAGTGGTATTCATTAATGTTAGAAGAGTGTGCAGAGGTGTTGTGATGTGGAAAGCATAGTGGTGTGTATATGATGTCAAAGGAGTAACGATTGTAGGAGCTAACAAAGGAGTGATGATCAAAGGAGCAATCAAAGAGTGGTCATCAAAGGAGAAGACAAAGGAGTGATGATCCGAGGAATTGTGAGGTGAAGGATATGGTGATGAAAGTCATGAGCATGCTATTAGATCAGTATCAGCTATACACAGTTGTACCTTATCTTCTAAAGTTCATGGACATGTGAAAGTTGTCAAGTTGAAGGATATGCTGACATGAAGAAGTTGTGGCTTCTTATTTTTGATGAAAAGAGTTGTGATTGTTGTCTATAGTGTTGTGAATGTTGCATTCATTGTCTTTTGATGAAAAGCATTGCATAAGATATGAAGGAAAGTGTACAAGGTTTCAATTGGCAAAGGCGCAGGGATTTATACTGAAGGAGCTTAGAAGATTGTACCACATTCTACCGTAGATGAAGATATGGGCTTAAAATTTGGAGGTTAGATAGAGATAGCTATGAAGTATGCATGATCCTAATTTTGGTTTATAAAAAGTACCACAAAGAATTCGAGAGCTAGTAGATTGAAGACAAAGATAATATAGCACTTGGTGTTGCAGTCACAAAGTTTCAGAAGCTTACTTCGCATTTCTCTCCACTAGAAGATATGATCTTGTGGCTTGGAGGATAGGTAGATATATATAAGATGTATGATATACTCAAGTTTCAAATGTTGCAATGTACTGCAGTAGTTTCTAGAATCAGCTAAGTGAAGACAAGTCTTGTTGCTAGTTAGGATTATCAGAAGGAGAATGTAAAAGCCATCACATTTCACCGCAATATAATATTTGGGTTTTTTTTTTGAAAGATAAGTTTAGATTGTATGTAACTATGCTCAATTCAAGTTTCAAGTGTTGTGAAGTATCGCAAGTATGATTGTCAATGTTCTATTTCAAGACAATGTAATCAGACTGAGTAAGGGATATTGGCATCAGTGTTTGTTTTTTTGCACCAGAAAGAAGATACATAAATCAAAGAAAGGAATATATGAGAAGGTTTTTCAAGTCATATAATGCTTAGTGTATGATCTGCATGATGTTATTTTGTGTCTCTCGTACCGCTTTAGGTCTGGAGCTAATGCATGGAAGAGTAATTGTTTGTGATGCTGACTTGGTGAGTGTAAGTGATTGCACCATGTGTTTGGAAGTGTGCACTAGCTTTGAGATGTGTTCTAAGGTAAAATAGGTCTTGTTGATCACTTGGTATGAATTGCATAATGGGATTTTATTCCTACATTACCATAGTTGATCTGGGAGTTGACTTGTTTGGTCGTTGCACGTTTCATGTTACATGTTTCATCTAGGCCGACAAAGGTGAAGTTTTGAAGACTTGCGGAGCATATAAATGAAAGATCAAGTTTGTTGCAAAGGGTAAGAGTGTGTGAGTGTGAGTGAGGAGCATGTGTGAATGTGATAATTATTGAACACACTCGGATACTGAGAGGGGGGGTGAATCAGTATTCAAACAAATCTCAAACCCTCTGGAGCAAATTAAAACTTAAACTTTATAGATTAATAGAAACACAAAAGATCAACACAATGCACAACACCACATAACACCGGATGTACGTGGAAAACCCCAAAAAGGGGAAAACCCACGGTGAGGATTAACTCACAATATATGAAGCTCACTGCTATAAAAATTACAACTTTATTTTAGGGCTACAACCCAAGGAAGCTACTACTCCCTGCAGACTTTATTTTAGGGCTTCAACCCAAGGAAGCTACTACTCCCTAAAGAAAGGTTTTAGGGCCACTCCTAAGGAAGATACAACTCCCTATAGACTTTGTTTTAGGGCTACAACCCAAGGAAGAAACTACTCCCTAAACTAGGAACAAACTCATAAATGATTACAACATGACAGTCCTTCTACTACCTGAAACTGACAATGAAGCTCACTCCTTTAATGATTGCAATTCTATTCTGGCACTCCTCTTTTGATGATTGCTCTTCTGCTTTGACAACTTCTGCAACTTCTTCAAATGTCTTCTTTGCAACTTACTGACTTACTGCTTTCAGCCTTCAAGAAGTTTTGCCTTTGGCTCACTACCTCCTAAAATCAGTTAGGAACACTCTTGACTTCCCTTCTGTCTCAAAAATGTATTCAAGATGAATTAGGATAGACTCTATTACTTTTGCTCTTTCTCCTTCAGTCACACATCAGAATGCATTACACAATCATATTCACTTCACACACTCATACTCGTAATCATACCTCACCTAGATCAACTAGGTTTACAATATATACATGATATTACATTGATTGCATTACAAGTCAGCTAGAGACAATAAGAATATTACATTTTACAAGTCAACCAGAGATCAAACAATATGAAACATATAGAGGGAAAGTCTTAACATGAAATACACGCAATACCAAGAAGAGGAACATGCCTTGTGGAACCCAACACATGCTTAACCTAGTCCTAAGCATCCTTCACAGCATCATCCTTCATAGAATAACATCTGCACGCTTCACAAAATTGAAGTAGGTCACCCTTAAGCAAGAAAACATGAATCTTGTAGCACATCGATCATTACAACTTGGCAGTACTCATGGAAGATTAAACATTATTTGTGCTTCTCCCAGATGAGTCAACATGACCCACACAACATCTCCAAACACTCCTTGAACTCCACATAACAACTTTATGGCTCACACCTCCAACATACCTCAGTCGGCCTCAACAACAATAAATCTTCACAAACTAACTTGAAAACTTTATGCAGTACTGGAAACATAAAAGATCTGCATGTGCTTAAAACCTAAGAAACATAGAGACATGTAGAATGTCCACATAAACTTATATAACGAATCTATACAATCTCCAACTGGCACAAGTACTCAAACATATGTTCTATAGAACAATTAAGCATCCAGAACCATCTGTAGTACACTATTGTTTGAGAAACTAAACTTGCAGACCATCAAATCACTTGATACTACATAGTAGTATGCATTGAACATCCCTAAACATGTTCACATAACAACATGGACAAATCTTCACTCCTGAAGAAGTGTGGAGCATTCCAACAAGTCTTCATCATTTCTTTACTCTACCAGTGCACAGATCGGAACTTTGTCACTTATAATTTTCACTGCGAAGGAGAAAATTATATGAAACCTTGAATGTAGTACCTTCTCAACATACTAAAGTTAACTTCTGAACTGCATATGACCATATCTTCAAATGCAGAGAAATGTGGAGCATTTTACCAAGCAGTCTTCCAAGCAACTTCCTGCATCAGAAACCTTCACCAACATCCAGAGACCAAAATCTTCTTGTAACAGCACATACATCCTTAGGAACAATAGAAAAGAGTATACAACATGCTACAGACCATCAACACTATCTTTCCAACATCAACATTATGATATTAATCATTATTTTAATACTTTTGATTCTCATCTTAATGCTTCTAATTCCCATCTTAATATGTCATCATGATATTATCTCTGTTGAAAACAAACAAACTTGACACAACCTCAATAAACATTAAACAAGGCATGGAATCCAACCATGAACATCAGCAACATCACTATTAGCACACCATCATCAACATAAGCATCAATGATAGCCCAAACAGAGTGTTGACATCAATGACAACCACATCAGTGGCAACCTTAGGTAGCATATGTGCAACAAGAATGAGTGTATGTGTGTGTGTGTGAAGAAGATAAATGATCTGGAAGCTGAGAAGGAAATCTGAAGACTATAATGCATGATTCATAACAGAGGCTGTGTTATGGTGTGTTGAAGGTAGCAGAGTTGTTTGAGTAGTGTTGTTGTTGCATAGGTGATTGAACTAGTAGAATCTGTCAAGTGTTTTGGTACAGAGGTTGGAGTCTTATTTTGCAAATGTTGTAAGTGTTGTATCACTTCAAGGAGTTGTAGATGCCTTTGGGTTGGAGCCCATAAAACTATGTATCAAGAAGTTGTAGCTTCCTTTGGGTTGGAGCCCATAAAACTATGTATCAGGGAGTTGTAGCTTCCTTTGGGTTGTAGCCCATGAAATTTGTTGTAAACCTATTTTTATTTGTGATGGATTTGGAAAGTAGATCCAAGTAGCTTGCTCACTGTGGTTTTCCCTTCTAGGGTTTTCCATGTAAATCTGGTGTTATGGTTGTGTGTTTGTGTGACTGTGTTTTGAATTACATAGTTTGTTTCATTATCTATTTAAGGTAGTAGAAATATTTGGTGGATAAAGTTGAATTGGATTAAATTGTGGCATATACTGATTCACCCCCCTTCATTATATCAGTGTGTTCTAACAATTGGTATCAGAGCTAAGTTCCTTGGTGCAACCTAATAGCTAAAGGAAGATCTTGGATTAGAACACATGGCTCAGAGATAGTCCTCTTCTTCTAACAAGGCACCACTATTTGATGGATCCAACTATTCTTTCTCAAGTGTAAGGATGGAAGCCTATCTTACCTCCCTAGGGTATGATGTTTGGAGAGCTATAATTGATGATTATATTGAACCTGCTCATCCTATTACAGATTCAGATGAGAAGAGAACCCATGAAAACAATGCTAAAGCTAAGAATGCTATCTTAAGTGGTCTAACCAATTCAAAGGTTGTCAATGTAGTGCAGTGTAAGATAGCCAAGGAGATATGGGATAAACTCAAAATCTCTATGAAGGAAATGACAGTATAAAGAAAACAAGATTACAAACTTACAGAGCTATGTTTGAGAATCTAAGAATGAAAGAAGAGGAAAACATTGCTAGCTATTTGCTCTAAGTGGATGAAGTGGTCAATGGAATCAGAGGGCTAGGTGAAGAAGTGTCTAATTCAATGGTTGTGAAGAAAGTCCTAAGAACCCTCCCTCATAGGTTTGATTCCAAAGTCTTTTCTATCAAAGAAGCCAAAGATCTGAAGATACCTACCATGAAAGAGTTGTTTGGGTCCCTCACTGCCTATGAGATGAGAAATGAAGTCCAAGATACATCCAAAAGATAAACTTCTTTCAAAGCTATGAAGAAAGAAGGAACATCTAGTCCACGCAGTGAGTCTGAGGAAGAAGAAGCAAACTTTGTGAGAAAGATGAAGAAGGTTCAAGAAAGTATAAAGGTAAGTTACCTTTCAAATGATTTAAATGTGGAAGAGTTGGTCATTATGCTTCTAAATGACCTTTTGGAGAAAATTAAAGTAGCAACAAGGGTTTCAAAAGGAGTAACTTCAAAAGGAACCTCCTTTCAAAAGAAGACTACAACTCCTCAGAAGAAGTAGATCACTATTCATTAGATGATGAAAGAGGAGAGTCCCTATTCATGGCCATGGTAATCCCTAATATGTCTGACAAGACCATAGATGAAGAAGAATGTGAAGTTGATTTTGAAGGTGAACTTATTTTTGCTCTTGAAGACTTAGAATGTGTAAGGAAAGAGAATGAAGAACAAAAGATTTGATTGAAACTAAGACAAATGAATGCACAAAGCTTGAGAAATAAATCCTTTCACTCATAAAAGAATTAGAAAAAGCAAAGTCTGGAAAATCGAATGACCTTGAAGAAGCAGATCTCATTCCAGTCATGTCTCAAGGAGGAAGATATGGAAGACCCTTTCATGCAAGACAAATCTTCATAAACAGGTTCAATCATGCCTTTTTTAATTATTGTTTTATTTGCAATAAATATGGTAATAAGGCTATGGAATGCAAGTCTAGAATGAATAGAAGAAATTTTGTAAGTAGGAATCCTCTTACTTCACTAGTAGATTTCAATGTGACATGTCATATTTGTAATAATTTTGGACACATAGCAAGATACTGTAGAAGTGGATTAGCAAAATTAGAAACTTAGGTGACAAATATTGATGAGCAAGATAAGGAGAGTGACACTTCTAAAAGATAGGAAACAAACAATAAGGTTGAAAATTTAATGATTGTCCAAACAACATTTCATGCCCAAGGGAAAACAAATCCCTAGGTAATAGACAATAGATGTTCAAGCCACATGACAGGTGATAAGAGCAAATTAATCAATCTTGTCAAGTGGAATGGTGGATCAATCAAGTTTAGAGATAATACATCTGCAAGGATTTGTGGAAAAGGAACCATAAGTATTGATGGAAGATCTAAAATAGAAGATGTTCTATATGTAGAAGGACTTAAGCACAATCTTCTCAATATGTTAGATGTGCAGCAAAGGATACAACCTCATATTTCATGAACAAGGATGTGAAATCAGAAGAGCAAATACTAGTAAATTAGTGGGAGAAGGTTCTAGGATAGAAAACAACTTGTACAACCTAAAGGGTGTTAATGTAAGGAGTTGTCTTATAGGATAGACAAATGAATTCTAGTTGTGGCACAAAAGGATGTGACACATCAACTTTGACAATCTTGTGAAAATCAACTCCATACAAGTAGTAAGACACATTCCAAAGATTATCAAGCCTGCAAGCATCATGTGTAAAGAATGTCAAATTGGGAAGTGGACAAGGATAAGATTCAAGACCAAGGCGTATTCCTCTACAAGGCCATTGGAACTGATTCATACTAATTTGTGTGGTCCTACCAAGACAAAGAGTCTCTAAGGTGAGGTATTTTATGTTACTTATTGATGATTACTCTACAATGACATGGATTACATTCTTAAATTTAGTAGGTTTAAGATTTTCAAGTCCATGGTTGAAAATGAAATGATTTCTAGAATCAAGTGCTTAAGGTCTGATAGAGGTGGTGAGTTCACATCAAATGATTTTGAAGAATAATGTGAAGAACATGTAATAAAAAGGTACATGTCTGCTACAAGAACACCTCAGCAAAATAGATTAGTAGAAAGAATGAATAGAACTATCTAGGAGATGGCAAGAACAATGTTGAATGCATATTGGAAAGAAGTAGTCCATACCGCTATCTATATTCTTAACAAAGGACAACTAAGAGTGAACAACACTAAGACACCATATGAGCTATGGAAAGGAAGACCTACTTCTGTAAAGTATTTCAGAATTTTTAGAAGAAAATGCTATATCAAAAGAGATGAAGAAGGTTTGGGAAAGTTTGACTCAAGATCTGATGAAGGAATTTTTCTTGGATACTCAACTAGAAGCAAAGCTTACAGATGCTACAATAAAAGACTAAGGAAAATAATTGAGAATGCAAATGTTAGGGTTCATGAAGAGTCACAATCATTCACACATGAGCAAGAAGAATGTGGTTCAAATGAATCTGCTTGCATAGAAGAAGAAAAAGAAGTTGAAGAAAAGGAAGAAACACAAGAGAAGGTCACCAAGACTCATGCCAAGTATGTTCAGAAGAACCACTCAGAAGATTAGATAATTGGAGACAAGAATGAAGGTGTACAGGCTAGAAGAAGATTTGCAAGGGTAAATGAACATGTAAACTTCTCTTTTTGTCTAAGATAGAACCTAAAACTTGTGTTGATGCTAGAAGGGATGAAGGATGGATCCAAGTAATGGAAGAAGAACTAAATCAAATAGAGAAAAATTAGAGTTGGGAATTGGTACTGCCAAGATCTGCAGACAAAACTGTGATAGGGGCAAAATGGGTGTTCAGAAATAAATTAAATGAAGATGGAGAAGTGGTTAGAAACAAAGAAAGGTTGGTCTACAAAGGTTATTCACAAGTGGAAGGAATTGACTTTGAGGAGACATTTTATCCTGTAACAAGAATGGAAGCAATCATGATGTTTCTTGCATTTGTAGTTCACAAGGACTTCAAGGTAAATCACATGGATGTCAAATATGCTTTCTTGAATGGTGACTTAGAAGAGGAAGTTTATATAGAGCAACCTAAAGGATTTAAGCTATTAGAAGATCAGAGTGTGGTATGCAGACTTAAAAAGACTTTATATGGTCTCAAACAAGCCCCTAGGGGTTGGTATGCAAGGTTGGACAAGTACTTACTCCAACAAGGATTCAAGAAAGGTATCACATGTAGCAATCTATATATCAAAGTTGAGAATGAGCAAATACTAATAGTAGTAGTATATGTTGACGATATAATCTTTGGTGACAATGATGAAATGTGTAAGAAGTTTGCAGAAGAGATGAAGAAGGAATTTGAAATGTCTAGGATAGGTGAGCTATCATTCTTTCTTGGACTCCAAATTATACAATCAGATGAAGCTATATTTATCTCTCAAGAAAAGTATGTTAAGGAGATGTTGAAAAAATTTAGTATGGAATATTGCAAACCAGTGAGTACTCCTATGGTAATAGGTTTTTATTTGAGTAAATATGATGAGTCACCTCAGGCTAATCAGACTTTGTATAGGTCTATGATTGGGGGCCTATTGTACTTAACAACATCAAGGCCTAACATTATGCAAGATATTTGTATGGTTGCAAGGTTTTAAACTGATCCAAAAGAAACACATGTGAAGGTAGTAAAATTTTTTTTAGATATTTGAAGAGTACTCCAGGCTTTGGACTATGGTATCGAAAAGGTAATGATTTCTCCCTGAGTGCATATATTGATGCAGATTGGGCTGGCAATGTTGATGATAGCCAAAGTACTAGTGGTGGAGCTTTCTTTTTGGGAGATAGATTGGTCTCATGGTTTAGTAAAAAGTACGATTCAGTTTCCTTATCAACAATAGAAGCAAAATATATAGATGCAACATCCTACTACACTCAAGTATTGTGATGAAGCAAACATTGAAGAATATCAAGGTAATGTATGATGAGCCCATTCCTATCATATGTAATAATATGAGTTCTATCAATATTTCAAAGAATCCAATGATACATTCTAGAACCAAGCTGTAACATACCAAAACTTCAACAAGACTAAAATCAAATATTTACCATGAGATAAAAACACATAAGGTGAAAAAGATTGAACTTTTTTTTGAATTAATATAATCTCAATGAATCAAGACACATTACAAAATCATAATTTCCTTTCTGAAATATACATGTTATAATATACAAAGATGACATTTTTTCTTTACCATTACAAATATCTGCAATAGATAATGTTTTACATAGTCTTAATAAACACAAGTCATATAACCCAAATGTATATTGCATTCAGAATTTTGACATCCTTATCGCAAGCCTTGGCATGTCTTCTGCTAGAGAGAGAGAGCATCTTCCCAGTGCTTTTCCTCCAACCACAGACCGGTGGTCTCCCACACATCTTCCAATTAGAAGTGGCCCTACCCTTCACAAAGACTATAGACCAAAGGTGACCAATGGTAATTTTCCATTTGAGTACACAGTGTTGTATCCTACATAACTCTATCGATCATACAACCCTAGATACCCTCTAGCTATGTATGATCATTCCAATAGGTTATGCAATCCAGATATGGTGAATCGACAATGCACATAGAGACATATGCATTACTTTGGCCAAAGTTTCAATATAAATAGACGTTCGCAATGAACGTGGTCGTAATGTTCACCCACCCCAACTCAACTTGGATACTATCACATCCTGCAGTTTGACTATATAGTTTAAACAACTCTAATTTAGTCTTCCTGACTTTGACAGGTTTGCAAACACCGTCATTGTTCCATAGATCTCATGGATTTACTTTTATACAAGGATACTCTTTGCATCTTTGCAATACTCAAGATCCCAAAGCTTATTGACACTTAAAATCTCTAGACATAAGCTTATCTGTACTATAATTCCATTCTTGTCAATTTGACTTAGAACTAACCCTTTAATCTAGGATATACATGCAATATAAATATATGTTTAGGTAATTCTGACCTTTCAGAGATTCCCTCTTTGCTTAATGGCAATTTATAGGGTCTATGACATTTTGTCACTCTACTCTCTGACTCAAATATCAAACATCTTTGATGCACTATAACAAGTTTCAACTCTTTCATAGAATCATTTAAATCTGATAAAGTACTACTAAGACCCTTCCTGTCTTGCTCTATGGTTTTCTCGACCATTCCCTATTGGCCTATATATATATATAGGTTTCCTATATCCTCCTTGTTTTAATACTAGGGTTTAGCTTCTCTAACCCAATACATGGAAATATCAAACATCTTTGTTTTCCAAACGTAATAGCATAAGTATAACAAAACATGAGAACAAATACTTCTAGTCTTTCCCAGACCACTTGGCATTGCTCAAATTCACTCTTCTCATAAATGAATAAACATAGTATAGGAGGTATATCCTCATCTATATAATAAATTAATGGACATTATCACTTTTCAAAACTAGATTTTCAATTAATTTCAACCTATCAACCCTAATAGGTTTGATCCATAAAGGATAATAAATCCTTTCGACCTCTCGGTCTACTTAAGTCTACTGACTTTTCATTTAAATAGGTAACAGGCTCAAATGTATATTCATCCTTCAAATACATGTCAATAAACCTATATCAATAATCTTAAGTACAACAATTCTGTGGGGTTTTGATTTTGAATCTCCCAACATATCCAACTTGGTATAAATCTTAAAAGGTATTCCCAATACCGAGTTAACTTAGTCCTCTATAAAAAAGGGCACTTAAAAATAAGCTCTAATGAACATAAACTATGATAACTATACCTTTCCATATCCTAGTCTACTCTTTCTCAAGATAATATAACATAAGCAATAGATGCCAATCAAAGGCTATCTAAGTTTCCACATTCTTAGATCACCTATTTTCTTGGATTTGTAATCCAATAAAACAAGAAGAATTGTATTTCTTATAAGGAAATCTATATCTTTGCTGTCATAAAGTCATTTCAAAATCGTAACGAAATTATCTCTCCAAGTCTCTATTCAGAGAACTAGTGATCATGAGCTTCTTAAATAAGATTGCATTTATGTATTCATCATGGTCTTTATTATAGACTAGGGGATCGATTTCTATTCTTCTAGTTTCCCATTACTTACTCAAAATCTATGTTCAATAAGATAATAGTACAACATGATTATAGTACCCTCTAGTTTTCTCTAAACCACTTAGGTACTATTCAAATTCCCGTTACTCATAGGATACGAGTACCCTATTGAAAACATAACATTTTGAGTCTAAGATAACAATATAATGCATTCAACCTCTAGGTAAGTCAACTAACTTTTACTAAGTAGAGATAAGAACTAAAGTTTAACATCCTAAGTTTATTTTGATATAGCTTACCATTGTTGTTTGAATGAGTAAGAGATAGGGTATTTCTATACCAAATTATTCTTAATGATAACAATATCATTATTTAACATTCATGTGTAAGAAATAACTATTCCAAGATCTTTGGCTTCAAGGCATAAAACCTATTCCAATATCTCCTTGGAATACATAAACCTATTTTGAACTTTCTACACAGAAGAATAGATTTGGATCACTTACCAATATCAAAATGACACCTATTATTCTGTAGATTACTTATGTGATAACATATTTCACTCTACTAAGTGTTCACAAAGAGGCTAATATCATTTCCAAGAAAATAACAAGTTTTTAACTAACCTACAATCATTTGATGATAACCATAAAACTCATAACATGTCAGCCTCTAATAGATTACTCTGTTGTCGGCCTTCTAAGACACAGTACAAAATGTGACTTCACTACCACTAGTAAACCAGACAGATCTTAAACAATTACTTGTGGTTTACTACACCCAAAAAGTCATCTATTGTCAAACATTTAAAGGTTTACTTCTATTCCCACAAGTAAATAGACTGTTCAGTTTCATGCAGACGTTTGATGCAGATCTAAAATAATAACCTCCAAGGAACTTTTCAAGTATAATGTGTCTAAAGAAAACAATTTCATAATAGGAAAGAAGTAAATAATAACAAGAGATAACCATACCTCTAATACTTCCTCTGAACTAGTCGTGCCATTAAATAGCATGTAGGCCATAATATGAGGTGTTACCTTAGAAAGGAAACACAAGCATACAAGAGTCAAGGTGTCACCTATCAGGTAAATGTCACACCATGAGGTTTCCATGCTTCGCTAGAATGAAACTAGGCACCTTTTGACAACTATTCCAAAATAATGGCAATGATTTTTAGCATATAAAGGTTCGGCCAATCCTCTAGTCCATTAATGACTCCACTCAAAAGTCATTAGTAGATTCTCCACGAACCATGAAAACTTCCACATTTTAAGCCTCCAAAATCTCTCCACAAAGGAATAAAATGATGAAGGTGGTGAAGATGGTCAAGTAAGGAGTCAACAATTATAAAGTTATATTGTTTTCTATAAGTTATGACTCCACCACTAGGTTGTTAAAAGATTCCCACATAAACTATACCATGATATCTCCCTCAACATCAAACCTTTAATTCATTTAAGACTCCACTCTAGTTGTTAATAATAACTGGGCCCACTCCCGTGGATTCTCTACTCAAGGTTGATAAGCAATAGAAAATGCCCACTAATCCATGGGTCTCTCCACAAGATCAGCCTATGAAGGCTCTTAGATGAGCATGCATGGTTTGAGGGGATTGTGGGTAATAATTACCACTCCTCACGCAATAATGTCTCTCTCTCTCTAAAGCATTACTATGCTTATCGATAAGAAAGAATGTTTTACTGATAAATGAGGTTGGTAATATATAACCCACTAACAACTTTGTTCTAACTTCCCAAAGTTTTACATAAAAATAATAGTCTATGATCTTAGATATTAATATCAATAGGGTTAATAACAATGTGCACAATACGTGATTGGGTTGAGATATTCTCCCCCACACGTTTAAAAGTAAAACACATCAATTTTGATTAAATGAAATACAAAATCAATGTTAAAACCATAAACATGAAACATGCTAACAATTCTACCAACTGCGCCATTGAAGATGTAATCAAAAACTTAATTACAACGTCATAAATGACATGCTCAATAGAAAGTCATCTTAGTCACAGAACAACTATCGTTTGACCTCGACAATGTCAATTTCACACAACGACTAGATTGATGCAATAATAGCTCAAATGGGTTCTAAAAGACATCAACAACCTGTCGAGTCGTTCCAAGAATTAACCAATAAAACACAACTTACCTCAATCAATTATAGTTTTTTGACTGTTGAACACTATACTCATTTGGCAAATAACTGTTTATAACCCAAGGTCTATTCGAGCCTCTCCTCAAAAGATACTCTCTCTCTCTCTCGGAGAGTAATCAAAAACTTATTTTCCTGCATACATCTTGTCATCACCAGATCATGATTAGTGCATCGTTAGTCCATTCATAAACCTTATGAATTAACTAATCAAATTCTCATAATATAATTTGTTGAATCATTTAATTATATGCATTATCCCTAATCACATATACTGATATACAATAAAATCAATATTTTTCAATGATATTAAATCATAACGTCAAATCATTTTTCCATGAATTCACTTCTATTCACGTAAAAGTAAATAGTAAAAACAAAGCCAAAATTAGGGATGTAACACAAGCACACATCCATCAAGTATCACTTTTTAAGAGAAAAGGTTGCAAATCAAGAGGTAAAATTAGAATATGTACCTATAAAGGATCAGTTTGCAAACATCTTTACAAAGGCACATTCCAAGGACACATTTGAATATATCAAATAGAAGTTAGGGGTTGTTTCCCCTCCTTCTAACTAGATGCATAGATGATGCATCTGTTTAGGGGAGTAGTTCAAGATATGTCAATTATTTGTGGATTGATGGTGGCTACCTTTCAAGAGGAGCAGGTAGATAAGAGACTAAGGAGCATGACAAGGATTGCACAAACAGGGAGAGTTTTGTATGTTTTTTTGCTAGTACAAAGGAAGACCACTAGCCCTTTACTCTTGTGTCAAAGGGGGAGAAAAAATTGTATAAGGTTAGTGTTGCAATCAATGACAAATGGGGAGATTGTTGCATATGTTGTCACTGATGTCAAAACAATGGTATTCATTGATGTCAGAAGAGTGTTAAGAGGTGTTGTGATGTGGAAAGCATAGTGGTGTGTATATGATGTCAAAGGAGTAACAATCAGAGGAGTAGACAAAGGAGTGATGATCAGAGGAGCAGTCAAAGAGTGATGATCAGAGGAGCAGATAAAGGAGTGATGATCAAAGGAGTTGTGAGGTGAAGGATATGGTGATGAAAGTCATGAGCATGATGTTGAATCAGTATCATATGTACACAGTTGTACTGTATCTTCTGAAGTTCATGGACAGGTGAAAGTTGTCAAGTTGAAGGATATGGTGACATGAAGAAGTTGTGGCTTCTTGTTTTTGATGAAAAGAGTTGTAATTGTTATCTATGGTGTTGTGAATGTTGCATTCATTGTCTTTTGATGAAAATCAATGCATAAGATATGAAGGAAAGTGTACAAGGTTTCAATTATCAAAGGCACATGGATTTGTACTAAAGGAGCTCAGAATATTGTATCGCATTCTACCATAGATGAAGATATGGCCTTACGGTTCGGAGGTTAGATAGAGACAACTATGAAGTATGTATGATCCTAATTTTATTCGTTCATAAAAAGTACCGCAGAGCATTCCAAAGCTAGCATAGTGAAGACAGAGAATACAGTGGTGTTGCAGTCACAAAGGTTTAGAAGATTGCTCCTCATTTCTCTGCACTAGAAGATATGATCTTGCAACTTGGAGAATAGGTAGATACAAATAAGAGGTATGATAGACTCAAGTTTTAAATGTTGCAATGTATCACAGTGGTTTTTGGAGCCAGCTGAGTGAAGAGAAGTCTTGTTTTTGGTTAGGATTATTAGGAGAATGTAAAAGCCACCACATTTCACCGTAATTTAATATTTGGCTTTATAGTTTGAAAGATAAGTTCAGATTGTCTGTAAGTGTGCACAATTCATGTTTCAAGTGTTTTGAAGTACCACAAGTATGATTTTCAATGTTCTATTTCAAGACAGTGTAATCAAACTAAGTAAGGGATACCAATGTCAATGTCTGTTTGTTTGTACCAAAAAGAAGATACATAAATCAGAGAAAGGAATGTATGAGAAGGATTTTCAAGTCATATAATGCTTAGTGTATGATCCACATGATGTTATTTTGTGTCTTTGGTACCGTTTTAAGTCTGGAGCTAATGCATACAAGAGTAAGTGTTTGTGATGCTAACTTGGTGATTATAACTGATTGCGTTATGTGTTTGGAAGTGTGCACCAGCTTTGAGATGTGTGCTAAGGTAAAATAGGTCTTGTTGATCACTTGGTATGAATCGCATAATGGCATTTGATTCCTACATTACCGTAGTTGATCTAGGAGCCAACTTTTTTGGTTGTTGCACGTTTCATGTTACATGTTTCATCTAGGCCCACAAAGGTGAAGTTTTGAAGACTTGTGAAGCATATAAATGAAAGATCAAGTTTGTTGCAAAGGGTAAGAGTATGTGAGTGTGAGCGAGGAGCATGTGCGAATGTGAGAATGAGTGTGTGTGTGTGTGTGAAGAAGATAAATGATCCAGAAGTTGAGAAGGAAATTTGAAGACTATAATGCATGATTCATAATAGAGGTTGTGTTGTGGTGTGTTGTGGAAGTGCGTTGAAGGTAGTAGAGTTGTTTGAGGAGCATTGTTGCTGTAGAGGTGATTGAACCAAAAGAATATGTCAAGTATTTTCGTACAGAGGTTGGAGTCTCATTTTGCAAATGTTGTAAGTGTTGTAGCACTTCAAAGAGTTGTAGCTTCCTTTAGGTTAGAGCCCATAAAACTATGTATCAGGGAGTTGTAGCTTCCTTTGGGTTGGAGCCCATAAAACTATATATCAGGGAGTTGTAGCCCATAAAATTTGTTGTAAACTTGTTTTTATTTGAGGCTGGATTTGGATAGTAAATCCAAACAACTTGCTCATCGTGTTTTTTCCTTTCTAGGGTTTTCCACTTAAATCTGATATTATGGTTGTGTTTGTGTGACTATGTTTTGAATTACATAGTTTGCTTCATTATTTGTTTAAGGCACTAGAAAGATTTGGTGGATAAAGTGAATTGGATTAAATTGTGACATATACTCATTCACCCCCTCTCAGTATATCAGTGTGTTCTAACACTTCCCAATGTGATCAAACTTGTAAAGTTTCATGTAATAGCTTGTTCAAGATACCATTATGATTATTTAACTTCATAGAGTCTTTTTAGAGTTGGGGCCTTGGTGGTCACCTTAAGTTAACATTTGATAAACTAATACACCAAAATCTAGTTCCTCACCAGATCAAATATTTCATTCTTTCAAAATTAGGATGTTGAGGAGGAACTTAAACATGTAATATTGTATGATGTTTCCTGATACTTTGATTCTATTACTTTCTTAGTACTAAGACTACTTCATACTCTAGATTTGGGGGGCACAACTAATTGAGTTTTAATTCGGTAACATGTATGAGGTGTCCCTAGTTCTTGATTCCTAACTATAGTAATTTATTTCTTGTCTCAAATTAAAGATTTGAGAGGTTTACTCTTTGTATGTGGTAAAAACATTTCTTGATTCCCATTCCCTAATGGACTCTTGGGTCATGCCTTTTGATGTGGGCCTACACTTAGTTCACTGGGTTTCAAACTATCATGTACCTTGATGCTTAATTGGTATTTGTTATTATGGTACTCTAAAAACCAATACCTCACCTTACTTAAGAAGACGTCCTTGTGTTGAAATAAAAGATTTATTTCTTATTTGAGGCTCAATTAGACTTATTGTGGCACATTAGTAAATATGCTTTAACTATTTCATACATTGTGTCAGGGTATGAGATGTTTAGATACTTCAACTTAGCCTGATTTGTATTGGCATATATCTTTAGGATTTCATACTATATATCTTAATTACATGTAATTTTAGTATTTATGCATCCTGTGAACCTTGAATTAGAGAATATATGATTATTACTTTCACCTAAATGGATTTCTTGATGCTATCTAATGGCTTTATAGTGCACTTGTAGGATCCATTCAAGAGAATCACTCAGTCAAAGAGATGAATTATGAGTACAAGGGGTACTATCCCCTTACAAAATATTCTCTCCTTAGATAAAAAGAATAGGGATACAAAAATGGCATTGTTCATTATGGATGTGTATCAACTCAGAGATAATTTTGATCCAACTAGGAAAATGAGCCCTTTGATACATAACTTCTATGGACGTAAACTAGAATTAGAAGATTACTGGGCCAATTCTCTTGATGAACATGAGCTTAGGACAAGAGGGTATGTAGAATGACACTTGAACATGTGAAGAATTTTAACATTGCAAGATTTCCAAAAATCATGCATGAAGATGACTTCTTGTTGGATCCACTATGACTAGAAAAAAATCTTTGATCAACCAATTGACAAGGTCAATTGGTTAATTGATGAGAATACTTCTATTGAAGATAGAACAAAAGAGGTGCTAGATAAAACAAGAAAGTAGATTGAGAATCCCTATCCCATGCACAAGGTACCTCAGGTGTAGTCTACTAAGAAAGAAAAACCCTTGAAGAAAGAGAAAATTGTAGAAGGAGAGCCATCCAAAGATGTAGCAAAAGAACAAGATCCATTAGGGGTAGAATCTTCTAGAGGAAAAAATAGAGTAGGGGAGGATAGTAAATAGATACTTTATACTAAAAGAGCCTCCAGGAAAATAAAAGAGTAGGGTGATCCCACAATAGTGTGTTCCACTTGTGGGACATCTTGATTTTTGCCTGAAATCACATATTTTTTAGAAAAATCAATGATTTAAGCCTAGATGTGTTCCATCTAAGGGGGTTTGATTAAAGGGCATTAGATCAAATCCATTTGGATAGAACCCCCTAGGTATAAATAAAACCCTCAATGGCGTCTCCTCCACACTTATCAAAATGCTGACAAAAAACTAAATCTACTTTTTTTGGGGGGATCAAATGAAGTGATGTGGAAATTTCATTTTTTAAGTATGTAGCCCTTAGTATTACCTTTCCAAAAATTATAATATGAGGTATGTTTTCTTTGATATTATAATTTTAAATTTTTTTATATTGGATATAACTCTATTATGAAAAAACAATGACATGTATTCAAGACACTAGGAAAATAACAACATTGTTAAAAAATCTCAAAAAAATGTACTGCACTATACATAGATGTCCTTATTTCAATGGAAAGAAAATAATTTTGATATATATGCTAAGAGAAATGTGTTATAGAATAAAATGGGTCTGAAATTTTTGTTAGTACTAATTCAAAAATTAATAATAAATAAAATATTTGATAAAAAATACCAAAAAATATATGTGCACTAGATAGTGGAGTTAATGGTCTAATTCTAATAAATCATGAAAACAATTTATTTGTAGTGAAAGTTATGCATTATGGAATAATGTCACTCAATAAAAAGTAATCCTTTTAAAAATATAAAAAAATTATAGCTTGAATCTACATAGAAAATTCCACAACTCATTAGTCTACATCATCCTTAAATTCTTAACCATTTGTTCCCTATAATTGATACAAATTAAAAATTGTTGAAAATGATGACTTTGAGCATCCTGCTTTGGCTAAAAAGTGGGACACACTATTGTGTTGTCACCTAGTAGGAATCAACTCATGTGATATAAGAAGTGGATGAGCATCAAGAGGCCAAAGACCAAGTATCCTTGGTTTGAAAACCCAAGACTAGAAAGTATAAAAGTGTAGAGAAGCAAGTACCTTAAATGACTCTTTCTATTGTACAAACTCTAGTCTCTCCTCCTCCCACTTCAAGTGTTGCTCCACCACCCTTACAACCAAATATCCCAACTCTTTATCCACACCAAGAAAGAAAGTTTTTGAGGGAGAAAACAAGTTGAAAAGGAATGATAGAGGATGGAAGAAAATGATAAAGAAGAAGTGAAAAAAGAGGAAATAATATATATCATGAAATCTCC
The DNA here is from genome assembly GCA_027924645.1 of Cunninghamia lanceolata. NCBI lineage: Eukaryota > Viridiplantae > Streptophyta > Pinopsida > Cupressales > Cupressaceae > Cunninghamia > Cunninghamia lanceolata. The sequence goes on along the minus strand of BSBN01000469.1, from coordinate 13,093,080 downwards.
TTACATGAGGAAGAGTCTCTATACTCACATAGGCCTCCTACTAAAATTTTGACTCCCTCACCTTCTACCTCTTCCTCCTCAGGTAAATCAATACACTTAGGCACAACTCCCCCTCCTCCTAGCTCTCCACCTCTAGTTACTTCTCCTTCTCCATTGACCTTCCCTCATTCTTCGCCTCATGAGCAAACTACATAGAGTTCAAATCTATCAACATGGTTATAATTAACTTTCTAGAAGAGGAATAGAGAATATGGTGCATTAACCTATGACTTTTTAGTAATTGTATCTAGATGTTCAAATCACCGCCTAATCCAAAGAGGGAAATAACCTTGTCTATAATTACAATAAGTATTGATCCTCATGGAGCTAGAACAACTGATATATCCATCCCCCTAATGTCAAAGAAGAAAGCCACATGAGGGTGGATGACTATAAAACTCAAAAGGTGAAACTAGGTCACCAAATGAGGGTTGAAGAGAAGAAGACATTAAGAACATTAGTCTCAACTATCCTAGGCAGAATGAGCAAAGATGAGAAAACCAAAGGGGAGTTGAAAGCAAAGTTGGGGGAGTTGACTGCATATGTGGAATATCTTGTTGGGCATGTGGACTCGAATGCTCACTCCAACACTTTTGGTATCTCTTAATTAGATACTTTAGAAAAGATAGGATATGAGTGGAGTGGTGGAAGTTTATAGGGTATGGAGGGACACATTGACATCTCACGAGAGAAAACTCATCAGAGAGGCAATCAAATTATCACAAGATTAGTGATGAAGCTAGTTCTATGACATAGTTTGAAGACACCATAGATGAAAATATTTATCACCCTTGATGACAACTTGCCTATTCTCTAGAAGATGGCCAAGATATCATTCGAGATTTTGAAAGATGAAATTATTCCTAATGATAACCCTAAGGAGAACTTGGAGTGGCTAAAATCCACCAAGTGAAGAATTAATGTCTTGTAGGAATGCAAGAAAAAGTTTTCAAACATGAAGATGACAATATATGCTATCATGATAGGAATCAAAGAATTCATTAAAGCAATCCCTTGCACATTTTGGGAGGGTTGGAGCAAGGTCCACTCTGTTGCCACCATTGCCAAGGAATTTTTTGATTCCTTAAGACATAATTTAACATAGGATTCCATTAACAATATGATGTGGATCAAGGGGAACTTCAATGTGTTTGAGGAGTGTTTGGTGGAGATGCCTAAGCAGATAAGGAATATTCTCTTCTCCAAAACTTTTCACTTCTAGTATTCACATGCCGCCAATCTAAATGTGGTCTTGGAGGCAATTGATAACTTCAAAGAACACTTTCTAGATGGTTCACAATAATAGGGCAATGAATCATAACAAAATCAACAACATAAAGAGATGTGCATCTAGGCACATGGATGCATTATTTTCTTTATCACATTATTTATTCTTTAGGACCTAAAAATAAGGTTTCACACTCCAAATTATGGAGGAAATATGCAATTTTAATATTGTTTCAAATTAGGTCCATAGGACTAATATATGTTAAGGACAAGTTTCAAAATTTTATAATTTCAAATTTTGGGCCCATGAATTTTTAAATCCTATCCATTAGATGCAATTGGGAAATTTGAATTTAGGCACCCAAATTAGATATAATCAATTGATTAAAGTCAAGGAGACTCATAGGTTCTACATGACTTGCTATCTAGTCTACTTGTTGGCTAGAAGAACAAACTTCCCTAGTTTGAACAAGGTGGGAAAGCTTGGATTGGGAGAAACCCTGACACATAGGCATTACCCATAGTTGGAACTAAAATAAAGTTTAAAATATTATAATAGAGTCAATGATACTTTTTTGTACTGCCTCATCAGATGTATGGAGAATGATTACACAAAGAGGCTATCAACAAAATCTATGGAAACTATTGCAAACTTTGGAAGTTGGTATATCTAATTCCAAATGTTCACTTATATGAGAATTGGAGGCTTTCATAAAGCTCCTTATAAGCTCCCTAGGTAACCTAGTGACAAGATGGTGCTCTTAGAGATTTACAGATAGGTGGTTGAGTTCCAGAAGATGATTGAGCTAGATAACATAAATCAAGATTCTATTTCCCCATCTCCATTGGGCTATATACTTGCTCATCAATTCATCATGCCAAGTTAGTCAAAACAGAAATGGCATTGTTTATAATGGATGTGTATCAACTTAGAGGTAATTTTGATCCAACTAGGAAAATGATCCCTATGATAGAGAACTTTTATCAACATGAGCTATAATTAGAAGATTACTAGGATAACTGTATTTATGAACACGAGGTCAGGACAAAGAGGGTGCCTTAGAATGAATTTTACATAGGTGATTAATTTTAACATTGTAAAAGTTATTAGAACCATGTATGAAGATGACTTGTTGTTGGATCCATGTTATAACTAGGAAAGAATCTTTAATCAACAAATTGATAGGGTTGACTGGTCAATTGATGAGAATAGATCTATTGAAGACATAACAAAAGACATGTTGGAGAGAATAAGAAAGTGGATTGAGACCATATCCCATGCATAAGGTATCTTTGGTGTAGCCCCTAAAGAAGGCAAAATTATCAAAGAAAGAGAAAATTACAGAAGGGTAGCTATCCATAGATGCAACAAAAGAACAAGATCCTATAGGGTAGAATATTCTAGAGGGAAAAGTATAGCAGAGGAGGATAATAAATAGAGAGTGTATACTAAAAGAGCCTTCAAGAGAAGGAAAGAGTAGGAATCAACTAATGTGATACAAGAGGTGGATGAGTAGAAAGAGGTTGATGACTAAGTACCATTGGTGAGAAAACCCAAGATTAGATAGTCTAAAAGGGTAGAGGAGAAGGTAACTTAAACAATTCTTCCTATTGTATAAACACCAACCTCTCCTCCTCCCACTTAAAGTGTTGCTCCACCACCCAAGTAACCAAATGTCCCAACTCTTGATTCAGAACAAGAACCCCAAGAGCGAAATTATATGACCCTATTGTAGAGAAGAAGAAAGCTCTCGAGGGAGAAAAACAAGTTAAAAAGGAAGAGCAAATGATGGAAGAAAAAGATAAAGAATAAGTTAAAGAAGAGGAAATAATATACCATGAAATATTCTCACATGAGGAAGAGTCTCTCTCCTCACATAGGACTCCTACTAAAATTTGAACTCCATCTTCTACCTCTTCCTCTATAGGTAAATTAGTGCACTTAGGAACACATCCCCCTCCTCCTGGCTCTCCACCTCTATATCCTTCTTATCCTCCATTGAATCCCCTCCTTCTTCACCTCATGAGTAGACTACTAGTATGGTTAGAATTTACTATCCAAAAAAGGAATAAAGAATATGACCCATCAACTTGTGATTTTCCAGTTATGGTAGACATGTTCAAATCACCACCTAAGACAAAGAGAGAAGCAACCTTGTCTATAATAACTATTCCTGTGGTATCCATTTTTCCTCCCCACTACTCTCATTCTTTTGATCATTTCTCATGATGGAAAATTCCATATTCAAAACTCACATATTGTGCAAGTTTTAATATGCTCTCATGCTTACCCTTCTTATGCCAATATGGATGTTTTAAAGTATTTCAACTCACATTGACCCATTTTTCTTTTCCTCACTAGATTTTACGTATTCTTAATCTTTGTCTCTAAAATATCCTTCTCTAGCATATTCTCATTGAATTTTCAATCTGTTGTCCTCCCAAAATTACCTCTTTCTTTTCCTACCTTGCTTCTCTCTTTCCCTTTCCTCTTATGTGCTGTTATACGTAGAAATGAGCATGATGATCCTAGGTTTGTAGTCATAATACTAACACCCTATTAGGACTAACTCTAACTGTATAGAACCCATTGTGTTCTCTTATACATGTGCATGTACTCTCTAATTATAATACCATACTTAGTAGCATTATTGTTTTATTTTCTCCTTTTGTCTCCCATCCTCATTTTCAATATTCCTTTCTCTTTCCCTAGTATTCTTCTCATCATTGTTGTTACATCCCCAATTTTTGCCTTGCTATACTTTTTACTTTTACTTGGACATAAGTAAATTTATTATAATGATTAGATTAATGATAAGGAAAGACACGGATTATATTGAATGTCATTTATGAAATTATAGAAAAGAATGTGTTATTATCGATTTAATAATTGCATTATGAGATTTGATTTATTATTTGAATAATTTGAATAATGATGCACTGATCATATATTGTTTGGTTACAAGTTGAAATAGGAATACAGATTCTCAGATGACTATCAAAGAAGAGAGAGAGAGTATCTTTTGAGGAGAAATATATAGACCTTAGGTTACAAGTGGTTTATTTGCCAAATTGAGTATAAATGTTTAACGAAAATGTGAACCAATGTGTCATATGAGGTAAGTCTTGCCTTGTTAGTTTGCTTTGAACATAATCAATAGGTAGTCGATATTATTTACAAATATCTCTTAGTCGTAGTAAGTCGTATTAAGTCATAAGTAATGTTAATGACGTCATTTGAACATGAATCGAGACCATTTATGTCTAACGTAAAAGTTACAACATAATTATTGTAATAGGTGGTGTTTTTATTTTTGGGTCACTTAGTGTTTATTTGTTGACTCTTGAGTGTCAAAGTGAATTCCATCAAGTTAGATTGACATGTTTTTACAAAGGAATGTGATGGGGAGATGTGTTTTTATAAATGAATGTGATGGGGAGGTAAACTAGACCCATTCACAATATCCGTAAATCGTTATTTTATTGCTATTATTTTTATTGATTTAAATCGTAATCATCGAATGTGAACGATGATATGTAAGTCTTATTTAATATAAGCCATAGATGTATTTCTAAACTAAAGAGGATAATACCTCACATTATTTAATAAACTTATCAATCGAATAACCTTGGGCATGTTATTTATTACACCCACATTAATTCAAATGATGGAATCTGGATCACTTAAAGTGATCAACCATAATAACCATCGACGGTTATGCTTGTGTCGACATCTTTAAGAGGGAGTATGGTATTATAGTTGCATGCATTGAAAACTCTCCACATTTTGTGCCTTGAACGAACATGTGTTTATCTCTGCTACATAAGTGGGATCGGTTGTAAACTGAATGAGAGAGTGGTCAGTTGCATTACCAATTATCTTACATTTGATGGAGTGGTATAAACTGTTTCATTAAGAGCTTTGAAGAATCATTAATTGGCACTACTCACCTTGATCATAAGGGAGATAAGATTCGTAGTTAAAGGACACACATACGGGGGGATCATTTTGGAAAACATAGAGAGCAGGTCACAGCTAGAACACAGGCATGTGGATGCTATCATTTAGGCTGAGTGAATAGTAAACACAACTGCAAATAACTCTTGTGCCATCGCCAGGTGTCATTCAATATCTATGTTGAAATAGAATTGTAAGGATTTATAATGTCTTTTGTTTGCATGCTTCAAAGAATCGATATTATCCCTTTTCATATGTTTGTGATATTTGATTCTTAATCAGCAAACCTGTTAATGAGTGCTTTCATTATGTTTAAAACCTTTGGAGTTAATGATTGTCGCCATTATCACTGGCTGGCCGACGCTATCAAAGGCTATTAGCCTGAGTTAAAAACCATAGAAATGTGTAGAAGTCGGTCTATTGAAAGATATAACTATAGAATAATATTCCAATACACCGTAGATGTCTTCTTTATGAGTGGTCGATTATGTAGAAAAATTACAGTTGATTAAGAGAAGGTTTGACATTAAGAAGGACCGAGAGTTGATTATTGAGACATTTTATACCATATATATATATATATATGTCAAGTACCATTTAGAACTATGATAGGATTGTAAACATAGTTGAGTAGGATGCTTAAATCTTTGAGGTGGTTAATGGAAGTATAAGAACTATTTCTTGTTAAGTTACAAATAACTTTAATGGTTGTTTTCCAAGAGAACTTAGAATCTCATTAAGCTTAGGAAGATACCTTTTTCATTATAAATCGAGTGATAACTCAATGGAAATGCTTCGATAGAAATATGAATGATCATAGGGTTATCCTTAGTAATTTTACATGAGAATATCTTTGTAGGAAACTAGTATGATATGATTAAATGAAGTCTAGCGAGATAGGAATTTGAGAGGAATCATATTCGAGTATATATATGTGTCGTGACTATTGAAGTCATCATGAATAGGTAAACCAAGAATATTCATATTTTCGTATAAGAGGAAATATCTATTTTTTTTTTCAGTTTAGATAAACTATGAGTTGTTATTAACCTAGTCTCATTGATATGAGTTTCAAATAATTTGTAAAGCCATATTATTATGGGATATTATGTAAAACTTAGAGTCAAATTGAAATCAAATGATTAGATAAGACATATAGATATGTCTAAAGTTTAGAAAAACTATTATCATGATTTAGCTATTGTATAAACATAGATGATGGATAAACTATGGAATACAACAGTATCCAAGTCGAGTGGGGGTGGGTGAACACAACGACGACGTTCATTATGAATGATATTGAAATTAAAAACTTTTGGCCAAAGTAATGCATTTGTTTTTTGCATGCATTGTCGGTTCACTGTATCCGGATTGCTCATCCTATCAGAAATCATACTTAGCTAGAGGGTATCTAGGGTTGTATGGTTTGATAGAGTTGAGTAGGATACAACACTATGTACTTAGGATAGGAAAATTACCACTGGTCACCTTGGGTCTACATCTCTCGTGAAGGGTAGGGCCACTTCCTATGTGGAAGAAGTGTGGGAGACTGCCAGTCTGTAGATGGAGGTAAATCACTGAAAAGATACTCTCTCTCTCCAAGCAGAAGATATGCCAGGACTTGTGATAAAGATGTCAGATATTCAGCAGTAGTATTTATTCCAAAATTGTCTATGTAATTGATTTACATTGTAATTTGAGAAAGACAATATGATGTAAAAGTATTTTGTAAAGAGAAAAGCTTGTAAGATAGAATTACTTGATTATGTGTTGAATAAAAGAAAAATTTTCTCTATCTCATTTTTATCTTGTTAAATTACTCTATGGTAAATTTTTTTGGTTTTACTATGTTTTAAGAATGTTCATGTTACATATGGTATCAGAGCTACCAAGTTTAGCACTAGGGCTTATGAGACCACTATGCTTGCTTGTAGCCAACATTATGTGGTTAGCTAATGTTGAAAAATTTCTGTGCTAGGATGGTACGTCTTAAAAAGACATCAAGAAAGTCTATTAATATGAGTCAACATTTCCTTAAAGCAAAAAGAGAATGTGAGGTCATTATCAAAACCTTTGAGGGAACCAATGATGAGAGTGACATTTGGTTAAGTGATATGAAAACTCTAGCAACTACCTTAACTCGAATCAAGCGAGTGAGAAGGGAGTACTTGGAAAGAGTTAAAGATGAGGAAACAATTATGGTTAGGCGAGATCCCTGCATACCCCCAATTGTTGAGATCATAGAAGTTAGGTCCGATAGTGAGTCAGAGGGTTATATACCTCAATATTATGTATTAGAAAATGAGTCTAAGGATATACTCCTCTTCAGCATGACTTTTGAAGTCATATCTTGTAAAAATGAAGAATACTCTTTACTTTTGAAATGAAATAAATAAAAAAGAGTTGTTTTTGTGCCAAACTATTGTTTAAATTGAGTTTATTATGTTTAAATTTAATGGGAGGCATTATAATCTTGAACTAAGGACAACTCAATATTCTCATGTGTGAGAAATCGATAAACATGGTTCAGACAAGGACTAACCAAGGAGAAAGTGAAGAGGAAAACCACCCACCAAATAATAAGCTGGACCAAATCATAACCATGCTTGAGGAAACCAAGAAAAGACTGGGTGATTTGGAGAAGAAAGTAGATGATAAAGGAAATTCTGAGGGAGGAGGTGAAAACTCCCACGGTGAAAGTGGAGAAAATCATGAAGAGTGTAGTAAGAATACATAACCTAATAAAGAGGCAAGAGATAGACTGGCCTCATAGCTCTCTAAAGACTTGAAGAAGGTCACTCCCCCAAAATTTGATGGGATAGAAACTAGAGATGCTTCAGAATCTTGGTTAATGGAAACGGAAAAATACTTCAAGATAAGGAATTACTCGGAGGTGACCAAGGCGGTATGGGGAGCATTCCAACTGGCAGGAGAAGCATCCACTTGGTGGATGAATAAGAGGATGTAATTGAATGTAAGCTCTCTAAGGGTAACTTGGGATGAGTTGTGGAACTTTTTTGCAAGAGATGGTTACCACAACTCTATTTTGATTAGAAACTGACTGATTTTCAAAATCTTTGACAAAGAGATATGATAGTGGTGGAATATGGAGAAACATTCACCCAACTCCTGAAATATGTTCCACAGTATCAAAAGGATGAGAGATTCAGGATCAGGAAATTCATCATAGGTCTAAATGCTCAAATCGGTGGAGAAGTAGATGTACATGGTCCCAAAACAATAAATCAAGTGTATGAGAAAGCAATCAAGCAAGAGCAAAAGCTGAAATCCATCTTAGCTTATCATGATAGAAACCGCAAGAGGTTTAATGGAAATCCTAACAACCAACCATATAAGAAGAGATATGAAAGGAACTATGATAACAAGAGGAAGGATAAAGGATCTCAGAAGAACAAGAGTGGATTTGGTAATAGGAAGAAGAATGATAACTTCAAGAGAAATGAAGATAACAATGGGAAAGTTTCAGAAAAGAAAGGACCCATAGGAGGATGTTTTACTTGTGGGGGTGACCATTTTGCAAATCATTGCCCTAACAAGAACCAAAATGGTCAACAAAGAGGTACTACACTACCTACTTAGCAAGAAGCATTCCAGCAAAGGATTCATGCAACTCTCGACAATCATCAAGCAAAGTATCAAATCACACCTATTGAGATGACATGTACTTTGTTTGAAGTCCCTATATCTATTTTGATTGATACAAGAGCCACTAAAATTTTTGTTTCTCCTAAAATTTTGAATAAGTTTCCTAGAAAAGCTGGATACATGTCTAAACCTTGGTCAGTAGAATATGCTAACCAATCTAAGGCTCAGGTAGAGCAATGTTTGTTTGAAGCCAAAATTGACCTCCCTAGTTTCTCAACTGAAGTAAACTTGTATGTAGCTCCCCTAGGTTCCTATGATGTAATCCTAGGAATGAGTTGGTTATGGAAGCATAGAGCTAAGGTTGACTATTTTTCAAAAATAGTTGAATGCTTAGATGATTTGGGAAATCAAACCCAATTCCAAGGGATTCAAAGAGAAGTTAAAATCAGACCTATCTCTACCAAGCAATTGAAAAGGGTTAGATGGAAAGGTTGTCAATTGTTTGCAATCAAAATGGAACAAGTGGAGGAAGGGATAGAAAACCCTAGTTCATCTTTTGAAGAAAAGTATCCTTTTCTTTGGGAATTTCAGGATGTGTTTCCAGAAGAACTTCGAGGACTACCTCCCAAAAGGGTTTTTGATTTTGCAATTGATATTAAACCAGGATCTAAACCTATATCAAAAGCACCCTACCGTATGACAACTACGAAGTTAATGGAGTTAAAAGCCCAATTACAAGAATTGTTCGCAAAAGGTTTGATCAGACCCAGTGTTTCACCTTGGGGTGCCCCGGTTATATTTGTTAAGAAGGATGGAACCCTTTGATTGTGTATAGATTATCATATGCTTAATAAAGCAAAGGTAAAGAACAAATATCCTTTGCCACATATTGATGATCTCTTTTATCAGATGAGTGAAGTTGTTGTATTTTCATAGATTGATTTACGATCAGGGTATTATCAGTTAAGACTGAAGGATGAGGATATTCATAAGACAACTTTTAGAACTAGATATGGGCACTATGAGTTCACGGTGTTGCCATTTGGTTTGACAAATGCACCTGCTGCATTCATGAATCTCATGAACAATATATTTAGAGATTGTTTGGATAAGTTTGTTTTAGTCTTTCTAGATGATATACTCATTTATTCTAAGAATGAAGAAGAACATCAACTACACTTGCAAATAGTTCTGCAATGATTAAGAGAACATAAGTTATATGGAAAACTATCAAAGTGTACATTCTTTTAGAAGGAGATTCAATATCTAGGGCATATTATTTCTGTTGATGGAATATCTATTGATCCTGCAAAAATCACAGCTATTTTGGATTGGCTTGTACCAGCAAATGTGCATGAGGTGTGTTGTTGTCAAAATCAGCTACGCTCATTTTTGTAGACAACCCCTACGGAACTTGTCCGTTTTGTAATCTACACTCTAAGTTTGCAAATCAAGACAAGATTCTCTTAGTCTCGCGCAAAATTGTTTGACATCCTAAACTTGTTTACAACATTCCCTCGAATCGACTCCTCGAAGTTTGTGTGAATCGGTTAGGTTGTAAACTGACCAAAATATCAATTTTGGCCATTTTTGGGGTGTTAGTGAATTTTGAGTCCTGACATGTAAGGTCGGCCTAATTCATTGCCTTTACATGTCTTTTTGTTCACTCATGTAAAGTCGGCAAAAAATGCCGCTTCTACATGGTTTTTCTTGTCCCACATGCCCAAACGGCACTTTTCGCCGCCATTACATGTTCTCTTTAAAAAGGTTTTGTTGCACGTATATTGTCGGCGGTTTTAATTGCTTTTGCATTTTTGGTGAAACCCATGTAAGGTGAACCGAAATCGCCGCCTGTGCAAGATCTCTGAGATCTTGAACTCCAAGTGGCATTAATGGCCACTCGTGTCAAGCATTTAGGGCTTGATTTCAACCTTTTAAATGTGTTATTTAAATCATTGTTTCTCATCATTTCCTTTGTTCAAAACCTCCTAGTCGATTCGCGAATTCCTTCTTTGACCATTTGATCATGCATTTTTGATTGCAACGGATTTCGAGTTGCAGTTGGTGCACCTAGGGTTTCCTCCATTTAAACAAGTAAGTGTTTTTGTTTGTTATTGTTGCCTTATTTAAATCTTCCATTTGTTGTTAGCTAAAACAATTGTACCCTTGTCCTCTGAGGATCATATTGTTTATATATTGTTCAAAATGAAATCGTATTTTTTTATTCTTCCTCTTTCTGTGACAAAACCCTATTTTTGGTTTAAACCCCCTTTGGTTGGTATTTTCTTGTGAGTCTTTTCATCGTTTTTGTCTTGTGAAATCATTGATCTCTGCATATATGCGAGCAGATGCGAAGTCAGTGTTTTTTCTACTTAAACCTTTAAAGAGTTTTCCAAACAAAAATGTAAGGGCGGTTGAAATCCCTGCCCTTACACGAAGAATTAACCCTTGCACTCTTCAAATTGCAGAAGCGGTAGAAATCGCCGCCCTTCCACAGAAGGTTTCTTCTCAAACTTGTAGAGTCGGTTGAAACCCCCACTCGAACACTTATAATTCCCCCTTACATGCAGTGTTGGCATTTTTCGCTGCTAAAACATCATGCAATTCAACATACATGCAGAAGCGGTTGAAATTGCCGACCATGCACATACCTTAAAGGTTGCAAAATACCTACATGTAAGGGCGGTCATTTTGACCGCCCCTACACATGTAACATTTTTCCAAGAAATCACATGCAGTAGCAGTGTTTTTCACTGACTTTGCATGATAATAAAAATTCTTCCCAACACATGTACAAGCGGCTGAAATTACCGACTTTACACGTGCAAGTTCTTCCTCATGCAGGAGCAATTATTTTGATCGCTTATGCATGTTTTCCTGAATTCTTCCTAACATTGGAAAAATTTACATTTTAGGCCTGTTAACCCGCTTTTGCCTTTGCCTTAATTTGCGTGCACTCAATCCCTTCAACAAATGCTTTCCTATCCATGATCATCGAATCACGGTTATCCCAGTTTATCCATTTTTTCCCTAACTGTGAGATCATGGCCTTTTGTAGTTCTCGACTAGTGTTTGTGGTAGACATCAATTTCAGAGTTCTCTCCAGAGCTAATGTCAGAGCCATCTCCGTCCAAGGCAAAAATCATGAAGTACAAGTACCAAGGTGTCTTTCCGATGACGACAGTGCAGTCAAATATTGACGAAATCAGAGATACAGAGATTGGACATGTGGACATGGCAGAATTTGTGGAAAGAACAAAATAGACAAATCCTTCCAGACCTATGCAAAAAATCATTGATAGTAATATTAATTTGGTTGCATCATTTCTAGTTTCTGCACACAATCCTAAGTTTGTTCTTTAGGTAGCTAGCCATTACAATAGGGATACTAGAGTTGTGACAGATTCTCATGGGAATGTGATCATGAGATTGGATGTAGAATTCCTAGACAAAATCTTCATGTGTCCACCCATTGAAAATATTGGATGGATTGACTTTACTCAAGGGCAATAGGATTATGATAAAGATGTGGAAGCTGCAAGAAGGTACATAAACAACAAATGGTTGAAAATCCCTAGAAGTAATTTGACCAAATGGCCAAAGGATCTTTCTAGGAGTGACTTTGTAGAGGAAGTTTGCGATTTGATTACTCTTTTGAGTCATATCAAAGGACTCCCCTCTTCTTCCAAGTTCCAAGAATGGATGTACACTTACATCAAGGTGATTCTACGAGGTACTCAGAGAATATTCTGGGGAGAACAGATCAGTAATGCATTGCATGAGCAACTGGTAAAGGTCAATACAACATTCAAATTCTATATGACTTTGTATCTTGTATATGTTGCTGCAAGCATGAGAAGCTTTCCAAGTTTGACTCAGGTAGGAGATTGATCCCTGTCTATGAGTATTACCCTCAAATAACTCTGAAGGGTCAATGATGCATTCTTTTCAGTATTCATGTGCTTATGGGATAGTGAACTTGTTCAGAAAAGGGTCTCTAATGAAGCTTGGTAGGTGGTGAATTCTTTTGGTTGCTTGTTCTTGCAATTCCCCACTTTCAAATATCTTAGGGTAGGATATTATCCTAGATACCCTTATATTCTTCCACGGTATCCTAGTGACCGTATTGTTCTTATAGAGCTGTGCAGACAGCTAATTGTAGTGCACAATAAACAGATGGAATTGAAGAAGTCAGGGATAAAGTTCCCCGTTGAGATTGGAAGGTATTCAATTCAATCAACCAATAAAGCAAAAATAATTGATTCTGAATTACAATTGGTTACTATGAGAACCTACAAGAAAAGAGACCATTTTGACTTCAGAAGAGTTCAAGATAAGATCAAAAGGAAATCAACCTTTCATATACCAATGGCTGAAGATATTTGGGCTGATCTCAGGACACAGAACGAGATCAGAAAGCTAGACTACTACAGACTTCATCTGAGTCAGATTGAAGAGCTGGGCCGAACTAATATTCTAGATAGAATGTAGGATGATGGGGATGTTATAGATCCCATATATAATACTAAAAATGTTGAAGCTTCACCTCTTCCAGAGGTGAAATGGTTAGTCAAAGAGGAAACATCTATAAGGAAAAGATTTCAACCAATACTGGATAACACCAATGTGTGGTTGGAAAGTAAACGGATTAAATTGAAAGAGTTCCTCACAGGGTCAAAGACTGAAACACATGAGCAGACAGGCAAGAAGGCTGAGAACAGAACCAAAAAAAAGAGTGACGCCCCTTCTTCTTCTAAGATACACAAACCAAAGATCAAGTTTGCATCCAAAGGAGGGAAGAAGAAGGAAGTTGCAGAAACTTCCAACGTCACTGAGTCAAATGTTGAAGATACTAATGTTGATCAAATGGAGATTGAAGATGTTGAGGATGAAGAGCAAAATATTCAGAGTCCTAAGGATTCCCAACAAACAAAAGTATCTGATGAATCTGATAAAGAAGAGGAAACTGAACAAGGCAAAGATGAAGATACAGAAGTAGAACAACTTGATGGTTCACCTTAATCTCCTGTGAAAGATCTTACCATTGGAACACAAGTTTCTACACCTCCTCCTCATACTCCAGTTTTTGGTAGTTTCCTAGTGGTTTCAAATGTTCCCCTTTCACCAATTTTTGTTGTTTCTTCTGATAATACCCCTGCTTCTATGAAAACCAGTTTTGGGACCATTTTTGATTCTTCCGGTTGCATTCCAAGTTTATCTTCTCCATCTTTTGACATTGGTGAACAATCTATTTTAGAGAATCTTCTGGATGCTTCAGGAAAGGTTGCTGATACAGGTGTGGTTTTTTACCAACATCAGTCCTATTGTGACTATCACAGGTATGAACATGGATCTGGCAAAACAAGTAATAGACTCATCTCCGATTGTTGGCGCTTCTGTGCTTCCCCCATGGTTATCTACATATACTCCAAAGAGGAAGAAGCAAGCTATTTCACCTGATGAGATCGATATTGAAAAGTCGTTGCCTGTAAAAGCAAAGAATCAGAAGAAGAAGCCTAAAACTGTTTCTAGGCTTGTCAATGAGAAAGGAATCAGATATGCAGAAATTGCTAAACCACCAGAAGATGCCACCATTGACACTTTTGACATGAATGATTATGTCATTTCAAGGGTTGAGTTGGGCAAACTAACTCATGAGGGCATAAAGGCAGATTTTCAAACTACTGCCAGCACTTTACTTGAAAAGTATGATGAAGTCAAGAAAGAGAAGGAACAATATAAAGCTAAAGCAGAACAACTTGCTGTTGTTCTTCAAAAGATAGTAAAGTCATCAGAAATGGTAGAACCCATGGCAGTGACAGTAGAAGATCCCCTAATTCAGAAGGTTGAAAAAGCATAAGCTAGGGGAAGGGTGGTAGGAGATATAGTGGAACGCCTATTATCTCAAGGGCGAATCCTACTAAAAACCACTGTGGAAAGAAAAGAGAAGATGGACAAAGCTAAAGTTGAGCTGGACAACCTGGTAGATTTACTTTCACAAGAGCTGCAAGATCAAGAAGAGAGCCTGGAAGAGTGGATAGATATGAAAAATATTAAGATAAAGAATCTAATCACCATTGGGGTCATTACAAACAGGGAATCATATCTTAAGACCAAGAAGACTCTAGTCCATCGCATCCACACAATAAAAGGTCTACTTGAAGATCTGTGTCAAGCCCAAGAAGCCAGTGAAGATAGTGATGTCACACTTCTACACTGGCTAGAAGAACTTCCATGCACCCTAACAGGGGAAGATCACAAGTTTCTCTCAGTAGAGGAGATGGTAAGTTCCTTTGAAGAGATGGTCCAAAGAAAATTTGAAGAGGAGGCGCCCTCAGTGCTTTCAATGGATAATCTATATGATCAACATTCAACTTTAGAAAACCTGAAAGATATTCTAGACAAACATGAAAAGGCAATAAAGGCGGTAAAAGACTTAATTCTCCAGGCCTGCACCATCTCAAAAAACACAACAAAACCAGATGCATGCGATATCGCAGCCATACAGGCTATGTACCAGAATTTTTTGAAGAAGAATGACGGAGGAAGCTAGCACCTTAGTTTATTTTTCTTGTATATGATATATAATTTGAATTTTGTTTTGGACATTTTCACATGTAATTTTCAAAAATGTAATTACATGTGAGACAATGGAAGTCCCAAGTCAAATAGGACTCTTTTGTTGAATAAGTCAAAGTAGTTGTAAATTTCCTAGTTTTGCTTCAGGCTCCTCCCTATAAATAAAGAGGGCCTCTATTGTAAATAGGATCTTTTAGTTATTGAAGCGAAACTTTGCCAAATTGAAGAGCATTTTGAGACTTTGTGTTCAAATTGTAAATCAAATTTTATCAAGTGAATAAGAAAGCAAGTGATCGTTCAAACTTTGTGTTGAAATATCTTGTGGTGTATTGGAAATTGTTCTTATGTCCTTTTCCTAATACTATCTTATCTGTTTGATCAAATAGTAGTGTGAGTGAGAATAATCTGGGAGATGTTCTAAAGTTGATTGTGGAGACTTTGTGCTACAACAATTATCTTTAGTTGTGATTTAGTGTTTTGAAGTGAAAGATATTGGAAAGGCTTTGAACTACTATTATCTTTTGTGATCATTTATTTTGTCATAGTTTTAGGTGAAGACTTTGGGCTGTACCTCATTCTATTGGGTTCTAAGTTATAAATTATCAAAAGAAGCAACGATAGACTTTGTGCTTTCATGGGTTTCTTGGTTATTCAGTTTGTATCAAGAAAGTGTTCTTTTATTTTGTAAACATCATTTCTGAAAAAAAAGAAATGGATGATATGGTCACACCCCTGAATTAGTTTTTAGTTTAAAGTATTTTGTGATAGTTGATAGGGAACCTCCCCTTGATGAGAGGAGATATTTATCTCATTACACTGTGGTCGATATAACCATTTTGCCTTCAGTTAGTTGAAGACAAAATATTCACCCAACAAGGTGCATAGTTTCATGGGCCTGGCTTGCTATTATAGGAAGTTTGTTTTAAATTTCTCGAGTATTGCTAGTCCAATCACTTCCCTACAGAGGAAAGGAAAGAGATTTGAATGGATAGACAAATGTTAGGATGCATTTGATCTCTTAAAAGAAAAGTTAACTACAGCTCCAATTTTGAAAGTCCTTGATCCCAAAGGACAATTTGAGGTAATTACAAATGCCTTAGGAGAAGGATTAGGAGGAGTGCTTATGCAAGATGGAAGAGTGATAGCATATGAATTAAGGAAATTGAAATCCTATGAGAAGAATTATACACCACATGATCTGGAATTAGCAGCAATAACTCATGTTTTACAGATGTGGAGACACTATTTGTTGGGGAAGACTTTTGTACTAAAGTCAGACCATCAAAGTCTTAAGTATATTTTCTCTCAACCACATCTGAATGTTCAACAAAAGAGATGGTTAGAATTGATATCTGACTATGATTTTAAAATAAGTTGCATCAAAGGAAAAGAGAATAGAGTAGCCGATGCTTTGAGTCATAGAAGACATATAGCTTCTATTGTTTCTATTCGTGGAAATTTCAAGGTTTTGGTGTTACAAAATTTGTTTGGTGATGAGTATTATGAACAGGTTAAGCAGGCTCTAAAAGATAATCCTAGAGATCCAAGATATGATGGTTATCTAATAGAGTCTGATGGACTATTGAGGTACAAGGGTAGAATGTATGTTCTTGTTTCAGTTGGCTTAAGGGATCTAGTATGGAAAGAAGTTCATACTGCACCATATTCAGGACATCCAAGAGTGACCAAACTCCTAACGGATGTTAAACCTCTTTATTTCTGGAAAGGAATGAAGAATGATGCCGCAAGATTTGTGGCAAGCTGTTTAGAATGTCAGAGGGTAAAAGTAGAGCATCAACACCCTGCAGGATTGATGTACCCCCATGATATGCCAGAGTGGAAATGTCAAGTTAGTAGCATGGATTTTGTTCAAGGTCTTCCTATGTTAAGGAATAGACATGATGCCATTTTAGTTGTGGTGGATAAGCTCACAAAGGTAGCACATTTTATACCAGGGAATTTGACTAATGGAGCACCTATGTTAACTCACAAATTTGTGCAAGAAGTGTTTAGATTGCATGGTTTCCCTGAGAAGATTATCTCGGATAGAGATGCGTGTGTAACGTCAAGGTTTGACAAATTTTATTTTCTACGCTAGGGACTAAACTCAACATGAGTACAACTTACCATCCCGAAACCGATGGGCAAACTGAGAGAGTAAACCAGGTTTTAGAAGATTTGTTGTGAATGTATTGCATGGATCAACAATATAAGTGGGAAGAATACTTACCACTTGTGGAATTTGCTTACAACAATTCCTATCATTCTGCTATTAAGATGGCACCATTTGAAGCATTGTATGGAAGAAGATGTCAAACTCCTATAAGATGGGACAAGCTAGAAGATAGGATTAGTATTAGACCAAAAATGCTAGCTGAAATGGAAGAGAAGGTAAAGCTGATTAGAAAAAGATTGACATAAGCCAATGATAGACAAAAGAGCTATGCAGATGCAAAGCGTGTTCCAAGGTAATTCGCTATTGGAGAAAAAGTTCTTTTCAGGGTGAAACCTTAGAAAAGTTCTATTAAGTTTGGGAAGTCTTCTAAGCTAGCCCCTCGATATGTGGGACCCTTTAAAGTGCTTGACATAGTCAATCCAGTTGCCTACAAAATTGCTCTACCACCGGCCTTGTCTAGAATGCACAATGTTTTTCATGTGTCTTATTTCAAGAAATATGTTACAGGTGATAACCATATTTTGAATTGGAATTCTTTACAGATGCAGGGTCCAGTGGTGGTCACGATCGAGCCACTCAAGGTGCTAGAAATGCGCAAGCTCCACTTGCATAACAGAGAGGTCTTACAGTGTAAGGTCTAATGGGACCAATATGCTGACGAAAATGCTACATGGGAAGATTACCATGAATTTTATCAAAAGTTTCCTCATTTATTTAATGTTGTTATCAGTTAAAAACAATGAATAGTACTTTATTTACTTTTGCTACTTTATATCATCGAGGACGATGAATCTTTATGGGAAGGATATGTTACATCCCCAATTTTTGCCTTGCTATACTTTTTAATTTTACTTGGACATAAGTAAATTTATTATGATGATTAGATTAATGATAAGGAAAGACATGCATTATATTGAATGTCATTTATGAAATTATAGAAAAGAATGTGTTATTATCGATTTAATAATTGCATTATGAGATTTGATTTATTATTTGAATTATATTGTTTGGTTACAAGTTGAAATAGGAATACAGATTCTCAGATGACTCTCAGAGAAGAGAGAGAGTATCTTTCAAGGAGAGAGATATAGACCTCGGGTTACGAGTGGTTTATTTGCTAAATTAAGTATAAGTGTTTAACGAAAATGTGAACCAATGTGTCCTAAGAGGTAAGTCTTTCCTTTTTAGTTTTCTTTTGAACATAATCGACAGGTAGTCGATATTATTTACAAATCTTTCTAAGTTGTAAGTAACGTTAACGATGTCATTTGAACATGAATCGAGACCATTTACGTCTAACATAAAAGTTACGACATAATTATTGTAATGGGTGGTGTTTTTATTTTTGGGTCACTTATTGTTTATTTGTCGACCCTTGAACGTCGAATTGAATTCCACCAAGTTAGATTGACGTGTTTTTAATGAAGGAATGTGATGGGGAGGTAAACTCAACCCATTCACAATATCTGTAAATCATTATTTTATTGCTATTATTCTTATTGATTTAAATCGTAATCATCGAATGTGAATGATGATATGTAAGTCTTATTTAATATAAGCCATAGATGTATTTATAAACTAAAGAGGATAATACCTCACATTATTTAATAAACTTATCAATCGAATAACCTTAGGCATGTTATTTATGACACCCACATTAATTTGAATGATGGAATTTGGATCACTTAAAGTGATCAACCATAATAACCATCGACGGTTATGCTTGTGTTGACCTCTTTAAGAGGGAGTATGGTATTATAGTTGCATGCATTGAAAACTCTCCACATTTTGTGCCTCGAACGAACATGTGTTTATCTTTGCTACATAAGTGGGATCGGTTGTAAACCGAATGAGAGAGTGGTCGGTTGCATTACCAATTATCTTATATTCAATGGAGTGGTAGAAACCATTTCATTAAGAGCTTTGAAGAATCATTAATTGGCACAACTCACCTTGATCATAAGGGAGATAAGATTCATAGTTAGAGGACACACATATGGGGGGATCATTTTGGAAAACATAAAGAGTAGGTCACTGCCAGAACATAGGCATGTGGATGCCATCATTTAGGCTGAGTGAATAGTAAACACAGCTACAGATAACTCTTGTGCCATCACCAGGTATCATTCAATATCTGTGTGGAAACAATAATAGAATTGTAAGGATTCATAATGTCTTTTGTTTGCACGTATGTGATATTCGATTCTTAATCAGCAAACTTGTTAATGAGTGTTTTCATTATGTTTAAAACCTTTGGAGTTAATGATTGTCACCATTATCATTGGCTGGCCGACGATATCAAAGGCTATTAGCCTGAGTCAAAAACCATAGAAATGTGTAGAAGTTGGTCTATTGAAAGATATAACTGTAGAATGATATTCCAATACACCGTAGAGGTCTTCTTTATGAGTGGTTGATTATGTAGAAAAATTACAGTCGATTAAGAGAAAGTTCGACATTAAGAAGGACCGAGAGTTGATTATTGAGATATTTTATACCATTCTTATATATATATCAAGTACCATTTAGAACTATGATAGGATTGTAAACATAGTTGAGAAGGATGCTTAAATCTTTGAGGTGGTTAATGGAAGTATAAGAACCATTTCTTGTTAAGTTATGAATAACTATAATGGTTGTTTTCCAAGAGAACTTAGAATCTCATTAAGCTTAGGAAGATACCTTTTTCATTATAAATCAAGTGATAACTCGATGGAAATACTTCGATAGAAATATGAATGATCATAGGGTTATCCTTACTTAGTAATTTTTACATGAGAATATCTTTTTAGGAAACCAGTATGATATGATTACATGAAGTCTAGCGAGATAGGAATTTGAGAGGAATCATATTCGAGTATATAAATGTGTCGTGACTATTGAAGTCATCATGAATAGGTAAACCAAGAATATTCATATTTTCGTATAAGAAGAAATATGTATTTTGAATGATAGTTCACTCTTTTTTTTCAGTTTAGATAAACTATGAGTTGTTATTAACCTAGTCTCATTGATATGAGTTTTGAATAATTTGTAAAGCCATATTATTATGGGATATTATGTAAAACTTAGATTCAAACTGAAATCAAATGATTAGATAAGACATATAGATATGTCTAAAGTCTAGAAAAACTATTTTCATGATTTAGCTATTGTATAAACATAGTTGATGGATAAACTGCAGAATACAACAGTATCCAAGTCGAGTAGGGGTGCGTGAACACAATGATGACGTTCATTATGAACGATATTGAAATTAAAAACTTTGGCCAAAGTAATGCATTTGTTTTCTGCATGCATTGTCGGTTCGCTATATTCGAATTGCTCATCCTATCAGAAATCATACTTACCTAGAGGGTATCTAGTGTTGTATGGTTTGATAGAGTTGAGTAGGATACAACACTATGTACTTGGGATAGGCAAATTACCACTAGTCACCTTGGGTCTACATCCCTCGTGAAGGGTAGGGCCACTTTCTATGTGGAAGACGTGTGGGAGACCACCAGTCGATGGATGGAGTTAAATCACTAGAAATATACTCTCTCTCTCCAAGCAGAAGATATGCCAGGACTTGTGATAAAGATGTCAGATATTTAGCAGCAATATTTATTCCAAAATTGTCTATGTAATTGATTTACATTGTAATTTGAGAAAGACAATATGATGTAAAAGTATTTTGTAAAGAGAAAAGCTTGTAAGATAGAATTACTTGATTATGTGTTGAATAAAAGAAAATTTTTCTCTATCTCATTTTTATCTTGTTAAATTACTCTATGGCAATTTTTTCTGATTTTACTATGTTTTAAGAACATGGATGTTACATATGGTATCAGAGCTACCAGGTTCAACACTAGGGCTTATGAGACCACTATGCTTTCCTGTAGCCAACATTATGCGGTTAACTAATGTTGAAAAATTTATGTGCCAGGATGGTACATCTTAAAAAGATAGCAAGAAAGTCTGTTAATACGAGTCAGCGTTTCCTTAAAGCAAAAAGAGAATGTGAGGCCATTACCAAAACCTTTGAGGGAACCAATGATGAGAGTGACATTTGGTTAAGTGATTCAGAAACTCTAGCGATTGCCTTAACTTGAATCAAGCGAGTGGGGTAAGTGCAAGAAGATGGGGGGCCAAAAAGTGGCCAAAATAATTTCAAAAAAATTTAAGTCATAACACGAGCGCGTTATAACGTGCTTGCGTTATGGCTTGGTAATGATAAGCCTTAGGCTCATCATTACCGAGCCATAACATGAGCGCGTTATAACGCGCTCGCGTTATGACCTAGTATAAATTAAAAAAAAGCAATCCAATTTGATTTCTTTTTGATTTTCTCCTCTGCCCACGGTTGCCAAACCCTCAAAAATGCGCTCGCGTTCTACAAAACACCAATCAACACAAAAAGCTTATTGATTCGTCACCAAAATGCCGCCGCGACGTTGAGCACGCCAAAGGGGTGAGTTATCTTTGTTTTTTTGTTTGAATTTCTTTCTAAATAGGTAGGTTTTTGTTGATTTTTGATGTATATTTCGTTAATTGTCAGGAAATGTTAATGCACCTCCTCCTCCTCCTCCTCCTTCTCCTCCTCAAAATCCACAAAATCCTCAGGAGGAAATACCTGCAGAACAACAACATCCTCTATTCATTCCTCAACATGCCCCTGGAACACAAGATAATATAATGGGGCAAATTGAAGACAACAAAAAAGAAATTGAAGATATAATTGCAAGGTTGAAAGATCCTTCCACTTCAACCTTGCATAGGTCCACGCTTGCCGAATCTCTTGATTCTATGTTATCAAATGTAGATTCAATTAGCAAGCAAATAACTAGTTGGACGGATAAAAAAAGAGAGTTTAGAGATTACTATGCAGACAAGTTGTCATACCAAGATGTCAAAAAATTACAAATTACAAAATTAGACTTGTGTTTAATTTTCACAAACCCACAAACAAATCAACCTCCACCCATTACATGCAAGAGGTTCCCTATCCATTGGTGCAACAACCAAGCGATAAGGGACAATTTTGGGCAGAGGTGGTGGATAGTTTTTGACCATCCTCCATGCAATAACTATGAGGTCCCGCAATACTTTTTGAGGAAACTCTACTACGAGTTTGTCCTCAATAAAGTGCCAAACTATTTTGATATGCGGGACTTCCAGGGTAGAGGTGGGGGGTCAGCACAAGATAGACCAGGGGCACGTCTTGACCCACAGTGGGTAGTGAGACAAGTAATTAACAGACCAGCCCACGAGCATGTTTCTATCCCTTCCATTGTGAAGGAGAGTGTTGAGGTCGATACACTTCAGTCGATTAGTGCCTTGACCCAGAGCATCATAAAGCATGCTGGTCCTGCAACACAGAGTGGGTTGGGAGATAGTGCGAGGAGTAGGGTCCCACTGCATACTTGCCAAGCTTGCAGGTCAGCCTGTGGTTATGACCCCATGGACAGTCAGGACGTAGGTGCATAGGCTACATCTGCAGCTAAGCAGATGGTGATGATAGATACCCTCCTGAGTGAGACTTTCGACCTTGATACTTAGGTAAATATTAGCAAGTTTATTGAATTTAATTTATTAAATTTTATTTTTGAAATACAAGATTAACTAATTTAAATTGATGATTTTAATGAAATTTCAGGGTCATAGCATCGATGTAGTTTTCAGTGGTTCTCCACCTGCATTTTTTACTAGATCATCTACTGTCCAGGTATGTAACTAGTAAACAATTATAAATATTACATGTGAATAACATCGTTATATGAATGGTATTCTAATTTTTGATTTTGGATGTTGAATAGGTTAATACTATAGATTTCATGGCAACACCTGCCAGCGGTGGTGGACTTCAAAGCTTTACGGAGGTAATAAAATAAATAGTTTAATGAATGAATTGTACTTACTAAATTTTTGTATGTGATTTGTGTGCTTTATTGTGTGTACTTCCATGTTTAGATGAACGTGTGTGTATGTTAGGAGCCATGATTTGCATCACTATTATAGTTTTCGTAATTGAATAATGTTGTTTTATTTCCAGATGATGCAGGCTGCGGAGACACCTCCCCATGTTCATAGGGCAATGGAGTAGGGTGTGGCCTCTGTGATTCATAGCTCCATGGCATTGATAGGGGCATGAGGCAGATTAGTAAATTTCAATTTACATTCATTGTTATAGTTGTCTATTTTTGAAAAATCAAAAGATTATTGATTTGAAGTTTAATTTCTATCTAGATGGTTTCTATAGGACATGACATCACCAGGGCCTATTCTTGCTACTGAGGCAAGCGAGGAGACAGATTATATGTTAGCGGTAAGTGATTATTTTGTTAAATATTTTATTTTTTATAACATGTAATTTCTATATATTAATGTCTATACTCTTTTATTGTAACAGGTAAAGATGCAGGAAGACCTAAATAGGAGTAGCCCTCGGGTTCGTAGTAGACCACCCACATGTGTGTCTCCATCCCCAGAAGATCAAAGGCTGCTCGTGATTTATTCTCTTCACCAGCCAGAGGGGAATGACTTTTTATTGTGTTCCTTTGTTGTATGTCTATATGGCATTTGTGGACATATATTTTGTATTGTACATAGTTGACATTGTATGCCTATATGGCATTCTTGTAAGCCTATATGGCTATTTTGTATATATGTTATACTTATATCGACAGATATTGATGTATGCCTATATGGATATTTGGTTAATACAAATCTTTTTTATTGATGGCATCCATACTTGCATTATAAATCCACGTTTGAATGGATATTTGTAGATGGCTACTTCAAATATTTAAAGTCCGATTGTATTACATAGGATGTTTGCATTTTCTTTGATAGGCTTGATAGGACATGGATTAAATGATGGTGTTTGATGGAAAAGTATGGTACTAAAAGACTCTAGTTCATTCTTAATAGGCTTGTGATTGATAATATCTTTGCATGATTGCACTTGATCTTGGATCATGGGCATGTTGTTAGGATTTTGATTGTATTGTGGTGTTTGATGGATAGGCATGGTACTATGTGACTTTTGGATAGGCTTGGGAGAGGTACACTAATTGAATTTGTGATTTCTAGTTTGAGATTTTTCCTCCACTAGAAGACCTTGGAGGAAATCTAAAAAGGATATTCTAAAAAAGACAAATTTACCTTCAACAAATTCATCATCTTCTTCTCATTCAAAGTTAGAGAAATAAAAGGGCAAGCACTTGTTGTAATTGCAAATTCTACATCAAAATGATGGATCCTTGATTTTGGAGCCTCACATCATATGGCTTCATTACAGAGTATGTTTTCTTCATTTGAGACTTGTTTAACACCACATATCTTGATGGGTAATAACACATATATGCATTTTCATGGGTGAGGGTCTATTGACATGACTAAGAGATCCTTCAATGATGTCATTTTCATACCTTCATTGTCAACTAATCTCTTTTTTATCTATCAAATCACACATAGTGGGACAAGGAAGAGTGTTGAGTTCACACTAGATGTTGTGCTCATTCAAGATTTGCAAAGTGGAGATATTATTGTTGTAGCTGGGGAGGTAAATGATTGATCTAGATTGTACACCTTCTCACATTTTTCTATTGATGTTCCTTTGGTCGATGTTCACACTCAAGCATCTAGTGTGGACACCTTTGAGGAGATACAGTATAGTCATTTGAATCTTGGTATTCTTTTATCAAATGGGGTTCTAGATACATGTGTTGACATTCCATCTCCTCCATATCCTATTGCTTCTTCAGAGTTTAGTGTTGTTTTGAATGGAGCTTCTAGTGATTCAGTGTAGTAGGACCTGTTGTGCCTTGCACACACGCCCCATTCAGAACATGGGGGCCCCTCCCCTTTGTTTTTTTGTTTTGGCTAGTGGGTCGTTTGGTTTTTTGATCTCTCTCTCTCTCGGAGGTGGTTGTGCGGTCTAAAGTATATGTGCCCTGGATAGAATGATTGCCTTAAAAATCACTTTAAACTTGCTAAAGGAGGGTTGTTGTTTCCCCTTCTAGAGTCCTTGATTTAGTTTGTTGCGCTAAAACTGGCCCCAACTGACCTTTGCGCTAAAACTGCACTCAACTGACTTTTGCGCTGAAATTGGCCCCAACTGACCTTTGCGCTGAATCTGCGCCGATTTCCAGTCTGTCGGACCTAGCGCTAAAATCCCCTCCGTCCGACCTAGCGCTAAATTTCGTTCCAAGTGACTTCGCATTATAACCAACTAGGTCGGACCCCCAAACGAACCCCGCAGGTCGGATGAGTCCGAAAGCCCCGCCAAACAGGTCAAGTCGGAGGCCTCCGAATTTCGCGCTGATTTCTCCCTCCATTGACCAGGTTGGAGACCTCCAGTTTTTCCGCCAAGTCGGAACCACTGCAAATCCCCGCTGACAGTGCGTACTCCCGAGCATTAATGGCAGATTTGCATGCCTTAAATAAGAAATTAAGCGCAATTAACTCATTTCTCACCGCGTATTCAAGGTTGTGCATCCGGAGCTCCGATTTTCACGGCCGACATCACCCAAGCTCGAACCCGCGACCCCTCGACAAGTCGGATCTGCGCCGCCATTTACAGGTAGGGTTTCGACCCTTTGCATTTCAAATTTCTTTAGGGTTTTGAAGCAAATTTAGGAAAACTGTTAGGGTTTTCACCGTTTACGTAGTGACTGTTGAGTCTGCAAGTTGAACGTAATAGTTCTAGGTTAGGGTTTGGTGAGTCGGCTCTTCCAGTTTCAAAACCCTAGACTAAGATCCTTGTAAAGAACCACAAACCAGGAGGCCTTGGGCAAATTTAGACCCTTTCGGGTCGAAACTCTGCAAACCCCGCGCACGAAGACGGCGCTAAGTTGACCCTCGACCGACCTCCAAACAACCCAGTTGTTCAATATAGTCGGATGCCCTTAGATCTAGCGCTAAAATCCAGCATCCAATTGCACTAAAAATGACCTTATCCGACCCTCGCAACTCACATAGCGTTTACAAATCGGGTCGGATGGTTTCGAAATACCCGCAGCCTTGAAAACAGCTTTTTGCGCTACAATCTTCTTTGTCTAACTTTGTGCTACAATACCCTGTGTCCGACCAAGTCGGATGACATCTATAACCCCGCGAAGTCGGTGCTGCTCGAAAGGCCCGCTGAAAAGACTTACCAAACTATTCTGCGCTACATTTTCCTTCATCCGACCATGCGCTAAAACACCTTGTGTCCGACTTAGTCGGACCCCGTCGAAATCCGCGCAAGTCGGACTCACCCGAATTCCACACAAGGGAACCACTGTTATGCCAGCAATCGCTTTGCGCTAGTTTATCCACCGACCGACTTGTAAACCATTGGAGGTCGGAGACGTCCAAATCTCGCGCAAGTCGGACACCCACGAAAATAGCGCAAATTTCAGAACGCACTGAACAAACCCTCATTTGAGGTTGGACCTGCCTTATTTCCTCGCCGAGGTCGGACAGCCTCAGTTTTAGCGCTTCTACTGCCCAAGGTCGGACAACCTCAATTTTAGCGCAAATCTCCCTAAATGACTGAATTTGCTGAAATTTCTTTAGGAAGGATGGTTCAAAGTAAGGTTATTAAGGTTGTAATGCTATAATGATGATGTTTAGGTGAATCTTTTACAACATTTGATATCTCCATGCATGCAATACGCTGTGAATATTAACTTAGTCTTCTTTCAAAATGCATGCTTTTAATGAATGATGGACTTATGATTGATTTATCTAATCCTAGGAGTATATCAAGGAACTTACTTGGTATCAAGCTTATGAGGTCTAGTTTTGCAGGTTAGATGTCTGCACGAGCTCAAGCCATGAAGTACGAGTTCAAAGGGATACCCCCGGAAACCAAGATCCACTCAGGGTGGAGTAACGTGGGAGACACTGATCTAGGTCATATTGACTTAGATGATTTCAGACTCAGAATCTTCAGACCCACTCTGACTCCTCGGGCCAAGAAACTTAAGGACAGTGGACTCGGACAAGCAGCTGCCTTCCCGACCTCTGTTCAGTGTGCTGAGTTAATAGCAAGTTGTGCAGATAGATACGATATCGTATCTAGGCAAATTCAGACAGCTAGTGGAGAAGTCCTAGCTGATTTGTCCCCGCCTGCTTTGGCAGAAATGCTGGATATCCCGTGGCATAAAACCATGACTATGCCCGACAAGCAAGCATCCAAGGAGGCATATAACAAAGATGTGGAGGGATGCAGAAAACACATAAATGATCATTGGGTCAAGAGCAGGAAATCCGCTCTCGTCAAGCTCCCCATAGTGCTATATAGAAGTGACTTCCACGATGAAATTGGAGATATAGTGACCTTTTTGAGCAGAGTGTATGGCTTACCTACTGCTTCCACTTTTGAAGATTGGATGTTCGTCATAATCTCAGAAGTGTTGAAAGGAACCAAGTTCCACTGGTCGCAGATCCTTAGCGACAACATGCATGAAGCTTTCAGCCACTTCAGTGAAAAGAAATATTTCAGATGGACATCCTACGTCGTCTATGCATTGGCAAGAATGAATCATTACGACGGATTGTCTAGGATCGGAGAAATCGGGAATGATGAAAAGACACAAGTCAAGGTATATGAAGGATATCCTCAGTTAACTTCGTCACAATCATTGATACACTTCAAGCGGGTTAACGATGCATTTACCATGTACATAGCAAGGAAGTTGCAAGGTAACACAGCCTTGAGGATTTCAGCCGAGGCTATGAATGAAATAATTCAATATGGCCGGTGGTATATACAATTTGAGAAGTTCACATACATCAGAGTACAAGGCTTCATTGGAATGGCATATAGGTTGCCAAGATATCCTGATGATAAGACAGTGCTCTTAGAACTGTCCAGGCAATTAGTGCCGTGTGCCGAGAAACTCAAGCACCTGCACCGAACAAATGTCCAATTTCCCATCAAGTTTGGCAGAGGACTCTACGCGTGCCCTTCCCTCGCCTCAGCTGAGTATTCAAATAAAGAGCTCCAGCTTCTGAACCTGCACTATTACAATGCTAGGGCTCACTTTGACCCGAATCAGGTGATGGAGAAGTTTGTGAGCAAGAAGTTGTTTCACAAAGATCATATTGAAGATTTCCGGGCCAACTGCACTGACGATTACGATGTCATGAAGAGGACGCACTCGAGGCTATCCTTGGATTTTATCAAGAAGTTTCATGTAATGGCAGTACCAGATCAATTGCAGGATGATGATAATATTATGGCTAGAGGCCCGTGGGAGACACAATACCACTTACCCATCCCATTACCCAATTGGGCAAATGCAGAAGAAAGCTCCCTGGATGTGATCATGAAGGAGCCAATTAGATTGAGTAAAGCTTGGGTCAGAGCACAATTGGGTGTCCTAAGGGGGCAAGGAGTCCAACTGACCCATACGGCAGTTGAATCAGATAAGGACTCCGACGAAGAAGAAGATGAGCCCGTACTAGGGACAGATGATGCAGAGCCTATCAAGGAAAAAGATTCAGATATTGATGAACATGCCCCTTTGGCAGCGAAGGCTCGAAAAGTGAAAAAACCTCCTGTGAGATCCCCGCGGAAGAAGGATCCATCTCCTAGGCCCAGAGTTACTAAGAGGAAGGACATGCCCGGCAGCACTGGGGAGGCCTCCAAGGCCAAGAAGGTAAAAACAGAAACAGCGAGCAAGGAGAAGACTACTACTAAAGATGATTCAACTCCTTTGATCTCCCAAACCCCCATGCCCGATACAGGAACATCTGTTTTGGCTTCCACCTTCTCTGCTTCTATCCCTCCTTCTTCTTCCGTTTCATCTACTTCTCCCACCACTTCAGCCATCATCGTGCAGGAATCATCCCCTTCCGCTTCTCCTTCCTCTGGCATCACTACCACTTCCTGCCCACTAGCAATCTCCTCCGGTGATTCCAGCAGTCCTGTTTCTCCCCCTCTCGCCATTATGTACCCTACCCCTTCTTCTCCCTTACCATTGCCCGCTTTCGCTAATTTGACTCAAATTAGTACCCCTTCCTTCACAATTTCTTCTGCTGTTCCCCTTTCACAAATGCCTGCGATGACATTGGAAGTACCTTTGTTGGAGGGTATTGAGAAAGTATGCGCGGAGTTAGGATTACCAGAGCCCGAGGGAGCACTGACCAGCAAAAAAGATAAGAACCACCTCGACTCGTCTGTTGGTATAGAAATAATTGACATATCTGATAGTCCGCTGAGCAAGGACCCAACAGAGGAAGTTTTGGAAATAGCACGGGAAAATGTGCTCGAGAGCCTAAAGGAATTGGCCCAAGGAGAAAAGGAGAAGAGCCCTGAGCCCAAACGGGAGCCTTCCAAAGAATTGACTATATCAGATGAAGGTGGGAACGCCGAATTGAACAAATCTTCCGCTCCAGAATGGCTGCAAGATAGGATGGTATATCCGAAACCCCAGATCGAAGTAATGAAAATTGATTTGAGCACCATCCTATCGCAGGCTCAGAAACCTCAGAAACAAAAGAAGGCGAAAGTGCAATCAAGAATCTACCAGAGCGAATCAGGCTCAAGGATTGCAGAGGTAGCTGTCCCTCCTGCTGACGTAACAAGAGATCAAGTTAGGGTGGAGGATTATGTAATATCCACAGTTGACTTAGGCCCAACCACCCGTGCTCAAAGGGTGGATGATTTTAAAGGATCAGTTACGTCAATTTTGAAGCAGTTGGATAAGGACGAGATGTCCAAGAAGGAATTAAAGCGCCAAAATGAGGAACTCAGGGCGTGTCTTCAATTTTTGGTGAAACCAATAGATGCAGGGGGTGATATAAGGACTGTGCCTACCTTCCTATCTACGGATGAAATGGCAAAGCTGAGCGAGGTAAGATCAAAATCCCAAGGCGTCGAGAACTGGTTGATGAGTGTGTTTGAAGCGGGATGCGATGCCATAAGTGCCTCTGCTCGGATCCACCAACGTATAGTGGAATTGATTAACAAGTGGAAAGATTTGCGTGATGAATGTGACTTATTCGACGAATACTATTCTCACATGTATCCGCGAATCAAGGGTATCCGGGAGTTGCCAGCTCAAACCTTGGTCACAGAAAATATTTTGACTGGAGATAGGCTCCCGAAGGCTATTGAATGGTATCAGCAGTTACTTCTGAGGAAAGAGACCTTTGAGCAAGCAAAGGAAGCATATAAACCCGCTGACGAAGAACTGAGATCTATCGTATATGATATCAGCGATGCTTTGAGAAGCTGTAGAGACGAATCTTTTGATGATTATGCTCCTTTCGAGGTCGAAAAATGCAAAGGGAAACTGCATGTCATATTATTTGAAGACACAGTGCTAAGTACAGAAGAACGGCTAGATAAGGCAAGTGACCTTAGAGCAGAATTCAAGGCATTCCGCAGAGCAGAGGTAGATTTTGAAAGGATATACACCAGGTTCAGTCGGGAGCTGGAGGTGTTCGATTATAGAGTACATCATCTGAAAGATCCAGACCCATCTGATATCAATCCAGCACTTGAGGCATGGCTGGCCTATCGGAATAAGTTGTCCAGTGAAGATAGTATCGACCTGGATAAAGAATCTTAGTATTATGTGAATATTTTATTGATTCAAATCCTATCATTGTTGTAAATTTGATATATCTGGACAGCATGTAATTTATTTCGTCTTCTTCTTACCTCCTAAATGAGTATTTTCACTAATGTATTGGGTTGGCTAGTCGAAATGACTAGATTCAATGTATCTGGGGTTGTTTTTTCGTCTTTTTCATAAGAGACAAAATGTAATCCGGGAATTAATGTGGGCCTTTCTTAATGTAATCTGAGCCGTCGGTGTTGAGTTAATCTCCACCGTTCATTTGAAGAGCTAGGGTATGCTACTTTCTATATAAAGGGCTGCCATTTTCACTTTTGAAAGAAAGAGAGATTTTGATGCCAAATTGTTGACTCTGTGCCATTTGAATTAAATACAAAGCAAGTTTCTGCAGTATTTCTGAGAATTTGCATCTTGTTTCAATTCATTGTGGTCTTCATGGTTTGCTTCGTGCTCTCCCATAGTTAGATTAGTTGTGCTTTTATGATGTTAATGGTTTATTGCAGTATTTGATGAATGTTCCAAGTCCATACTTTTAGTTATTTGCTGATGGTAAATAACTGTGTAAAGTTAGCCTGGGCTTATTATTTGTGCTGAAGTTCAACTTCATTTTATGAGTTAAGTTGCGCCATTTATTGGGTATTTAACGAATGAATGTGGTCTGAAAATCTTTCGACTTCCATTGAAGATAGCACCGTTTTCTGCAGCACTGTAACACCCATTTCAGTTTGGTAACTCAGAAAACTGGTTTGAAGTCTGGAATATTTGTCTACTAAAGATAACCCTTGCATTGTGAATGTCACTTAGGATTCCTTCGAAACCCTAAATTTTTTGCATTTTCTTTGAAACCACTGTTTAGTTGTTAGAGTAGAAAGTTTCAGCAGCATCCCACTTTGTATATCAGCTGAAAATCATAGTAGGGTTTATGTGTATTTGTTGTCTCAACCTTGAAGATTTGCAGACTGCATGTAAGACCCCTTGTAGGTACAGCTGGAACATAACCATTGAGAAATTCCAAGCAAGCTAAGACCTAGCTGTATTATCCTTGGAGTAGTCTTGCCTAGGGTAAGATACTTTTCAAGAGAGGTGTGAAACCAGCAATCACACCTACGTTGTTGCGTGCTAAAACCACCATCAACAAGACCTTCATCATCTTCTAGATACAGCTACTTGGGATGAGTACTTGATAGACATTGCATGTTTGTTTTGTGAGTCCCATCTTTTATACTTGGAGGATGTCATTGAGGACATCATATCCTCTTTTATGATAGTTCCATCACTATTATTGTATCATCTTTGTCTTTGGATCATGTTCTACATCCATTTCCCCTAGGTTTTGGATAGTCACATTCTTCAGTTAGGCCTAGGACTCTTGATTTGATTGTGGCATATCTCAGCATCAACATGGCCTAGTAGCCAAAACCCATTTATCATTTCTCATTTCTCCTAAGTTGCACTTATGGGGGGTGATGGTGTAATATTTTATTCACCTTGGATATATTATATATCCTAAGTGTGATATTACAGCTATTTAATAAGTTTACTAAGGATAATATGAACTTTTAATTATTCTCACCTAAGTAGATAATAAATGCATGGGTACATTTTGACTTGAGGTACACAAGTGCCACCACTACCTCATCAACTCTTGATTGATGATATTTAGGTGCCACCTATATTCAGTCAAGGCCACTTCTTTCTTAGTCAAGTTGAGTGAACTAATCCATTGATTAGCAGTTCAACTCTTAACTTCTCAGTTAGGTTGAGTTAACTCACCTCTTGATTGATAGTGATTGAGACTTAACCCATACCTCTTGTGCATGTCATCTCCTTGATTCATGCATCCAAGAGGCCTATATATATATGTATGTTTCTGATTGTAACTTTGCCTCATAATATTGAAAATAGAATAGCAATTATTCTGTTCATTTGGTTTTGTGATTAGCTTGTAGGCATTTGGTCTTGGGTAGGTTTGTTGATCATAAAAAATTGTAACGATTATTACATCTTTAATTCATTGTAGTCTTAGCATATAAAAGGGATTGTAATTCCATGGCAAGTGTGGTGCTAGACAAAAATTTTAAATTTATGTAGTCTTAGCATTTAGGAGTTCCAATTTTGCAGCATGGTAATTTTTCAATTGATATCTCTATCCTTAGCATATTGAAGGAAATTTAAATTTTCAACAAGTGTGGTGGTATTTTATAGTTTTTACAAATATTGTTATTTTCCCTTTACACCCAGAATCCTCCAACAAGTGTGGTGGTATATTACAATTATAAGTTTATGTAGTCCTATTATATAGAAAGGCTTATAGTTCAACAGCAAGTTTGGTGGTAAATAACGATTTTAAATATTTGTAGTCTTATCATATAGAAGGGGTTACAATTTTACAATGTGATGGCTATGTGATAAAAAGTGTAGTAGAAGCTACTAGATAAGTTAATGAGGTTGTTAAAGTTGCTCACAAGGCCTTCGATCATAACCTTGTCCTCCCACACTTTGCTCTATAGTTTCCCATCCTTTTCTTTTTCTACACTAATGGAAAAGATTTAGGGAATTTGCTAGAAGAAGATTCTGTAGGAGAGGGGCTATTTTTAACATGTAGATCTATTGGAGCAATATTTGGAGGACTTGGAACCCCTAGAGACCCTAAACAATGGAAATCTGTTGGAAGTGTGTCATGTAATTGATATTCTGTAATGTATTAAGGCTTTCTACTACTATGTTAATAAAATTAAAATATCCTCCAAAAAATCTTTGTGTTTGTGTTTATGATGACATGATTGTGATTGAGGGATACCCATATAAGTTTCATGGATTAATAATAAATATGAGTGCAAAATATCAATGATACACATTGCATGAACCCATCAATATTTTTGGTCAGATAATACCCTAGAATTCTCTGTATTGGTGCATGTGATCTTCTAGGAGGAGATGTTAGATCATGATGTCATGTTTGGATACCTAATTTTGTATTTGGAGTTTTGACAGTGGTCTTGTTGGTTCTCTTGGTATTGAGTACATTGGTCATGTGCTTGGGAGCTTCATGATAATGTGGTGTTGCATTTGGAGCTTAACATGGATTGATTGTTTGTAGGTTCTCATACATACTTCGAGACTTGGGTGAGGCTAGAGTTCTCTTGGGATTAGAGACAATTGTTGAGATGGTTACCCTTTAGAGGTTTTAGCAGGAAGACCAAGGAGACTTTCACTTGGATATGGGCGTGAGTTAATTATGGACCTAGAGAAGATTCTTATTGGAGAGAGTCATTGTGGCTTGGTGTATCTTCGAGGAGCATTCTCATTCCCCACTCTTGGTCTACTCGGCAGACTGTCATCTAAGAGGTATTTCCCATCCTTTAGATGAATTTTTTTAATGCTTTATCTTCTCATGGTTATGGATCTTGAGCTATGGTTATTGGTTCTAGAGGGTTCATTCGAGGGGTGTCTCTAAACATGCTTTTTCTTAGGTGCTAAACTGGAGTTGTCTAGATGCACAAGCACGCCTCCCTCAATGAAGTTCATTTTGTTAATTTAATTCATCCTAGTGACTCAAGGGGCTGTTATATTCTTTAGGCGCAATCTTTCATAGACTAAAACATTCACTCCATGTTAAGGCGCTCATAGGAGGCTCTGGAGATGGAAAATGGCACCTTAACTCACTTATGTAAATTTTGGACTTTTAGGCAATTGCAAGATGTCTTGGAGGGCTCAATTCTTCAAGGCGCCCATTTTGTTCACCACTTGTAGCATCACTTGTTCAAGGCGCATGTTTGGGATTCTCTGGCGCGATGTGTGATTTGGTCACAACAGGCGCCTAGAGTGAATAGGCTTTCATCTTGACTTAATACACTGCCTCCTTCTAGTGATTTTTGGGGCAGCAGAAAACCTTTCACCACGGGCAAATGTCTTAGAGATATAAAAAACCAAGAGAGGTTATTGTAGAGGCACTCTATGTGATCGCATTGCCTCAGACAAAATGTTTGTAAGTGACACAGTTTTTGAGTAACATCTCATCAAAGATTGCTGCCTTTTTGCACTTTGGACTCTTTAGGGATATCGTCGGTACAATGTAGCTCAGACTATTTCGACATGTTTGGGTGAAAAACAGGACCATGCCTAGCGTAAATGTACCCATTCAAACGTGTTGGAGCAGTCAGTTTGGTTGCATCACGAGCAGGACGAAAGTTACACCCCTTTGCAACTTTACATTGCCTCCTTCTGACGATTTTTGGGGCAGCAGAAAACCTTTCACCACAGGCAAATGCCTCAGAGATATAAAAACTGAAAGAGGTTATTGTAGAGGCACTCTACGTGATCGTGTTACCTCAGACATAATGTTTCTAAGTGACACGGTTTTCAAGTAACATCTCGTCAAAGATTGCTGCCTTTTTGCACTCTGGACTCTTTAGGGATATTGTGGGTACAATGTAGCTTGGACTGTTTCAACATGTTTGGGTGAAAAAAAGGACAATGCCTAGCGTAAATGTACCCATTCGGATGCATTGGAACAATCAGTTTGGTTGCATCAGGAGCAGGACAAAAGTTACACCCCTTTACAACTTTACACTGCCTCCTTCTGATGATTTTTGGGGCAATAGAAAACCTTTCACCACGGGGCAAATGCCTCAGAGATATAAAAAACTAAGAGAGGTTATTGTAGAGGCACTCTACATGATCGCGTTGCCTCAGACGGAATGTTTTTAAGTGACACAATTTTTGAGTAACATCTCGTCAAAGATTGCTGCCTTTTTGCACTTTGGACTCTTCAGGGATATCGTCGGTACAATGTAGCTCAGACTGTTTTGACATGTTTGGGTGAAAAACAGGACCATGCCTAGCGTAAATATACCCATTCAGACGCGTTGGAATAGTCAGTTTGGTTGCATTAGGAGCAGGACGAAAGTTACACCCCTTTGCAACTTTACACTGCCTCCTCCTGATGATTTTTGGGGTAGCAGAAAACCTTTCACCACGGGCAAATGCCTCAGAGATATAAAAACTGAGAGAGGTTATTGTAGAGGTACTCTATGTGATCGCGTTACCTTAGACGGAATGTTTCTAAGTGACACAGTTTTTGAGTAACATCTCATCAAAGATTGCTGTCTTTTTGCACTTTGGACTCTTCAGGGATATCGTCAGTACAATGTAGCTCAAACTATTTCGACATGTTTGGGTGAAAAAAAGGACCATGCCTAGCGTAAATGTACCCATTCGGATGCGTTGGAATAGTCAATTTGGTTGCATCAGGAGCAGGACGAAAATTACACCCCTTTGCAACTTTACACTGCCTCCTTCTGACGATTTTTGGGGCAGCAGAAAACTTTTCACCACGGGCAAATGCCTCAGAGATATAAAAAACTAAGAGAGGTTATTGTAGAGACACTCTATGTGATCACGTTGCGTCAAACAGAATGTTTCTAAGTGACACAGTTTTTGAGTAACATCTCGTCAAAGATTGCTACCTTTTTGCACTTTGGACTCTTCAAGGATATTATCGGTACAATGTAGCTTAGATTGTTTCGACATGTTTGGGTGAAAAACAGGACCATGCCTAGTGTAAATGTACCCATTCGGATGCGTTGGAACAATCAGTTTGGTTGCATCAGGAGCAGGACGAAAGTTACACCCCTTTGCAACTTTACATTGCCTCCTTCTGACGATTTTTGGGGCAGCAGAAAACCTTTCACCACGGGCAAATGCCTCAGAGATATAAAAAACTAAGAGAGGTTATTATAGAGGCACTCTACATGATCACGTTGCCTCAGATGAAATGTTTCTAAGTGACACGATTTTTGAGTAACATCTCGTCAAAGATTGTTGCCTTTTTACACTTTGGACTCTTCAGGGATATCGTCGGTATAATGTAGCTCAGACTGTTTCGACATGTTTGGGTGAAAAAAAGGACCATGCTTAGCATAAATGTACCCATCCGGATGCGTTGGAATAGTCAGTTTGGTCACATCACGAGCAGGATACCAAAACTGCAAAAGTTGCTTTGTGCAACTTGACAACATTGACACTTTTTTGCAACATGACTCAAAGACTCAAACTGACCCCAAATGACTCAAAGTGACTTAAAATCACCTTGATTTTGGTGCCCAATGTACATTATAGAGGTCAAGGTGCTCCTTATCATTCAAACATCTTAGATGAGCACATAGGAAAGGAAAAGCTCTAAGTTTCATCATCATGAGCGCCTAATATCAAGAGACTTTAATGGCTCAAACCTTAGCATGGAGTCCTAAGGTGCATTTCATGTCTCCTTTCATCCAGTTTGGTGCCCTTATGTAGATTTTTCAACTTGATTTGGCACCCTATATGTGAAGGAAGATCTAAAGGCATGAAAGTGGATGTCATATTACAAGAGTTTGGATCATCAAAATTGAAAGAAATAAGTCTATTAAGCTTGGGCGCCCTTGGTCTTCTTTTCATTCATTATGAGTGCCTTGGGAGAATGGTATATAGGTCATCATCATGATTGAGCGCCCTGGATCCAGAGTGTTGGAGAGATCATCAAATGGTGTCTAGAGGAAGTAGGGTGAGTTATGAGTTTGGTCGCATCAGGAGCAGGACACCAAAAATGCATAACATGATGATGTAAAAATGTGTACATATGTGTAAAAATGTAGGAGGAAATAAAAAAATATAAACCTTACAAATTAATGTGCATACTTACAACTCAATGTAACATAACTTTACAAAATCAATGTGAATACTTACAAATTAATCCAATGAACCATCCGGGTCTGCTCTACTCTTTATTGTGTCAAGTATTGCTTCATGGTTAGACTCACGCACCTTCCACAATATTTTGTTCAAAGGTCTACCCCGATACTTTATCAAATGAACATTGGATGCCACGACAAGGTTCGAGTAATGAAGAATCTTCCGATGTATGTCAAAGTCCTGAAATAGTCAAATATTAACACTCTTATGTGGGTACCTTCTAAGCCATGTTCCAGTAATAACCACTGATCCTATAGGGTATTCGATGTTTTCTCCATCTGTAACAGGGGCCTCCAATTTCTTTTTGGCCTCAACACAACGACATAAGTAATAATCTGTTCCCTCTTCATTATCTTCATCTACAATAACTGCATATACGTGCCCTACATTGATATGTGTAGCAAATTAGATGAAATTAGTCAACATTACAAAAACACTACAAAGTAAGATGACATTACCTAGTTGAACTAGATGAAATTAGATGCATATATGTGCCCTATATTACCTGGTTGAACTAAATCTGATATGTGGTCAAAGTCAACTGACGATTCCATCTATGTTAGTTCCAGTGTCGTCGGGGGTCGATACGTGTCAAGTGGGCTAAGATAACTTAACTGCCATTCGTCAACCCACTCCTTTGACTCGCACTCATCCCAGACTTGAATTGTACAGGAAGAACAAAAGCATGACATCTTTCGTGTATGGATACTCCATGAACCTACAATTGAGCTTCTGAAAGAGTGCATCTCATTTGATCCTGTCAGTGTACAACAATCCTCATATGGTGCAATGTTAGTATCATATATCAACCAAAAAAATCTATGAACTAAAGACTTACCTTCATTACCTGGACCCATGGAAGCATTACACCACTCGACAATCGATTTTGCATCTGTCAACTTTGCATTGTTTTTATACTTTAACTCTTCTCATGCTATGGCTCTTTTGATACATGCTCCTGCACCATCATGCTCCCCCTTTCCATGCCCGGCCTCACAAAAGTTCCACATATGTTGAATACCTGTAAAATTATGCCTCCTACTCAGCCAATAGAAATTTCATGAGTTCTTGAATTGTGACACACAGTTATCCGACCATATGATATGCTGACTGAACGATATGCCCCTTCTAGCCAAATCATTGTAGAACACCTAAAAGAAACCTTGCACGAACTCCGTAGAATGCATGCGATCATCACTAATATAGAAATTATACTCCCTTATGATCTTTCTGTCATCCTCTATACTATCATTCGCATGAATGAATGCGATGTGCACAAATATAGAAACCTGTGTGGAGTTGTAATATTATGATTGCACCTCACGCTGTGGCTGTAGACTGTAGTTCCCTGCAAAGTCAACGACTAAAACAATGCTACCAACCGGAAATGTGTCCTTGCATAACTTGAATTGCAAGTCCAACCATCGAGCTCTATGGGCATGTCTTGCATACTCATACACTATGCTATCACGAAATATAGGCATAAACTGATACACTAGAATCTTTTCAATAACTAATTCACACCTGTTTGCTTCTTTACCATCTTTTGTATTGTATGCCACTGTTTTATACTTGCCAAACTCTACTAGTTCATTTCCAACTGCATGTGTTATTTCCATATGTTCACATATTGGCAAATGTTGCAAGCCACCGCAACGATGACATGTGCCATCCAAGCATAATTTCTTGTAGAATATTTGACCTTCCTCTCTTTCACATAAAATTCTTGATATGAAGTCTCTTGAAGATGTTGGTAGGGCACATATGGCACAACCCTGCAAATCATTGTTAGTATGCATATCTAAACATATAGACCTATAAGCATCAAAATGGTTAGAAAATTCAATATGTAATCTACAACAACAAGTAGTGCGTGTGTGATTTATCTTAACATAGAAAGGTTTTAGCAATTCAAAATATCTTTGACAAATTTTAATTTGAGGATACTTCTCTAGAAATTTACCATAAAACTGTGTTTGAGTCTCATCCAAAAAATGCTTTGGATGTGGCTCGCGGTTCTGACTACCGATTCTCCTTCTTACCACATCCCTTTGATTCAGAGATACCCTTGTGTAATTCTTCCAAAAGTCTTCAATTAGTGATCTCAATGCTTCAACAATTGGTTTATCTTTTCATGGTAGTCTCCCCGAGAACGCCCATAATTCATTGGCATTAGTGTCCTTAATTCTTTGGCATCTTCCAATGGCTCTTGATAAAGTTTTCCTATTAATTCTCAATTCTTGACTTGTCTTTCTAATGAGACGAGCTTTCCTCGTTTGACTACTTACTATAGTCGATGTAATCACACACCGTGTTGCATTACTATCTTTTGTGCGTGAGGTGTTACCCACACTCTCATACGCACTCATTAGATTCTTGACAATAGATTTTTCACTTGAAGCCTCTGATGTTCTCAACCCAAGAATCTTCATGATAGACCTATACTTTATACTTCACATCATTTCAACGAATAGTTGACATCTTGCAGTCTCATTTAACTTTTCAAAGAACAATCTCCAAATCTTATTAGCATATCTTCTACAAGTGTGTTTTGGAATCTTACCTTCCATTGGCTGCAAAATATTCTCATCAATATCAATTAAATACTTTGGCTTTCTATGCAAAATTCTAGGTGGTGTCAAGTTAGGTAAATTCATCTCAACATTAGGAATTTCATCAATATTTAAATGAGATGGGTTAGATGGCATACCTTTGATTGAAGATGGAATAGATGGCATACCTTGAGGTTGAGGTGGGAATGATGGCGTACCTCCTTCATCACATGTGAGTGATGATGTACTCTCAACTTGAGATGTGGTAGATGGTGTCCCTACATGTTGACTTGCGGTAAAGGACGTGTCTCCAACTATGGCATTCAAATCTCTCATACCACGAAGTTTTTGCATTCGTTCTCTTTGTGATGGTTGTGGTTCCTCTTCAATTGGTATGTCTTCATTTATCGTGTCCAATTTCCTCTTCTCACGAAGTTCCCTCATAGCCACTGCTTTCTTTGCATTCTTAGCTTCTATCTCTTCCTGTGTTGGTTTAATTCTTGATCGTTTCCTCGGCATGACAGAAAATTTGTCTTTAGCATGATAAAGAGACCAATATTAGTTCCTAAGAAATGAATACAAGATAATAGTGGGATTGTATTTTTTTATGTTGTAAGGATTTATTCTTGTATAGTTTGACATCATGGTATGTTAAGGTTTGTTTATTACACATAATTATTAAAGAGCCCAAGTGTAGAAAATATACATGGCATCATGTGAGATTGTAGGCTGCTTTCTAGATTGGGAATGTGTCTATTTTAAACATGTATGATAAAGCATGATAAAGTAATTCAATCTGAAATAAGGAAAATGTAAAGAACATGCATGTAAAGACTTGACATACCTAAAAAATGAAGATTTGAATGGAGAGAGTACCTCAACCCTATCCCTAAACCCTTGACCCTCGAACCTCAACCCTCAACCCTCAACGTCAAACCCTAATCCCTCAACCCTTAACTCTGATCCATCAACCCTCAACACTATATCTTAAACCATAATCCCTTCAACCTCAACCCTATCCCTAAACCCTTGACCCTCGAACCTCAACCCTCAACCCTCGACGTCAAACCCTAATCCCTCAACCCTTAACTCTAATCCCTTGACCCTCAACACTATACCTTAAACCCTAATCCCTATCCCTCAACCCTTAACCCTTAAAACTTAAACCCTATCCCTACACCCTCAACACTTGACACTATATCTTAAGCCTTAAACCCTCATCCCTAAAGCCTCAACCCTCAATCCTTAAACCTTCAACCCTAAACCCTATCCCTAATCCCTCTACCCTTGACACTCTAACCCTAACCTTGACATTAAATGCTAATCTGTCAACCCTAAACCCTAATCCTAAACCCTCAACCCTCAACCCTCAACACTATACCTTAAACACTAATCCCTCAACCCTCAACCCTAAACCTTATCCCTAAACCCTAATCCCTCAACCCTCAACTCTAATCCATCATCCCTCAACTCTAATCCCTCATCCCTAAACCCTAAATGCTATCCCTATTCCTAAACCCTCAACAGACTCGATACTATACCTTAAACTCTAATCCCTTATCCATAAACCCTCCAACCCTATCCCTAATCCTTACACCCTCCACACTCTACTTTAACCCTAATCCCTTGAACCTCAACCCTATCCCTAAACCCTTGACCCTCGAACCTCAACCCTCAACCCTCAACGTCAAACCCTAATCCCTCAACCCTTAACTCTGATCCATCAACCCTCAACACTATACCTTAAACCCTAATCCCTATCCCTCAACCCTTAACCCTTAAAATTTAAACCCTATCCCTACACCCTCAACACTTGACACTATATCTTAAGCCTTAAACCCTCATCCCTAAAGACTCAACCCTCAATCCTATTCCTTAAACCCTAATCCCTCAACCCTTAACCCTAAACCTTATCCCTAAACCCTAATCCCTCAACCCTCAACCCTAATCCATCATCCCTCAACTCTAATCCCTCATCCCTAAACCCTAAATGCTATCCCTATTCCTAAACCCTCAGCAGACTCGATACTATACCTTAAACTCTAATCCCTTATCCCTAAACCCTCCAACCCTATCCCTAATCCTTATACCCTCCACACTCTACTTTAACCCTAATTCCTCGACCCTCAACCCTATCCCTAAACCCTTGACCCTCGAACCTCAACCCTCAACCCTCAATGTTAAACCCTAATCCCTCAACCCTTAACTCTGATCCCTCGACCCTCAACCCTATCTCTAAACCCTCAACCCTAAATCCTCAACCCTCAACGTCAAATTCTAATCCCTCAACCCTTCACTCTAATCCCTCAACCCTAAACCCTATCCCTAAACCCTCAACACTATACCTAAAACCCTAATCCCTCAACCCTAACCCTAAACCTTGTCCCTAAACCCTAATCCCTCAACCCTCAACCCTAATCTGTCATCTGTCATCCCTCAACTCTAATCCCTCATCCCTAAACCCTAAACACTATCCCTATTCCTAGACCCTCAACAGGCTCGATACTATACCTTAAACCCTAATCCCTCTACCCTCGACACTCTTATTTAACCCTAATCCCTTGACCATTAACCCTATCCCTTAACCTCAACCCTCAACCCTCAACCCTTAACT
The DNA here is from genome assembly GCA_027924645.1 of Cunninghamia lanceolata. NCBI lineage: Eukaryota > Viridiplantae > Streptophyta > Pinopsida > Cupressales > Cupressaceae > Cunninghamia > Cunninghamia lanceolata. The sequence goes on along the minus strand of BSBN01000469.1, from coordinate 13,050,038 downwards.
CTGATCCCTCGACCCTCAACCCTATCCCTAAACCCTCAACCCTAAACCCTCAACCCTCAATGTCAAATTCTAATCCCTCAACCCTTCACTCTAATCCCTCAACCCTAAACCCTATCCCTAAACCCTCAACACTATACCTTAAACCCTAATCCCTCAACTCTAACCCTAAACCTTGTCCCTAAACCCTAATCCCTCAACCCTCAACCATAATCTGTCATCCGTCATCCCTCAACTCTAATCCCTCATCCCTAAACCCTAAACGCTATCCCTATTCCTAGACCCTCAACATGCTCGATACTATACCTTAAACCCTAATCCCTCTACCCTCGACACTCTTATTTAACCCTAATCCCTTGACCATTAACCCTATCCCTCAACCTCAACCCTCAACCCTCAACCCTTAACTCTGATCCCTCGACCCTCAACCCTATCCCTAAACTCTCAACCCTCAACGTCAAATTCTAATCCCTCAACCCTTCACTCTAATCCCTCAACCTTAAACCCTATCCCTAAACCCTCAACACTATACCTTAAACCCTAATCCCTAACCCTAAACCTTGTCCCTAAACCCTAATCCCTCAACCCTCAACCCTAATCTGTCATCCGTCATCCCACAACTCTAATCCCTCATCCCTAAACCGTAAATGATATCCCTATTCCTAGACCCTCAACAGGCTCGATACTATACCTTAAACCCTAATCCCTCTACCCTCGACACTCTTATTTAACCCTAATCCCTTGACCATTAACCCTATCCCTCAACCTCAACCCTCAACCCTCAACCCTCAACCCTCAACTCTCAACATTAAACCCTAATTCATCAACCCTAAACCCTAATCCCTCAAACCTAAACCCTATCCCTAAACCATCAATCCTCAACACTATACCTTAAACCCTAATCCCTATCCCTCAACCCTTAACCCTTAAAATTTAAACCCGATCCCTACACCCTCAACACTTGACACTATATCTTAAGCCTTAAACCCTCATCCCTAAAGCCTCAACCCTTAATCCTTAAACCTTCAACCCTAAACCCTATCCCTAATCCCTCTACCCTCGACACTCTAACCCTAACCTCGACATTAAATGCTAATCCGTCAACCCTAAACCCTAATCCTAAACCCTCAACCCTCGACACTATACCTTAAACCCTAATCCCTCAACCCTCAACCCTAAACCTTATCCCTAAACCCTAATCCCTCAACCCTCAACCCTAATCCATCATCCCTCAACTCTAATCCCTCATCCCTAAACTCTAAATGCTATCCCTATTCCTAAACCCTCAACAGACTTGATACTATACCTTAAACTCTAATCCCTTATCCCTAAACCCTCCAACCCTATCGCTAATCCTTATACCCTCCACACTCTACTTTAACCCTAATTCCTCGACCCTCAACCCTATCCCTAAACCTTTGACCCTCGAACATCAACCCTCAACGCTCAACATCAAACCCTAATCCCTCAACCCTTAACTCTGATCCCTCGACCTTCAACCCTATCCCTAAACCCTCAACCCTCAACGTCAAATTCTAATCCCTCAACCCTTCACTCTAATCCCTCAACCCTAAACCCTATCCCTAAACCCTCAACACTATACCTTAAACCCTAATCCCTCAACCCTAACCCTAAACCTTGTCCCTAAACCCTAATCCCTCAACCCTCAACCCCAATCTATCATCTGTCATCCCTCAACTCTAATCCCTCATTCCTAAACCCTAAACGCTATCCCTATTCCTAGACCCTCAACAGGCTCGATACTATACCTTAAACCCTAATCCCTCTACCCTCGACACTCTTATTTAACCCTAATCCCTTGACCATTAACCCTATCCCTCAACCTCAACCCTCAACCCTCAACTCTCAACATTAAACCCTAATTCATCAACCCTAAACCCTAATCCCTCAAACCTAAACCCTATCCCTAAACAATCAACCCTCAACACTATACCTTAAACCCTAATCCCTCAACCCTCAACCCTAAACCTTATCCCTAAACCCTAATCCCTCAACCCTCAACCCTAATCCCTCATCCCTCAACTCTAATCCCTCATCCCTAAACCCTAAATGCTATCCCTATTCCTAAACCCTCAACAGACTCGATACTATACCTTAAACTCTAATCCCTTATCCCTAAACCCTCCAACCCTATCCCTAATCCTTACACCCTCCACACTCTACTTTAACCCTAATCCCTTCAACCTCAACCCTATCCCTAAACCCTCGACCCTCGACCCTCAACCCTCAACCCTCGACATCAAACCCTAATCCCTCAACCCTTAACTCTGATCCCTCATCTCTCAACCCTAACCCTAAACCCTAAACCCTCAAACCTCAACGTCAAATCCTAATCCCTCAACCCTTCACTCTAATCCCTCAACCCTAAACCCTATCCCTAAACCCTCAACACTATACCTTAAACCCTAATCACTTAGCCCTCAACCCTAAACCTTATATCTAAACCCTAATCCCTCAACCCTCAACCCTAATCCATCATCCCTCAACTCTAATCCCTCATCCCTAAACCCTAAATGCTATCCCTATTCCTACACCCTCAACATAATTGATACTATACCTTAAACCCTAATCCCTTATCCCTAAACCCTCCAACCCTATCCCTAATCCTTATACCCTCCACACTCTACTTTAACCCTAATTCCTCGACCCTCAACCCTATCCATAAACCCTTGACCCTCGAACCTCAACCCTCAACCCTCAGCGTCAAACCCTAATCCCTCAACCCTTAACTCTGATCCCTCGACCCTCAACACTATACCTTAAACCCTAATCCCTATCCCTCAACCCTTAACCCTTAAAACTTAAACCCTATCCCTACACCCTCAACACTTGACACTATATCTTAAGCCTTAAACCCTCATCCCTAAAGCCTCAACCCTCAATCCTTAAACCTTCAACCCTAAACCCTATCCCTAATCCCTCTACCCTCGACACTCTAACCCTAACCTCGACATTAAATGCTAATCCTAAACCCTAAACCCTAATCCTAAACCCTCAACCCTCAACCCTCAACACTATACCTTAAACCCTAATCCCTCAACCCTCAACCCTAATTCATCATCCCTCAACTCTAATCCCTCATCCCTAAACCCTAAATGCTATCCCTATTCCTAAACCCTCAACAGACTCGATACTATACCTTAAACCCTAATCCCTTATCCCTAAACCCTCTAACCCTATCCCTAATCCTTACACCCTCCACACTCTACTTTAACCCTAATCCCTCGACCCTAAACCCTATCCCTAAACGCTTGACCCTTGAACCTCAACCCTCAACCCTCAATGTCAAACCCTAATCCCTCAACCCTTAACTCTGATCCCTCGACCCTCAACCCTATCCCTAAACTCTAAACCCTCAACCCTAATCTGTCATCCCTCATCCCTAAACCCTAAACGCTATCCCTATTCCTAGACCCTCAACGGGCTTGATACTATACCTTAAACGCTAATCCCTTATCCCTAAACCCTCCAACTCTATCCCTTATCCCTTAACCCTCATGATTAATAGCCTTGAACGTAAAAAAATTTGAGGGGAACATAATGCGAGCGCGTTATAACGCGCTCGCGTTATGTCAAACATGACAAACAACAGACTTGCGGGAAAGAAAAATGCAAGGCAAAACGTAACGCGAGCGCGTTATAACGCGCTCGCGTTATTTCTTGCTTTGGGAATCCCAAGCCTTGGGCTTGGGATTTGCTTTGGATTTCCAACCCAAAGGCTTGGAGTGCCTTATGAACAGTCACAGACGTGTTTTTCTATATTTTACAAAATTTCACATAATTTCGTTCGTGCTAACCCTCAGATTTGCACGTGTTTCAAGGTCGCACAAATCGAACACATGGGTAATGTTAGGCTTTCTCTTAGCTATTTGACGATGTGATTTTTTTCACATTTTAACAATGTTAAGCCTTTCATCTTTAATTTCTTTTGTTTGTGTGTCCGTTTTTAGGCAAAAACCACTGTTTGGTCTTTTTTTCATTGTAAAATAACTATTCATTCAAATTTCAAAAAAATTACATATTTAGAAACTAGACTCCATTCTACAAATATTAAAAAAATAAAAAAAATGATTTTCAATTAGTTTTCAAAATTTATAGGGGTAGCATGGCCAAAATTCTATTTTTTAGGATGTGTCTACTTTGAAAATTAGTAAAAAATCAAATATTCATCAAAAAATTATCACAAAAATCGGGCATAAACTACATGCTATTAGCTAATTTCTCACTGAAGCAATTTTAAAAATACCAAAAAAAAGTTGACCTTTTGAGGGAGCCACAAAACATGTTATGTTATGTTTTTTTGACAGAAACAACAGCAATTTTTGTGGCTGCCTCTTTTGAACCCCTTAATCTATGCCATTTTCAAAACAAAATAGTAGTTTAGAAAGTAGACTCGGAGCACTACGAACATTGTTTTGGTTGCATCTCCAAATTTTGAGTGTAACTATGCTCAATTTCTCATCCAAGGCCAGTATTTCCTGATTTCAGAAAAAAAGTGGCCACTTAAGACCCCTTTTTGGCCCCCCATCTTCTTGCACTTACCCGCTCAATTAAAATTGAAAATCAATAAAGCATGTCTTTCAGTGCTAAATCTCCTCATAAATATCCTTCACACAAGTCACCAATCCCTAATTACGTTAAATCTAGTGTGTATTTAGCACTTCATGAAATTGTTCAGTTCTTTGAGCCACCCTTAAAAACAATGCAAATTACATCTATAGTGATCAATTGAGATACTCCACATTGCTTAGTTATGCAGAATGTCTCCATGAAAGTTGTAACCTCATTGCCATTGCCAAACCATCATCCTAATCGAGGATTCACCTCATGTTAGACTTTGTTAGGTTTTCGATGTACATTCAAGTATGACACTTATAAACAATTGTGAGTTGGAAATAAGAATTATTTGATGTTATAGAAGCACAAAACTAACAAAACTAGACACATAATGAAATAAACTATTATTATTCACTTCTTGACAACCAAACCACCTCCAACATGATAAAGCTTAACTAGCCGTCACATTATAAAACAACCGGTTGGTTGAAATCAAATCGACTGGATGGTTGAACATGTCAAAGGAGACAAATAACTTGGTCGAATAGGTCAACGAAGCTGGGTTTAACAGGTCAAACGAAACAATCATCATTAAATAGGGTCGAAATGCCATAAACAGTCGGCACGACAATGTGCCAACTGTTTACGATTCGTGCTCCAACATTGTGGACAATTAAGAAGTGAAAGAAACTGTAATATACCACCAACCAAAACAACTTCTTTCAATATCCATCCTTCTTTCATAAAGACCCAAACAAAACATTATTTTAGCGATGTCAAACTTCTAATTATATTCCTAAGAATGTATTATTTCCAAACTATAAATGCTAAGAACACTTGATGTGAAATTGGAATGTTTTTTGATATGAAAAGAATTAAAAGCCCAACATTTAAATAATTAGACAACTAACCCCTACCCACTGGTTAACTAAATGACTTATAAACCGTACCAATCACTTTTTGAGTTAGTTAACTAGGCGACTGGAATTGGGATGCCTTCGATGTTATGATCACTTTTTGAGTTATGTAGTGGGGCTGTACTTGCAACCATATTATTCCTTACAAAACGCTTGGTAGTCTATTTATATTTTCCAGCTTCACTCATGTGAAACACGAATTCTTCAAATGGAATCAAGATCGAATCAACAATTCAATTAATTAGTCAGTGTTCCTTTGCAATCACTCGACTTTCCGTGTAAGTATGGTCACTGAGAGCTGTGAATAGGTAGCCGACCAGAAGCTCGACAGATAATGCTTAACACGTTTATAAATCGACGAGTAGTTGCGTAACGCTGCTGTTTTAACAGAAAAAATAAGCCAAAAGTTCTATCTGGAAAGTAAGAAAAAAAGTTTAATCTGTTGGTGGAATGTATGTTTTCTGTTAGTTGAATGGGAGCCATCAGCACACTCATCCAACTGCAGTAGACCCCACACAACTAAACTCACCGTTCATTGACAACACCATTTACAGTCGGTTCCATCCAATTCTATACATAAGCGGGGAAGTCGCTTATATCAGCAAGCACTTCTCATCTCTGAATTCAGGGCAGGTTGACAAAAAACAGGTGTCTGTCTGTTTACTCTGCACGAATCAAAATGTTTTTCAGGTTGCATATTTTTTTTTTCATTTTGTTATAGCTAATGAAATTTTTTTGGTGTCTCCAGGTTGGAGAATGGCTTCGGAATGGATGGGCGTAGAGTTTCGTTTTTGTTTGTTCGTCTGCCTCTGCATTTCATCTCTAATAAACGCAGAGAATATCATTAGTTTGGCCACCGCACCGGCGGCTTCAGCTCCCGTAGCCCCTAAAGCACCCACCACCACACCTGCAGCTCCGGTCACTGCCCCTAAGCCACCTACTACCACTCCCGTAGCGCCGGTCATTGCTCCTAAGCCACCAACTTCACCACCAGCAGCGCCAGTCACCACGCCCAAGCCCCCCGCGGTGGCGCCCACCACAGCACCGGCGCCGCCAGTCGTGAAACCTCCGGTTGCAGCTCCGAAGGTGGCACCGCCTGTGTCCTCTCCCCCGGCCGTTGCTCCTGCAACGCCACCGACAGTTGCGCCGCTTTCTCCTCCTCCGCTCACTCCGCCGCCCCTCGCTACTCCGCCACCAGCATTGCCTCCTCCGGTGGCGCCGCCAGTGCCCGCACCTGCGCCGACAAAGCACAAACACAAGCATAAGAAGAAGCGCAAGCACCACCACGGCCCCGCTCCCGCTCCAACTCCATCCAGTCCGCCCGCTCCTCCTCTAGCTCCGCAGCCTGCCGACTCTTCCGCCGATTCATTCTCTCCTGGCCCCTCACCTGTTTCACCGGTAATCATCATCATCTGTTTTTCAAACCACATTTTGTTTTTTTATCAGCGTTTTTCTGGCATCTAACGGATCTTTTAAATTTTTTTCTTATTGTAGAACACTGGAATGAAGAGCATATGGAGCGCAACTCTGATGGCCGCCTCCTCCCTCTTCCTCTACTTTTGTCTGTAATGTAACGGGATGAACGGTGATATAAATATTAGCGTCTGTATAGACAGACAGAGAAATGAAGTGTGTTGTTTTGGATCATCATAAAATCCGGCTAGTATAAATAATGCCCTGTCCCCGCCTTTCCTCGATGGACAGACACTTCCGTTCATTAGTTTGGCCTTTATATTTTGAAGCGATTTATGCAATGTAAAGATTCAGATTCATTTTGTTTCCCGACAAAGTTGAAATTATGTATTAAAAGCTTCGAAATTTTGTCTGAACATTACGTTTATGATGTTTCTGAACATGGATTTGTTGTAAGCTAAATGTGGGTAAAATGAGCAATGCGAGCAGAGTTGAAGCGACATGACCATTTTAACAAATAGGATGGAAAATGGTGGTCGATGATGCTTCTGGAATTTATGATGGAAGAAAGGAATGTTTGAGTAACAAATCTGCCAACCATTAAATGCATTATTAGAAATTACGGTTAGACACACTGATTGACCTTTAAAATATATATTTCCAACGCCGATTGGTGGTGATCAGAGCTGGAATTTCAAACTAACCATGCCTGTCTACTAAATATTCCTTTTGGGCGTAATTTTGAGGACCTGTCATTTTTTTTTAAGGATATAAAATAAATTGAGGGGTATTCATGTGGGCAACGTCTATCCAGCCCTCTGGATGCACATTTGACCGTATTTATTAATTAATTGAAATTCAGAATATTGTTGTATTCTGAATTTCAATTAATTAATAAATACAGTGAGAGGGTTGGATAGACAATTCGTAAGGTTAGGCATTCAACGAGACTTGATTTCTGATAGGTTCATTTAGAACCATTCAATTTCAACACTAGACCAAGGGGCTATTGATGGCTTCACATAAACAATCATTTTACTTTTTATTTTTATAAATAAGTGTGAAAATTTAGTAATTATTAAATAATTATGAAAAACAACTTTATTTTTGTCTTTAAATTTAAAGGATGGCCTATACAATTAGTAATGACTAAATAAAATATCATGGGTGTTTGGGCAACTCTATATTAAATATTATAAATTAAAGAAAACCTTAAATAAAATTTTAAAAGTATATATTAATGATTTTTGTTCAATTTATATGTAATATATGATTAAAATTGACAAAAATAGATCACAAACTATCAATGTTCAAGGTTGGTGGTAATTCGTCATAATTATAGGTCAAGGCATTAAACTGTAAAATATATAATCCAAGCCACCAATTGAACCAATCATTGCATACACTCTTACATAACTACTTAGAATGTTTGCTATGCTCCTTAATGAGGCCATGCTTGTGGTCTAGTTCTCCTAATGTGGTTTTGTGTTTGTGGAGTAATTTTGTTTTCCTAATGCTTTCCTACTCTTGGATTCTTATGAGTCTGTATATTTGAAGGTGGGTGGCATTGAGAAACACCATAAGAAGACTACTAGTGTGTAAAGGGAAAATATGAAACTTCCTTAGAAACTATTCAATTCAAAATATTCTAGTGTGCAAACCAACTGGTAACACTTATATTCTCTGAAAAAGGATGCTCAAAAAAAGAAAATGAAATAGAAAGAGAAATAGTCCTACCTAAAAAACAAGTCTAAACCCACAATCTAATCCAAAATAAGAAAAACCTACAAAGATAAACTAATTTTATTCTTCAATAATATATTAAGTATAACAAAATTTAAGTTCAGAATTTAGACCAACTTAAATAAAAAATAAAATAAAATAAATTAAACATAGAAAAATATATTTATAACAAAGCGAAATGTAAATATAAAATAAAAAGATAAGTAGAAAAGGTATCCACTTTTCTACTATAGAGTAATATTTGTCGTGATTTATACTAATGTCATTTTATTATTGTCCACTCAAACACTAAAAATACTAAATCACATGCGAAAATAATTATAACTAGCAATTTTATAGAAGATTCGCATGAATGTAAAGATACTAATATAGTACTTGAATGAATGCATATAATAGTCCCATGATACTATATGGAATAGGTTCAATCTAAACAAGAGACGCAATGCGTCATGTTCCTGCCTTTATGCGTTTAATGTTGGTGTAGTATATTGTGAGAAAGGAAAACTCGATGGGATGAGAATAGCTCATGCGAGTAATGATTTCATATGTCCAATTTAGTCTACAGACCATCAAATAGAAGATTGAGAACAGAGGAAAAAGCATTAGATGAAAAATGTGCAATGAAATCTTGGATACAAGATAGTCTGAACAGATTATTTCATTATGTATTAAGGACCATAGTTCTTTTTGCATTCCTAAAATGAATTGAGCTGATGTTTATTCTATCTGTATAAGCATATGTGCACATACATAAAAAACCAAGAAAGATATGAAAGATGCAAAATCTAAACTAACAGTTATCAATTTGGGAACATAGAAAAATGAGATTTGAGTGTTTTTGCAAGACAGCAGTGTAAATATTTGCATCTAATAAAAAGAAAAGGCGCTTGAGCCATTCTAAAAGGGGTCAATGGGAGACAAGTAGAGAGTCCAAAGATATAACCAGTCCTGTCTCTACTTCCTATAGAAGAGGACACTGCATATACTGGAGGCTCAAGGTAGGTTGTCACGTGGCCAAGTTTTAAATCAGTTCCGCATATGACCACTCTATTAAGCATTAAAATTGACATTTTAGGGATGCAATTTGCACTATTGTATTAAGCTTGGGTATGTTGACATGCTATTAAAACATGGCTCCTTTTTTTCTAAATACTTCGTGTGTACAGACTGTCTTGAGAATTAAAGCAAAAGAAGTTGTTTGGGATTGCAATAGCAGTACTAATGATTATTGTAATTTCAATCTTCAACTATGAGCCATAAATCATTCATCCTTGGTGTAAAAATCATGTTTGGCATCTACAATCATAATCTCATACTGGCCAATTTGATGAACTGGCAAGACAAATAATTACATGTGCCTTGTACTGAGGAGTGCGAGCAGTCCTCACTGGGAACCCTTAGTATCTCCTTTTAGTCTTCTATATTAAAACTAGTGAATAAAAGGACAATCTAGCCACACATTTTCATTACAATACAGAATAAAATTTGATAGATGAACTGAGATTTACCTCTGCAAAATGTGGAACCATGGACAAGGCAGAAAAGATCATAGTAAATCATAGTAAAATTTAACAATTTGCAGGATTTATTGAATAAGCCTTTGATCTAGTTTGAGTTTATGATGACGTGATGTATCATTCTGCCAAAATGGAGTACCTTAAGAGTTCTCCTAGAAAGTAGTAGGAACCCCATATTGCAGAGTATGAAATGTGCAAACTGTATAGCCCAGGTTATATGGTACGTTTTCTTCCCTACATGGTAAATAATATACAATCCTACCATTGCCAGTTTTGCAAGAAATAGCATACAGTTCTAAGTGTTCAAAAATCTTCAAAAATCATTGAAGGAAGATGGTTAAATATGAAGTTCATCTTATGAAATTAAAATAGCTTCTATTATGTGTTCAAATACTATTAAAGATAGCCAATGCTTTATCAGATACAACAAATTGGCATAGAGTGAGAAAGCATCTAAAACAACCATGCAAATAATTCCCCAGAGTAATCTTAGAGGCACTAGAATGAGGTTTGAATATTCCAAAATGTATACACAGTTGAAACTTGTAACTAACATCTAACATCAGTTCCACTTTTTACCATGAATCTGAAAACCATCACAACAAAAAAAAATTGAAAATTTATGTCTAGAAAACACACAACATAAACCATATATATGATAACAGCTATCCACACTTTTAGAAGTGTATAAAAGGTGAGACAACTTAGTGAAATGTGAGTAGAAATGAAATGGAAAAAATTATATATACCAGTGGCAATTTTGTGTGCAGACTTGTGGGTAGAAAAGCTGGTTACTTCTTGTTTCGTGGCCATAATGTCTGCAGTTGATTTTTTCATTAAATATTTCTGCTCTTTCATTCTCTTCGACAGTTTAGTACATGGTTACTTGACACGTCAATGGATTCTTCTCCACCACTGAATAGCTGTCACTTAAATAGAATCAATGCTTTATAGTGTTTACACACTTGCATATATAGAATTAGATTTCACAAATACCAGAGAGAGAAATGAATATTTTTAAAAAATGTGTCATCATATATATACAACTGCCACCACCACTAAGATCATGCAAAACTAGACACAAAAGTTGAAGCCTTCGTGAGGTAAATCAATGAAGCAAGAAAGTTGAAGACGATTTTACTGCAGATTATCATAGTATGCATAATGAGAGAGAGGTTTACAGCATTATAATTTTTCTTGAGAGAATTTAAGAAGCTTTCCAATATTTGCTTATAACGAAAAGAAAATTTAAGACACATTTGATTAAAGGGTTTGATTTTGTAGTCAAAAATACCAATTACATATAAAATTAGGTAAAATGATAAAGTAATGTGTAGTTTAGAGAGTAAAGAGAGTATATTGGGTTCTTTAGTGGCAGCCATTGGTTAGGTTAACATGCATTTGACTACTACATAGGATCTAAGCTTAGCAATTACCTTGTTTGTGTAGTTTAAAGTTTAAAGTTTAGTAGTTACAGACACATAAATGAGTAAAAGTTCTCTAGACAATGGATTATGAATGTGATCTATATTAAACAAATTAGTATATTGGGTTCTTTAGTGGCAGCCATTGGTTAGGTTAACATGCATTTGACTACTACATAGGATCTAAGCTCAGCAATTACCTTGTTTGTGTAGTTTAAAGTTTAAAGTTTAGTAGTTACAGACACATAAATGAGTAAAAGTTCTCTAGACAATGGATTATGAATGTGATCTTAAATGATGATATAAAATAAGCATTCACCATTACCATCATAAAGTGTAAGAATTTTATATTTCTAAATTAAAATTTTCTAAAATGTGTTTTTTTAAATTATTTAGACCCTAGAATATTTTAAAAATGGATAAAATGGCTACTTTAACATTTAAAACAAGCGCATAGGAAAATAATAATGCTACCGTTCCTTTACCCTTGAAACTAAAATTAAACTGGCCTAAAATCTAAATCGTGACAAAAGCAAATGCAATCGCCACCTGCAAACACAATCACCACCTGTCTCAGAGGTGCACAGTTGTAGCCCTAACAATTTTATCAACACATGCATCTTTTAAGGTTCTCAAGTGTGGAACGGAGATTAGTAGCTTTCAGACGATCTTCAAATGCAACCACATAGAAACAGCTTCAGAGGAGTGCATCAGTTTTAAAGGCCAAGATTTATTAACTCCTACCTAGGAAACAATTAGTCCCAGAGCTGGTGATTTGGAATTGGCATGATTGAGATCAAACAGTTCTAAGAAAATGGATTTTTAGAGTTCCTCATTGGGATGAGACAACTTTAAAGAGGAAGCAGCTGCGCTCAAACTACAGAAAGTTTATAAAAGCTACCATAGAAGATGGAATCTTGTAGATTGTGCTGTGTACATTGAGGAACTCTGGTTCTATACTGTGCCATGCCCATTTTTTTTTCACTTTTGTGAGTCGAGATCCAACTAGATTATTTTGTTGCACTGATAGGAGAAAGAATGTGTGGAGATATTGTGTTGGTAGTGCATCAGTTAGTTATTGCCAGATCAAAATAGGAAACAATTGGTTGTGTTCGATAATATTTAATAAATTATATTGAAGAAAAACACCATATGTGGCAAACAATTGGTTGCATGGGCTTGCTGTCTTCACCTCCCTTCTAATGATTTTGCTAATGCCAGTTGTTAAGATTCATTTTTATTTTTTAATTTGTGTCTTGCAAAAAAAAATTGGCAATTTTTTTTTTCTGATTAGGAGAACTGTCTTTGTTATTAACCTGCATTGACCTCTCCCTTGTTTCCCCAATTTTACCTCAGTGTTCTCTTGCTTATAATTTAACTTTGTAGCAACGCCCCTCATTTGGGATATATTTGGGTATTGTTGTTTAGATATTCAGATGGAAATAGTCTATTTTAGTTTAACTCTTCATGTCCAGCATTAACCTCTTCTACAGAATTTCACAAAATAGTATTCCAATGTGTGGAGAAGGGTACCAACTAATGTTGTTCTGTCATGAATTCTCTTTCATATCTAAATTTGCATTTTCCTTCACAAGATTGGAGCACTTTTTTTGTGGGTATTTTCCTTGTGTGACCATAATTTGTGCCATTAAACATTATAGGGACACAATAACATATCCTTATTCTTTCTTTCAAAACAAAATGTTTGGTAGAGGACCAAGTTAGCAATTTTCAGTGCCCTCAAAATGTCTAGGGGAATAATTAGTGCTTCGGGGTGGCAAAGACAGAATCCTCACTGTGATCCTAGTATTTTACAAAGTAAACAAAGGACGAGAGACATCCAAATCTTGTTGGTTAGAAGCTGGAAGTCAATTTGCTAGTGACATAGAGTTTCATAACCTCCAATTATTTTTTTAGAATTTGTACACCATATAAACTGCTATATTTGTTGTATCTGTTAGATATCTTTCTATCAACCAGAATTTGTCAAAACTACTTACTTAATGATGGCTTTTCGGTAGTTAAAATGGCTAGCCATTTGTTTTCACCAAACAACATGCAAAATACAAACTTATGATGTAAATGACACTAGCATTTGTAAAGTTCTAAAATGGCTAGTGATATACTGTTAAGCACTAAAAAAAATGAAGTCTTCGACCCAAGTCAAAAGGTAAATTATTCAAAGGCTTCCCACACCTCCAGGAACAATTAGCTGCAGTGAAATGTAAAAAATTTTCCTAAACCAAAAATTTCAGTTCTATCTATATTCCAGATCCATCCACAAATGCAGATAAGAACTAGTTATCTATATGAAAAAACTCAAAGGTTTGATAGACATTTTGTGACTCTTGAGCGGAGGCATGATGTTTAAAAAAACTCAAATTTGATTTGCACTGGTTTTCTACACGGATTACGAAATAGAAGTCCATATAGAGGCTTACCACAGATGCAGCTTCACAGGCTTCCGGATGCCCACTTTCGCAACTCTCTGAGTCCAAACAAATTGAGAAACAGCAATCCAAAGCGCATACAAATTGAAAACCTCCGATCAAGACATGACCTGTCATCCTGTAAGGATGATTAAAAATCATTAATTAACATTGCAAACGAAATAAATTCAACAAGCTCAGTGGCGCCGTCACTTTGCACAACCTGTACTTAACAAAATTAATACGGTGAATGTACATGTATATTTGTTTATTGGCATCCTTCAAAAATTCAATAATTTTTTAAATCATTATTTCATTTTTTACCCTTACTGTTCACACCATAGACCAATCAGAGAATAGATAAATGGTATTTTTTAAATGATTAAATTAAAAAAAAATAATGAACTATAGCATTGTGGTTGCAAATTTTTAGTTCTTTCACATGATTGGACGAATAGTTTGGGAAATTGCATCTAGCCGATGCATTAGTATACCTGCCGAAGGCAGGAACTAATAATTAGGTATGATAGAACCTATACGAATGAAGCTGTCGGATAATAAAATGATTAGCAATTGGAATGTGTGGGGTAATAGTTATGACGATAGGGGATTAGGAAATTAACATATCACTAAAAATTGTTAATGAGGAGAATAGATATATTATGATAGTTTATCCGTATAATAAAATAATTAACAATTTTCAATTAACATTGTTAAATTCCTAAATCAACAATAACAATCTTAAAATTTTAAATGGGTTATACACATAAAATAAAAGATAATAAATTCTTATTTCTTTTTATCTTTATAAATATGATATGTTTCCCTAATTTATCTATAGTTCCATTCATCCACTCTATATTATGGTCATTTAAATTATTTATAAAGATGTTAATATTAAGCATTTACAAATTCATAAAATGTCATTATAAATAAATATTTTTTGACAAAAAATCTCTTCCACATGCTCAAACATCTTGTTTTCCTTCATCTTGCTACATCATCCAATAAAATAATTAACAATTTTTTCACTTTACCAATCCAAAAACATCTTGCTTTCCTCCATCTTGCTCCATCATCCCCATGCAACTTGATCAAGGTGCAAAAGAAATTGGTAAGGCACTAATATTAGATATATATACAAATTTGTAAAATATCGTTATAAATAAAACTTTGTCAATCTTGAAACATTTTGTTTTCCTTCATCTTGCTACATCTTTTTCCTACAACTGATCAAGCCACAAAATAAATTGGTAAGCGGTAAATATTAGTCTGTTACAAATTTGTAAAATATCATTATAAATAAACATTCCTTAACAAAGGTTCACTCTACCAATCTTGAAATATCTCATCTTGCTACACCATTCTCATATATTACTACATCATCCTCCCACAACTTGATCAAGTCACAAAAGAAATTGATAAGGGGTTAATATTAGACATTTATAAATTTATAAAATGCTTTCATAAATAAATATCAACATTGTCAAATTATTAAGCCTTAAACCAATAATAACAATGAAACTATCAACGAACCTAATTATTGGCAAAAGGTTAATATTAGGCGTTCAAAATTTTGTAAAATATCATCATAAATAAATAAACATTTATTCATCTTACTACTGTTAGAGTGGTGTGGACACTGCGAGGGGGGGGGGTGAATTAGTGTCTAAAACAATTTTTCTTTTATCAAAGATTTAAACAAACATATGCTTCCAATATTTCAATGATTAAAAGATTCATGAACTGAATGCCATCATAAAACTGAAATGAGAAACATCCAAGCAAATTAAGCACATACCAAGTAATAAGACAATAACACAATTTTGTCCTGAGTGGAAACCCTCTGGGGCAGAAAACCACTCAAAAAATTGCCTCACTGGCTTATAAGAGAATCTCACTGATTACAGGCCTCACTGGCTTATAACATTACCTCACTAGCTTACAACATTTAGAAGCATCAACTTCAAGGAGCACCAACCCCTAACATAGCCTTGTAGGAGCACCCACTCTCTACATACAGAAGGATAAATACAAATACAGAGGGTTACTCTGTTTCTCTTTGTACCAGACTAATATAACATCAACAATGCATGTAAACACACTTTTTCTCATACATCATTCATATTATATCAGGTTTTATATACAACATATTACATTTTGTCCAAGTCATTCTTTCTCTCTACAGACAATTAGAGAGTCATAACTATAAACTGAAACTGATTGGCAGTTCACAACTGAAACTGCTTGATGAATCATATTCAACATCTTTCCTTGTTAAACAATAACTGAGTCGGGCAAGTAACCACTATCAACTATTTATAACTATTTACATTTTTCATAAAATCATCTTATGTATAGTCAAAAATAAAAGACCCATAGAAATATTAAAACTGAATATCTTTTGAAGTAATACAACAGAAAATTATTCTCAATCTATTTTTGGACCAAAGTAAATCTTTGCCAGACCAAGGAGAAACTATTTTCAAACCCGAGAGAAACCCTAGGGTGAACCTCCAAACCCTAGTAAAATAACTTCCAAACTGCTTCAAAGAAAGATCCCACATCACAGGGGAAAAGAAACAGTTATAACTGTGTAAGGATATACAAGAAACCTGTAGAGAGCCTTTCCATAGTACCACAGTCAACCACAGTAACTTCATTTTTAAATAACTGAAACAAAACCCCTTTAGAGATGTCAAAACCCTAGCCACATTAACAAGAATAGTCACAACCCAACAACAAACGAAAAACTCTGTGTAAAAAATGTGAAAATTTTGTTCCAAAACAAAACTAGAGAGAAAGCACCTGTGAGCTGACAAGCAAAAAAAAAAGAGTACAGAAACCAAGTGTGCTCAAAGTCAACAGTATTAGCTCCAGCTTTGTCACTTCGGGGGATACCCTAGATGATCTTCCTTCAAAGATTCATATAGTCTCACCCACATACTTTCATGATTGCAGCAAAAGAAAAATGAAACCCTAAGACGAATTCCATATTCGAAGCTCATACTTTGCCTAATGAGAGCCAAAAACCTACTTTTGCCCAAGCTTAACACATGCAACCGGTGTTACAGGTAAACCCTAAGAAGATTGGTGAAAAACTTATTTATTTTGCCTTATTAAATTTGCACTGACTTGTTCAAGAGGTAAGCACTAAACCATGCCAATAAGGTTGTGATATTTGCAACATTGAATATGCCCACTAGGAGATCAAATACAAACATATCATGGTCAACACTTAAACCATCATAACAATTTCATGCCTTATTCCTCAAAAACCTTAGTCCTCAAAAAGTATTTAAATGCCTTCACCACAATGCTCATGATATTAAATGTTTGTACCAAGAGAGAAGAACAAGATTATAGCATCTTGTCATATGAGCTCATCACCAAGAAGGATGTCATTATGTAACCAAACTGAACATAATCAAAATATGCCAAATCATATTAACATGATAACATGATCAAGAGAACCAATGCCAATGAAGGATGCCAAACTGCAGAACTGAATATGTGTCAAACAACCACAGAATTGAACATGTACCAAAGACCAATCTGTCTAATAGGAAACCATCACAACTGAATGAGCCATGAAATGAATAAGCCATATGTACCAAGTTGTGGTTTGGTCATTAGGGACAACAACTGAGGGTAAGTCAACAACTACATCATCCTTATATCTTACTACATTATCCTCATACAACTTGATCAAATCGCAAAATAAATTGGTAAGGGGTTAGTATTAGACATTCAAAAATTTATAAATTGTCATCATAAATAAAACATTCAAAACTTTGTCAATCTTTAACCAACTTGTTTTTCTTCATCTTTCTACATCATCTTCATATCTTGCTACATTATCTTGGTGCAACTTGACCCCCACAAAAGAAATTAGTAAGGGATTAGTATTAAGCATTTAAAAATTTGTAAAATGTTGTCATAAATAAACATTTTTTTAGGCATCTTGTTTTCCTTCATTTTGCTAGATCATCTTCACATCTTGTTGCATTATCCTAATGCAACTTAATTAAAAAAATATAAGAAATTAGTACGGGGTTAATATTAACATTCAAAAATATATAAAATATTACCATAAATAAACATTTCAATGATCTCCAATCCTGCCCTCTTCTTTCTCCCACACCTTAAACAAATTTAAAATAGAAAATCTGGTAAAATGAATATATAAAAGCTAAAACAAAAGTAATGAATGCATTAGTTACAATATAATCACTTGATAAGTTTAAACTTTGTAAATACATACATAAATTTTTAAAGAGACATAAAAATGATGAAGAACTTCCATAAGCTACAATACAAAAGAGCTAACTATTAAATTCCACTTAGACATTTATTTGGTCTATAGGCTAAGAGATAGCGGCCTAAAATAATAACCAATATTCTTTGTTTTGTTTTGGGAATGACATGGAAAATTTTAGAAATTTAAAATTATTGTAATGATAAATTTAGCACAACATTTTTATTTTGGAGGGTAATGGTGGGGTCTACAAAATAATGTCAAGGAAGAAAAAGAGTCCAAAACTAGATGCTATAGAGCATGAAGATACATAGCACATAAACAAGTGTACATTAACTCATGCTAGGAAGCAAAGCAAAAGAATAACTTCTTTTTCCAATTAAGAATTATGTAAAACATATAGTAATCACATAATACTTGGCAATCACATCTTGTAATATAAGCAATTACTGATTCTAGAGCCCTCTTTTCTAAATGGTGCTTGCCTCGTCTTCTTCATCTTGGTATGTGAATAATATATGAGAAAATATCACTGTCATTATCTAGATTATACTTTGAGAACTTTTATTTTGATAGTAATGAAGGCATTCACCCTATTCTTGACTTAGAATGGATGTATATTGTTTGTTTAATGAGATATCTAGGATATCATTTGAGATTATTGATCAATTTCAGTTTATTCCAAGATATCCTGGTTGGTTGATGGTTGCATGGTGAGAGAGGCGTGATGAAGGGAATGATATTGGTTGAAGATTTTTTTTGGATGGTATGCCTGCAATATAACAAAATTATTATGAGATTTGTATATTACACAAAACTCAAAAAATATTTTCTATTATGCATATTGTGCCAAATATAGCCTCAAAATTGAAGGTAGCAAATAGAATAAGTTTGCTACGGCAAAGAAGAGAACAATATTTTATTCAACACCACTTAGCATCATACGTTTACAAAAACTTCAATAAAGAGAAAATACAAACAAATACCAATCGGTTACAGATAGCTATTTACCAGCAACTGTTAACAAAACTAAATGCTAACTATCAACAAACAAAACTAAATGCTAACGAGGGTGGAGAAATTAGTTTCCTCCAACACTCCCGCTAATTTACACCACTAATTGTGTCAACATTTACAATGCCTAAATTTTGTCTCCCCCATAATGAATATTTGGAAGAACATTGTATGTCTCAAGATCTCCAATGAGGTGTTTGTCTCTATAAAACCATAAAATCATGATGATATCACTGCATGTGATCCATCTCTATTCAAATATGATGACTCAAGTCCTCTCCTTGACCATCTCTCAAAACTAGTGAATCTACAATCACCAATCATTGATGCAATCACTCTCCAATCAAGGATGATCAATATACAATTGACCATCAGTGAGTCACTCATCACCAATGCTTGCTCCAAACCATGACCATGCATAGTCATAAATCATCTCTATCTATAGTGTCTAAAACTTTGTAATCTCAAAATCTCAATCAAACTAGATATCAATAATCGGGGGACCTATCTCACAATCCATCCTCAAATATTCAATATTTAGGACCAAACAATGTCCAAAGCTATCACAAACAACTTAGGAAAAATATGAAATAGATCTACAAAACATTTGAAGCATACATCAATCATCTCTATGAATTTTTAACTTGAACCAGTCATACACATACCAACAAAAGTGCCTTGTTGAATCAACTCACATCTTCCATATAACTTCACTTCTTGCATAATTCATTTTCTATTTAACATGAGAATACTTATGCATATACAACACTTTAAACATACTTGTAACTTGTTTCCAATTCAACCCATTAATCCATCCACAATTCATTTGCATATAATTTGACATTGATTCATTTTTCCACTCTTTGTGAACCAACACATCTTTTCATTGTGATTCTTCAATCCACAAATAATACAATGATGAAGATCCCAACATGTTTCCTTCCTATGTCCTAGCTTATGATAATAAGAACACTTGATTTCTTGAATTGACTTGTTTGTACTCACATTACCTGTAACATGATTTGTATTTTCTTTACCTCTATATCCAATACCTTTATTCCTACGCATCACTTTTGGTTCAATTAGCTCTCTAATTCCTTGTCCATGTTTTCCTAAACCTTTTCCTTTATTATGGAGTAAAAAGTGGACACATGCCTTTTTACCTCCTAGTTTAGCTCCTAGGTCCCCGTGTTTTACACTCTAGAAGCAAAATATTCATCTCAATGAGAAATTCCCTGAAATCCATGTCAAATGGGAACTAGGGGCCCATTTAATGCTTAGGTCCCGACCAAAAAGGCACCTTGGGACTTGGGCGCCTGCTCCCAAGTCCACCCTAATTGGTCGGGGTAAAATTTAAGGGATGTCGGCATAGGACTAAAATTAAATGGGTCCTTCCTTGTCGGCTCTTTTGATTAATTTGCAAAAGTTTAATGGAATAACATATATAAATAAGTGTTTGAATTCATTTTGTGACAAGTTGATGATAGCAAGGTTATGATATTAAGCAAAGGAGCATTCAAGGCATTCATTGTGTTATTGTTGCAGATTTGTGTTAGTATTGTATTTGTTGTAGATTTGGAATCATCATCAACATCCTTATGAGTTGAAGAATCTTCATTCTCCTATGGACTTCACCTCCAAGGTGACATTATCATTGTGTTTGAATAATTTCATCATCATTTGGATTATCTTTAGCCTTTGTCTTGCAAGGACATGCTCTCTCTCTAACAATGGTGTTGGGAAAGCTTGAATGCTAACCTGGGATTTGACTGAGGCAAATCCCTAAACACCACAACCCCCAAACCCCTTTTCTTCTTATGTGCAGGTTATAGGTGTGGGAATTGCAAAAGTGAACGTATAGGGAGGTTGCTTAAGGGATAAAGATTCAAGATCTGAAAACACAGTTTGGAAATTTCACTATAGCAGACTTGGGCGCTAGCCCCAGTGTTCAGCAGCTAAAACAAACCCTGGATTCAAATTTAGAGCATCATTTACGACATTTTTCCAATTCAAAGCTTTCAGAGATCAGGACTTTCTGGACTTAGGCGCTAGCCCTAGAGTCTTCTAACATTTTAGCTTCTGAGGAACATGTTACTATATCTCACTGATCATATTAGTACTTTCAAATCCTGACTTTCCATTGCTCTTTGTCTATTATAAGTTGATTATCACATTTCTAGGGTTTAGTGCATTGATTGGCCTAGGGTTTGATAAAAGGCTTGGTTGAATCACATTTTTTCTTGGCAAACAAGAGAACAAATTAGAAGCTGAGTCCTCTTTCATCTTGTAGTGACTTAGCTTGATTTTTTCCTCGAATGTTATAGTGAAAGGAGGGTTTGATTTGGTGTACTTGCATGGTTGCATTCATTTCTCTTTTCCTACATAACATTTTGGTGAACTCGTGTTTTAAAGAATTTTCATCTTGCTGAGTGTTGAAATCAGATTTTGCATTAATTCACATCATACTTATCATTCTTCATTGAAAAATCTTGCATACATTTGAAAAAATTGAAAAAAAAGCATTCTAGGCTCGCATAAAGGCATAGTTTTGCATTATTCTCATTGCATACTCATTGGAAACATTTGCAAATCTGATTTATACATCAGATTTAAGATAAATTACAATAATTAATCATTTCATGATATCACAACTTGCATTTGCATATTTCATTTGCTAGGGTTTTGTTAAAAAAATTGGCATCTTTCATATAACCTAGTTTTTTTGCAAAAGCTAGGGTTGGTAGTCAAAATATTATTTCAGATTTTGCTACTCTTTTTAACACTCAGTCAAATTTGATTTTGAGTTGTAGTGTTGTTTCATTGTGTGTTCTTGCATTTACAATTCAAAATTTGCAATTACACAATGTGTATTTCAACATTAATGGTTTTACACACTTTCTCCACATTCCTTTAAGCAAACTTTTACATCATTCATCTTGCCTTGTTGTGTAGCACTATTTCCATCATACTTACTTTGTTTGCAGTGAAATTAGTGTGTTTTTTTATTTTTAAAAACTTGAAATTTCCTCAAACTAGTGCCTTGGAGTGAAACAATCTCACATACATGGCCTCTCATCAAAACAAGGGTGGTATGGTCCCTCCTCAAGTTTATAGGAAGAGGAAGACTCTTGAACCTAAAATAACCTTTACACCACATGATAGAACAATTGGAGACATTGAGGGACCTCTTTACATTACCGCATGTATAAGTGGAAATCCTACAAGAGGAGTCCTTATTGATCTGAATTGTACAATGAATGTAATTACTGAAGAGTTCCTTTACATGCATGATTTGACACAAGAATCTTATGAACCCACACATATGATGGTCAAGACACATAATGGATATTTTCTCTCGGCTATAGGGAAGATTACATTATTGCTTAAAGTAGTTGAGAAAGCTTTGGAACAATCATTTGATATCATTCCTACCTTTGACCTATTTCGTGTGAAACTAGGCCATCCATGTCTCAAATCCATGAAAGCGGTTCCCTCTACAATTCATAAATGTTTAAAATTTCCTCACCAAGGGAGAGTGCATGTTGTCCACCATAGTAGATGGAAGCCTATGGTTACTCGTGAAATTTTAGCCTAGACTACTGTTGGCCACAACCTAATGAACCTGCTCAACCAAGAGTTGATTGACAAGGGTCATTGTACCTTGGCATTTAATCATATTTCATGTGTCAAATCTAGGGCTGTGTCCTTGGCTATCTGTAATTAGGAACCCTATAGTTGCCAATTTATCTAACTACCTCTAATGATCTCTACTGATTGAAGAAATTGATGCTACTAATCTATCTGCTATGAAAATGAATTCTAAGAATATTGAAAACAAAACTGAAACAATGAATTGCTAATGTGGATCTATACTATTTCATTCAATTGAAACATACATTTATCTATGAGAAAACATTAACTATTTGCTTAAGCAGAAGTTGAAACAGAACAACAAACAACAGAATCTGAAACAAAAAAATAAACAACAATACTAGCCTTCTGCCTTGGTGGTGGGGAGTGGGCCCTTACTCCACACCCTTAGGGCTGAAGACCAAAGCAATGAATCAGCACAAGAAGATAATATCACAATTTACTTTCAGTCTAATTCCATCAACTTTTGTATTCAAAAAAATGTCTATATCAAAATGAGATTACAAAAATTAGAAAATTATCCGTTGTATATGTTTTGCTACTACCTTTATAAGTTTATATCTAATCTAGTGATGAGATATCACTTACCTTAACTACTAGTTCATCTATGAGATAATACCAATCTCTTATTCTACTAACTATTTAACTATAGAGTAAACATTCATGCACATAAAAATAGATTTAGTGGAACAACAGTCTCACTAAATTTGAGTCTTAGTTTCAAATACAATTGGGTAGTGAGGCCCTGAAATACAGGTATTTAAATAAGTTTGTTAAGAATTCATGCAAAATAAAAAGAGATAAAACTTCCAGTAGTTAACTACGGTCTTCATCCGATTACTCAGGTGCTGATTGAGTAATATCTGGAGCACCCCAATTACTGCTAGAAGTGTTGACTGGCAGCGCATTGGAAATCTGTAGCTGTGTTGAGGAGATCCGAAGGTGTGTGCTTCTGTCTGTAACTCCAGAGATATGCTTTATGACCTTCTGTTTAGCTCCAGAGATATGGTTTTGACTTCAGTCCAACTCCGGAGATGATTCTCCCCCTTTATCTCAAAATCTCTCCAATCATATTGGAAAATATTGGAGACTGGTGCGGTGTCCATATGTTAGCTCCAGAGATTATTAGGACCACCTCCGGAGATGACCAAAATTGTCTTTGCCCGATCATCTACACCTATAGATTCAAAAAGAGATAATTTCTACATATTTCCATTAATTCAGTGCACATTAGTCCCTCAATCAAAAATCATGATTTTAAGTAATTCATCTCTTATTAATCATAATTAGAACAATCTTGTTAATCTACTTTGGTGTAGTCATCAGGACAACGGAATAAGAAGGAAGGAAAAAGAGGGGTAAAAAGCACTCCTCATCCCCCTATACTTAAAGGTCAGAAGGTCCTCCTACTTCTTACAATCTGGACTTATTTCAGGTGGAATATTCTATCAGTCAAGTTGTAGTCCTTTGCATAAGTAGTCCAATTGGTGCAGTCTGTATTACCATTTCCTCTGAACTGATCAACTTGCTTCATCCATTCCTGTAATTTATCATCTTCCATGTGTTCAACCCAAATAGGTAGTGGCTCAATGATGAGAGGATATTTGAAACGGCCACCTATCCACTTCAATTGGTATTTATCCATAATTTTGGACACTAACCTGGCCTTCCTCATAAACAACTTGAGGTTTCTAGGGGACACCACTTCCCTCATCTTCTATTCTGTAAGGTGTTCCACTTTTTCTTTGCCACTAGAAGCATCTGATTAGATAAATGGTTTATGAGGAGGCCAAAATCAATGGAGCATTCTTGTAGATGTTTTAGATATAGAGGCAAAATACTAGTCTTACTGTCTAGGTGGTAAATGTATGCCCTGAACTAGATTTTAAAGGCATTGGGATTTGGACATTCCTTTATGATAAAAAGACTTATTTTTGCATCCTTCTTTAGATAGGCCTCCATCCTTTCATTCCAAATCTGGTGATTTCTCATTAGTGACATGAATGCCCTGAGTTGACATTCCCCTACATAATAGTTGATAATGAAGGTAATATCATCAATGCAGAAACCATGCAAATACAACTCACACAGAAAATCTTTGTCCTCATCAGAACTTCTCATGTATGCTTCCATGAACCCTATCCCTGTTTCTATATCCTCAGTCAAATCAGACAGAACCAAAGACATTTTTCTCTGTAGGATTCTTTCTTGTAGAAACATAGCATAACTTCCACTTGGGGGTCTACAAGATAGGATCTCAGATGAAATGGAAGCTACCTAAAGGACCTTTTCTTCCAAAGTTTGTACTCTTTTTGACATGGCAGTTACTGCCCTTTGTAATTGCAACATGGGTTTAGAAGCCTCATATTCCCTACATCTTCTTTCCCAATGGAACAGGGCTTTAGGAATTGTTGGGTGAATATTTTGTCGTTAACTCACTAACGGCAAAATGGGTATATCAGCCACAGCTATGATGAGACAAAGTCTCTCCTCTCAACAAGGGGAGGTTCCCTCTAATTACTTAACTTTTGCAAATCAAACAACTTATCAAATTTATGTACACTAAAAACTATGTTTGTGGTGGTTCCATCTCATCTCATTCTCTTTTTTCAGAATAGATGTTTATATTTCAAATTCTTGATATAAGACTTATAAATTATCATAATATCACAGAAACTCAAAGTTTCTTGTTACCTCACTTACTACTTGTATCCGGAACTATTTGAAGTAGAATGCAGCCCAAAGTCTCCACTCTTCTCCAAGACGGTAAAAGTAAATCAAATATAACAACTTGCAGCACAAAGTCTCCAAACTATTGTATTCTCACAAACATGAACATATAACCCACAACCGATTTGATAACACAAAGTTTATCAGAATCAAATTAAGAGCGCTCTTCAGTCACTTGTAACAAACTCCACACTTCAATTATTATCAAATAAGATTATGATAGCAAGACGTAAGAACAAAACTATCACAACACAAATAATCCCAAGACAAAGATTGGAATTAAACTTGCTTTCTTGTATTGATAAATATTTGAATATTGATTTTCACAAAAAGCACAAAGTCTTGATTTGCTTCTCAATTCGCCAGAGTTTTCTTGCAATAGACAAAAGATCCCCTTTACAAAAAAAAGGTCCCCTTTATTTATAGGGAAAGACCTTGAGAAAATCTAGGAAATCTACAACTAATTTGACTTATTCAACAAGAGAGTCCTATTTGACTTATGACTTCTCTTGTTTCACATGTAATTACATTTTGGAAAATTACATGTGTAGATGTCCAAAACAACATTCCATTTACATAATATCCAAGAAAAATAAGCTAAGGCATTAGCTTCCTCCATCCTTTTTCCTTAGGAAGTTCTGATACATGGTTTGAACAACTGACATCTCGCATGCATCTGGTTTTGCTGTGTTTTCAGAGATGGTGCGAGCTCAGAGGATTGAATCTTTAACTGCCTTTACTGCCTTTTCATGCTTTTCTAAATTATCCTTCAGGTTCTCCAGAGTCGAATGTTGATCATACAGGTTGTCCATTGAGAGCACAGAGGGAGCTTCCTCTTCAAATTTCTTCTGTACCATTTATTCAAAAGAACTTATCATTTCCTGTGCCGTGAGGAAGCTATGATCTTCCCTTGTTAAGGTGTAAGGAAGTTCTTCGAGCCGATGTAGGAGTGTGACATCACTGTCTTCGCTGGCTTCTCGAGCTTGGCACAGATCTTCAAGTAGACTCTTTATTATGAAAATACGATGAGCTAGAGTCTCCTTGGTCTTGAGATATGATTCCTTGTTGGTGATGACCCCAATGGTGATCAGATTCTTTATCTTGATCTTCTTCATATCTATCCACTCTTCTAAGCTTTCTTCTTGATCTTGTAGCTCTTGTGAAAGTAGATCCACCAGATTGTCCAACTCAGCTTTAGCTTTGTCCATTTTCTCCTTTCTTTCCACAGCAGTTTTCAACAGAACTCGTCCTTGTGCCAACAACCGCTCCACCACATCCCCCACTATCTTGCCTCTAGCTTGGGCTTTTTCAACCTTCTGTATCAGGGGATCTTCCACTGTCACTGCCATTGGTTCTACTATCTCTGATGACTTTACTATTTTCTGAAGGACAGTGGCCAGTTGTTCTGCTTTTGCTTTGTATTGCTCTTTTTCCCTTTTGGCTTCATCATACTTTTCCAGTAGAGTAGTGGCAGTGGTTTGGAAATCTGCTTTGACACCCTCATGAGTCACTTTACCAAGCTCAACCCTTGAGATGACATAACTGCTCATGT
Source organism: Cunninghamia lanceolata (assembly GCA_027924645.1). Taxonomy (NCBI): domain Eukaryota; kingdom Viridiplantae; phylum Streptophyta; class Pinopsida; order Cupressales; family Cupressaceae; genus Cunninghamia; species Cunninghamia lanceolata. The sequence continues at coordinate 13,022,815 of BSBN01000469.1, read as the reverse complement.
CAAAAGTATCAACTGTGGCATCTTCAGGAGGTTTGGCAATTTCCGCATATCTGATTCCCTTTTCGGTGACCAGCCTAGAAACAGTCTTAGGCTTCTTCTTTTGATTCTTAGCTTTCACGGGCAACAGCTTTTCAATGCCAATCTCATCAGGTGAGATGGCTTATTTCTTCCTCTTTCGAGTATAGGCAGATAACCATGGAGGAAGTATAGATGCATCAACAGCTGGAGGAGGATCCACTACTTGCTTGGTTGGCTCCATGGTTGTACCCGTGATGGTGACAATTGGACTTGTGTTGGTAAACACAACACCTGTATCAACAACCTTTTGTGAAGCATCAAGAAGGTTCTCCAAAAAAGTTTGTTCCCCAATATCAAAAGACAGGGAAGATAAGCTTGGAATAGAACCAGAAGAATAAAAAACGGTTCCAAGACTAGCCCTCATGGATTGAGGAGTATTGTCAGAAGAAATAACAAAAATGGGAGAAAGAGGAACGTTTGAAATTACTCGCAAACCATCAGAAAATGGAACATGAGGAGGAGGTGTAAGAACTTGTGTATTAGAAGGAAGGTCTTTCACAGGAGTCTGTGGGGAACCATCAAGTCTCTCTACCTCTGTATCTTCATCTTCACCTTGTTCATCTTCTTCACATACCTTTGTCTTAGACCTTTGAACATTTTGTTCTTCAGTCTCAACATCTTCAATTTCCATATGATCATCATTGATGTCTTCAACATCTGACTTAGTGGCATCAGAAACCTCTGTGGTTTCTTTCTTCTTTCCTCCCTTGGATACAAATTTGATCTTTGGTTTGTGCATCTTGGAGGAGGAAGGGGTGTCACTCTTGTTCTTGGTTCGGTTCTCTATTTTTTTACCTGTTTGCTCCTGTGTTCCTTCTTCAGACCCGGACAGGAACTCTTTCAACTTGATCCCTTTACTTTCCAACCACAAGTTGGTGTTTGCCAATATAGGTTGGAATCTTTTTCTGATGGACGTCTCCTCCTTGACTAACCATTTCACCTCTGGGAGAGGTGAAGCCTCAACATTCTTTGACTCATATTCGTGATCTAGGACATCTCCATCATCCTCCATTCCATCTGGAATATCAGCTAGTCCTAGTTCCTCAATTTGGCTCAGATGAAGCCTACAGAAATCTAGTTTTCTGATCTCATTTTGGGTCCTGAGATCTGCCCATATGTCTTCGACCATTGGCTCATGAAAATTTGACTTCCTCTTGATTTTATCTTGAACCCTTCTGAATTCGAAATGATTTCTCTTCTTCTAAGTCTTCATGGTGACTAACTGCAACTCGGAGTCAATTATCTTTGCTTTGTTGGCAGACTGAACTGAATACCTCCCAATTTCGATGGGAAACTTTATCCCTGACTTCTTAAGCTCCATCTGTTTGTTGTGAACCACAATCAGTTGTCTGCAAAGCTCCATAAGAACAATGTGATCACTGGGACACCGTGGCAGCATGTAAGGGTAACCAGGATAGTATCCTACCTGAAGATAAGTGAAGGTGGGGAATTGTAGGAACAAACAACCAAAAGAATTTACAACCTGCCATGCTTCATCAGAAACTCTTTTTTGGACCAATTCACCATCCCACAAGCACATGAAAATTGAGAAGAACGCATCATTGACTCTTCTGAAATGATGAATTGACCCCTTCAGTGTGATTTGGGGGTAGTATTCATACACTGGGACCAACCTCCTGTCCCCTACTTGGGCTAAACCTGGAAAGTTCCTCATGCTTGCAGCAGCGTAGACAAGGTAAGAGGTCATGTAAAATTTGAAGGTAGTATTGACCCTTATCAGTTGCTCGTGCAAAGCATTGCTGATCTGCTCACCCCAGAATATCTTCTGGTTACCTCGTAGAATCACCTTGATGTAAGTGTACATCCAGTCTTGGAATTTAGAAGCAGAAGGGAGTCCTCTGATGCGACTCAAGAGTGTAATCAAGTCACACACTTCCTCCACAAAATCACTCCTGTGAAGGTCTTTAGGCCATCTGGTCAAAGTTGCCCTAGGAATCTTCAACCATTTGCTGTTTATGTGCCTTCTAACAGATTCCAAGTCATTGTCATAGTCTTGTTGACCCTGAGCAAAATCAATTTGCCCGATGTTTTCAATTGGTGGACACATGAAAATTTTGTCCATGAACTCCACGTCCAATCTCATGATAACATTTCCCTGTGAGTCTGTCACGGCTCTAGTGTCTCTATTGTAGTGGTTGGCCACTTGTAGAACAAATTCAGGGTTATGGGCACTGACAGGGAATGATGTGACCAAATGAATATTGCTGTCAATGATTTTTTGCATATGCCGAGAGGGATTTGCTTGTTTAGTTCTATCTATGAATTCGGCCATATCTATATGCCCAATTTCAGTGTCTCTGATTTCATCAATGTTCGACTGAACTGCTGTTACCGGAAAGACACCCTGGTACTTGTACTTCATGACTCTGGACTTTGAAGGAGATGATTCTGACATGAGCTCTGGAGAGAACTGTGAACTTGAACACCATGAACGCTGATTGAAAACTGCAAAAGGCCATGATCTCGCAGTTAGGGGAAAAATTGGATAAACTGGGTCAACTACATTTTGACGATCATGGATGGGAAAGCATGCGTTTAAAGGGCTTGAGTGCGCAAATCAAGGTGTAGGCGAAGGTGGGCTTTTGGTTTTAAAAAATGAATTTTCCAGTGTTAGGGAAAAAATCAAGAAAATGTGCTTGGGCGGGTGATTTGGCCGCTCGTGCATGTTGGGGAAGACTTCATGTGTAAAGGCAGTGAAAAACGCCGCTCCTGCATGTGTTTTGAAAGTTTTTTGGTTTGACATGTTCGAGCGGGCAAAACGACCGCTATTGCATATAACCTGGTGAAAATCTCAAGTGCTTGGGCGGCAAATTTGACCGCTCAGGCAGGGGAAGCGATTTTGAGTTTCGGTGTAGGGACGGCTGGAAACACCTCTTTTGCATTTGGGAGATCCATCGGTCAATATGTTCGAGCGGTATAAAACGCTGCTCATGCATGTTTGGGAGGACTTCATCACTGGCAAATGCTTGGGCGGTCAGAATTACCACTGTTATATGTGAAGATGGGAAGCTCCACTGCTCGGGCGGGTGAATCGGCCGCTCGAGCAAGGAATGGACGTGCCATAGTATACAGGCAGCAGAAATTACCGCCGTTACATGATTTATTGGTAGGATTGGCTAACTCCGCTGAAATTACATAACGGGTTAAAGCAAGGGTTGAGGATCTAGGTGGTAGAAACCTAGGGGTTTCAGGGCAAAACCTAGGGCAAGAACAAACTACATAAAATCTATGACTCAAAACGAAAGACCAAACGAAAATGCACCAAAATAACTGATAAATTTGGAGCGACAAGACTACTGATAAACATTTAGAAAAACCCTAGAAAGCCATTCAACAAACTCACCTGTTAACGAAGGAGAAACCCTATACACGAAAATGGCCCGACGTTTGAAATCCGTCTGAATCCAACTGCTGGCGCAATCAACGGTTCAAGGAAGGGATCGACAATCAACTTGGAAGGTTTTGAATAAAGAAACTAACGAAGAACAATGGGTAAATCATCATATTTAAAAGATCAAAGTCGAACCATTAATACTGGCACGAGCGATCATTAATGTCACTCCTAGTTGAAAGATTCAGAGATCTTGTAGGAGCGGGCGATTCGGCCGACAGAGTTAACACTCGCATGCAACGGCAGGTGTTTGGGCCACTTTGACACAACAAACAGAAATGCAACATATGTAATAGCGGCCAAAAACACCGCTATTACATAATAAATCAAAAATCAAAAATATGTAATAGCGGGTGAAGACACCGCTTTTACATGATAAATCAAAAATTTGGCTAACACCTAAAAATGACTAAAAACTAATATTTTAACTAATTTGCAACTTGAACGTTCTTCGCAAATATCGAGAAACCGATTCGAGGGAATGTTGCAAACGAATTTAGAATGTCAAATGACCTCGCACGAGAACAAGGAAATCTTTTCTCGATTTGCGATCTTAGAGTGTAGATTCACGAAACGGACAAGTTTCATGGGGTTGTCTACAAAAATGAGCGTAGCTAATTTTGAGAACAATAGGAATATCTATTGGAATTGCGCCTAAGTATGGATCTGTTTGCACCCCCTATTCCATGGTTGCCCCTGGGCCAGTAAACTCCTAAATGTACTCTTCTTGATCATCTATCTTATTGTTGGCCCATGTTAATTGTCTGGCTTAACTTTGTACTTTCTCAACAAGTGTTGCAATTATTGTGAGACTATTGTCTCAAGTTTTTGTAAGGTCAGAGATATTTTGTACTACCTCTGCCTCCTTTTCTTTGATGATTTGGGTTGCCTCTGTCTCTTTTTCTCTCAATTCTACCTCTCTCTCCTGGATTATTTTTTGCTTATTTTGGAGATTTGCTTGCAGTCCTTCAATCACCTATTTTTGCTCCATTTCTTTTTCTCCCATGACCTTGATGTCAGTAATAATTAGGTTCTTTCCCCATAATAATCTCTTTAGATTATCTATTTCCTCTAACATCTGCTATTCCCTTGAGATCTCAATATCCTCCTAATCAGAGGGGTGAGAATAAGTCCATGTTTTAGTTTGTTCCTCCTCAGGGTTTTCCACAACTTTTTGCTCTTCACTGCCAGCTGCATCCACTTGCCCTATTTCAACTTCCCCTGCAATCTCCTTGTCCTGGGCTTCCTCTTGGTTTCTCTCTGCAATTATTGGTATTGATGAAGGCCCAGCCTCATCTACAGAAGTTCTAAAACCCAAGAGAACTTTAGCCAGGAGAGCAGTAGCTTTTTCAACTTGGGTGAGCTGCCTCTTTCTCTTGCTTCTCCGTAGCACAGGTGGAGTAGGTGCCTCTGTAGCAGGCATATTATCCTCAGAATATGAGGAAATAGTAAAAGTGTCTCTCTGTTCTATCTCCAGAGCAGGGGAATGTTGTGAAGTTAGACTATGGGAATCTGGGTGAATAGATGGCTCTGGGGAAACTTCTCTTTGTTTCATCTTTCTTACTAGAGGAATTTCATCTGAATCATGAGATGCTTCCTTAGCCCAGTAGTGTATTGTGGAATTAGTTTTCTTTGAAGCTATTTTTATTTTTTGACCCTACCTTGTCTTCTTCTTTTACTTCTTGGGATCAGAAGTCTAGGTGGAGGTCTGCTCTATGACAATTATTTCCCCTGTTTGTTTAACTGGAGTAGACTCCTCAGCCAAGGTCATCTTCTGCCTTGTTGAGCGAGTCAAATACGGGGTTTGTTCTATAACAAGTTCCACAACTTCTTTCCCTTTTCTCTTTTTGCCAGAAACAGGGGTAGCAGATGAAGTTGCCTCTAGTGAGGGCTTTTGACCTTTACCTCTCTCAGTAGCTAGAGAGGAAGTTGAAGACTCTGTCTCCTCTTCCTAATAGGTAGAGGAAGCTTCTTCCATTCTTTGTGCCCTCTCTGGTGTTCTGTCCTAGGGTTTATTGTCTAAAAATGTTTGCCATAATATTTCCCCATCAGCTTGAGACATAAAGTGATGTTTCACAATTAGAAAAATGAGGCCATGGTGTTTCATAGGACCTTTCCCTTATTGATATTTGTCTGCAAATGATTTAATTGCAGAGTACAAAAAGTTTGGAAGGTTTATGCTAAATTCTGGGTGTGCATTTCCATGCCTCAGAAAAATTAACATTTTCATTATTGGTCCTAGAACTATGGAAAATTGGCCATCACATGTAAAGTATTTCATCAACGATAATGCTACAGACTGCCATGGGTTTGGAAGTGAAGACCTAACAATTCCTTTAACCTCATTTTTGCTTAAATGTGATTGTATTGCAGGTTCACCATATCTAGAGAAATTTTTAATTAAATCAGCGTATAGGGTTTTCAAATGGTAAAAGGTCTCTCACCTTGTTCTGGTATTCTAGAGATATGACTGATGATGGTGGCAGAGATATTGACCTGAACCCCTGATGGTTTGTTGTTCTCAAAATCAACTACGCTCATTTTTGTAGACAACCCCTACGAAACTTGTCCGTTTCGTAATCTAAACTCTACGTTCACAAATCAAGACAAGATTCTCGTGGTCCCGTGCGAAGTCATATGGCATCCTAAACAAGTTTACAACACTCCCTCAAATCGACTCCTCGAAGTTTGTGCAAATCGATTAGGTTGTAAATTGACTAAAATATCAGTTTTGGTCATTTTTAGGGTGTTAGTAAATTTTGAGTCTTTATATGCAAAGTTGGCCAGATTCACCACTTTTACATATCTTTTTTACTTACATGCGGTGTCAGCAATTTCTGCCGCTACTACATGTTCTTGTTAAAAAGGCTTGTGCAACATCGGTGAAATTTACCGTCGCTGCATGTGACATGAACATGTCACGTCGGTGGATTCTACCACTCATACATCCTTATCTTCGTGTGTTGGAGCGGTCAGAAACACCATCAGAAAATACCATTAATGTCACCACAAGTTAACTCGTGTGACATTAATGGCATTTTTCTAGCTTTATATTAAGTTTTTAAGTGTTCTTTTAAATCACTTCCTTTGTGTTCATGTTTTCTTTCATCTAAGTTGTTCCCGTTGCAATCTGTGGTTATACCTTTTTGAGCCTGTGGTTCTCACGATTTGGAGTTTGCGTAAAAAAAACCAGAGGTGTCTTCATTTTTTATCATGTTGGATTTCTTTTATTTTGTGTTTCTTTGCATTTAGGGTTTTATTCATCTTAAACTTATTGTTAAACCTACTTTTAGTCCTATCTCCTTCCGATTTGTGTCTACGGTGTGATAACCCTAGCTATTTCTGCTCGATACCAGGCTGGACTTTCCAAAATTTTCTCCACGACTCATGACCTAGTTTTTGTTTAGGTTTAAGCCTATAGGTTTTAAATCGACGATGGTTTGCTTTGATCGAACACCGAACTCATTTTTGCATCTCATGCAACAACGGTTACAATAGCCGATCAAACACTTCCATAAGCTTGTGACCACATGCGAGAGCGACATTATTCTCCGCTGACGAGTTTGAGTATGTTAAAGTGGAAGTGTATGGGCGGCAAAATTCACCGCCCTTACACAGAAGGTTTCCTATCAAACTTGCCGAGTCGGTTGAAACCCCTACTCGAACACTTATAATCCCCCCTTACATGCAGTGTTGGCATTTTTCGCCGCTAAAACATCATGCAATTCAACATACATGCAAAAGCGGTTGAAATTGCCGACCACGCACATACCTTGAAGGTCGCAAAATACCCACATGTAAGGGCGGTCATTTTGACCACCCCTACATGTAAAACATTTTTCCAAGAAATCACATGCAGTAGTGGTGTTTTTCGACTTTACATGATAATGAATGTTCTTCCCAAACACATGCACAAGTGGCGAAAATACCTGCTTTTACACGTGCAAGTACTTCCTCATGTAGGAGCGGTCATTTTGACCGCTCATGTATATTTTCCTGAATCTTTCCCAACACTGGGAAAATTCAACTTTCAAGACCTGTTAGCTTGCTTTCGCCTTTGCCTCAATTTACGCGCACTCAAGCCCTTCAACGCATGCTTTCTTGTCGATGATCATCGAATCGCGGTTATCCTAGTTTATCCATTTTTCCCCTAACTGCAAGATCATGGCCTTTTACAGTTCTCGACCAGTGTTCATGGTAGACATCAATTTCAGAGTTCTCTCCAGAGCTAATGTCAGAGCCATCTCCGTCCAAGGCAAAAATCATGAAGTACAAGTACCAAGATGTCTTTCCGGTGACGGCAGTGTAGTCAAATATTGACAAAATTAGGGATACGAAAATTGGACATGTGGACATGGTAGAATTTGTAGATAGAACAAAATAGACAAATCCTTCTAGACCTATGCAAAAAATCATTGATAGTAATATTCATTTGGTTGCATCATTTCTAGTTTCTGCACACAATCTCGAGTTTGTTCTTCAGGTAGCCAGCCATTACAACAGAGACACTAGAGTTGTGACGGATTCTCACAGGAATGTGATCATGAGATTGGATACAGAATTCCTAGACAAAATTTTCATCTGTCCACCCATTGAAAATATTGGATGGATTGACTTTGCTCAAGGGCAACATGATTATGATAAAGATGTGGAAGCTACCAGAAGGTACATCAACAACAAATGGTTGAAAATCCCTAGAAGTAATTTGACTAGATGGCCAAAGGGTCTTCCTAGGGGTGACTTCGTTGAAGAAGTTTGTGATTTGATCAGTCTTTTGAGTCGCATCAGAGGACTCCCTTCTGCTTCCAAGTTCTAAGAATGGATGTACACTTACATCAAGGTGATTCTACGGGGTACTCAGAGAATATTCTGGGGAGAACAGATCAGTAATGCATTGCATGAGCAACTGGTAAAGGTCAATACAACATTTAAATTCTATATGACTTTGTATCTTGTATATGCTACTGCAAGCATGAGAAGCTTTCCAGGTTTGACTTAGGTAGGAGACAGGAGATTGATCCCTGTATATGAGTATTACCCTCAAATAACTTTGAAGGGATCAATTCGTCATTTCCGAAGGGTAAATGATGCTTTCTTTTCAGTATTCATGTGCTTATGGGATGATGAACTTGTTTAGAAAAGGGTCTCAGATGAAGCTTGGCAGATTGTGAATTCTTTTGGTTGCTTGTTCTTGCAATTCCCCACTTTCACATATCTCAGGGTAGGATATTATCTTGGTTACCCTTATATTCTTCCATGGTATCCTAGTGACCGTATTGTTCTTATGGAGCTATGCAGATAGTTGATTGTGGTGCACAATAAACAGATGGAATTGAAGAAGTCAGGGATAAACTTCCCCGTTGAGATTGGAAGGTATTCAGTTCAATTAGCTAATAAAGCAAAAATAGTTGATTCTGAATTACAGCTGGTTACAATGAGAACCTACAAGAAAAGAGACCATTTTGACTTTAGAAGAGTTCAAGATAAGATCAAAAGGAAATCAACCTTTCATATACCAATGGTTGACGATATTTGGGATGATCTCAGGACACAGAACGAGATCAGAAAGCTAGACTACTGTAGACTTCATCTGAGTTAGATTGACGTGCTGGGCCTCACTGATATTCCAGATGGAATGGAGGATGATGGGGATGTTCTAGATCCCAGACATAATACTGAGAATGTTGAAGCCTCGCCTCTTCCGGAGGTAAAATGGTCAGTCAAAGAAGAAACATCCATAAGGAAAAGATTTCAACCCATACTGGCCAACACAAATGTATGGTTGGAAAGTAAAGGGATTAAATTGAAAGAGATCCTCACAGGATCATAAACTGAAACACAGGAGCAGACAAGCAAGAAGGTAGAGAACAGAACCAAAAACAAGAGTGACGCCCCTTCTTATTCTAAGATACGCAAACCAAAGATCAAGTTTGTATCCAAAGGAGGGAAGAGGAAGGAAGTTGCAGAAACTTCTTATGTCACTGAATCAAATGTTGAGGATACTAATGTTGATCAAATGGAGATTGAAGATGTTGAGGCTGAAGAACAAAATATTCAAAAGTCTAAGGATGCTCAACAAACAATAGTATCTGATAAATCTGATGAAGAAGATGAAACTGAACAAGGCGAAGATGAGGATGCAGAAAAGGAACAACTTGGTGATCCACCTCAATCTCCTGAGAAAGATCTTCCCACAAGAACACGAGTTTCTACACCTCCTCCTCATGTTCCAGTTTCTGGTAGTTTCCCAGTGATTTCAAATGTTCCTATTTCACCTATCCTTGTTGTTTCTTCTGATAATACCCTACTTCTGTGAAAACCAGTTTTGGGACTATTTTTGATTCTTCTAGTTCCATTCCAAGTTTATCTTCTCCATCTTTTGACATTGGTGAACAATCTATTTTAGAGAATCTTCTAGATGCTTCAGGGAATGTTGCTGATACAGGTGTGGGTTTTACCAACACCAGTCTATTGTGACTATCACAGGTATGAACATGGATCCGGCAAAACAAGTGGTAGACTCATCTCCGGTTGTTGGCGCTTCTATGCTTCCCCCATGGTTATCTGCATATACTCCACAGAGGAAGAAGCAAGCTATTTCACTTGATGAGATTGATATTGAAAAGTTGTTACCTGTAAAAGCAAAGACTCAGAAGAAGAAGCCTAAGACTGTTTCTAGGCTTGTCAATGAGAAAGGAATTAGATACGCCGAAATTGCTAAACCACCTGAAGATGCCACCATTGATAATTTTGACATGAGTGATTATGTCATTTCAAGGGTTGAGTTAGGCAAGCTAACTCATGAGGGTATAAAGGTAGATTTTCAAACTACTGCCAGCACTTTACTTGAAAAGTATGATGAGGTCAAAAAAGAAAAAGAACAGTAAAAGGCCAAAGCAGAACAACTTGCTGTTGTTCTTCAAAAGATAGTAAAGTCATCAGAAATGGTAGAACCGATGGCAGTGACTGTAGAAGATCCCCTGATCCAGAAGGTTGAGAAAGCACAAGTCAGGGGAAGGTTGGTAGGAGATATTTTAGAGCGTCTGTTAGCTCAAGGGTGAATTCTGCTAAAAACCACTGTGGAAAGAAAATAGAAGATGGATAAAGCTAAAGCTGGGCTGGACAACCTAGTTGACTTACTCTCGCAAGAGCTGCAAGATTAAGAAGAGAGCCTGGAGGAGTGGATAGATATGAAAAAGATTAAGATAAAGAACCTGATCACCATCAGGGTCATCGCAAATAGGGAATCATATCTTAAGACCAAGGAGACTCTGGTTCATCAAATCCACATAATAAAGGGCTTACTTGAAGATCTATGTCAAGCTCGAGAAGCCAGTGAAGATAGTGATGTCACACTTCTACACAGGCTAGAAGAACTTCCATGCACCTTAATAGGTGAAGATCACAAGTTCCTCCCAGCAGGGGAGATGGTAAGTTCCTTTGAAGAGATGGTCCAAAGGAAATTCGAAGAGGAGGTGCCCTCAGTGCTTTCCATGGATAATCTATATGATCAACATTCAACTTTAGAAAATCTGAAGGACAATTTGGATAAACATGAAAAGGCAATAAAAGCAGTGAAAGATGCAATTCTTCGGGCCCGCACCATCTCAAAAAACATAGCAAAACTAGATGCATGCGAGATGGCAGCCATACAGGCTATGTACCGGGATTTTCTAAAGAAGAATGACGGAGGAAGCTAGTGCCTTAGTTTATTTTTCTTGTATATGATATATGGACATTTTCACATGTAATTTTCCAAAATGTAATTACATGTGAGACAAAGGAAGTCCCAAGTCAAATAGGACTCTTTTGTTGAATAAGTCAAAGTAGTTGTAAATTTCCTATTTTTGCTCCAGGCTCCTCCCTATAAATAAAGAGGGCCTCTATTGTAAATATGATCTTTTGTCTATTGCAAGAAAACTCTGGCGAATTGAAAGCAAATCAAGACTTTGTGCTTCTTTATGAGAATCAATTATCAAATATTTATCAATACAAGAAAGCAAGTTCAATTCCAATCTTTGTCTTGGGATTATTTGTGTTATGATAGCATTGTTCTTACGTCTTACTATCATAATCTTCTTTGGTAATAATTGAAGTGTGGAGATTGTTTCAAGTGATTAAACAACATTCTTAATTTGATTGTAATAGACTTTGTGTTATCAAATCATTTGTGAGGATTGTGTTTATGTTTGTGAGAATAAAATAGCTTGAAGACTTTGTGCTGCAAGTTGTTATATTCAATCTACTTTTATCATCTTGGAGAAGAGTGAAGACTTTGGGTTGCATTCAACTTTAAATAGTTCTATTTGCAATTAGTAAGTGAGGCAACAAAAAACTTTGTGTTTCTGTGTTTTTGTGATAGTTTATAAGTTCTTTATCATCATCTTGAACTATAAGCATCTATTCTGAAAAAAGAGAATGAGATGAAATGGAACCACCACAAATATAGTGTTTAGTGTACATAAGTTTCATAAGTTTCTTATTTGTAATAGTTAAGCAACTAGAGGGAACCTCCCCTTGCTGAGAGGAGAGACTTTGTTTCATCATAGCTGTGGCTGATATAATCATTTTGTCGTTAGTGAGTTAACGACAAAATATTCACCCAATAGTTTTTTGGCCACTCCACTGGGGAAGGAACGCGCAACTTGAAGCCTCACGCTCTGAGTTCAAGCATTTTCAGTTCTTTTCCTTTTTGTTGCAAACTTTTGTTGAGTATACTACATTTGGCAGATTCATTGTATACAAGAAGCAAGAGAGCTCAATGTATTATTGATCCTGTATTTGAATTGATGCAGCAAAATAATTTTGGTCTTTTGCCTCTACGACTGTGTCTTCAGCGAACCAGGAGTTTTCCTCCTACCAACGCCAGGTCTCCAATACCGGGTGAAGCTTCTAGTTCTAGTGCTAGCAGAGTTTTGTCTATTCATACTCCACAAAGGTTTGTTATCCCACCTTTTAATCAGCGCATCATGGCAGCCCAAGGCCCTTGGGGTAACACTTTTGGTCATCTAAATTTAACCCCACCATTGCATGAACTACCTCGTAGTTCAAGAAAGACTTTTCCCAAATTCTATGGTGATGGGAAACTTCACCCTAATGAACACATTGCAGCTTTTTGCATAGCTTGTGGTGTGATAGGTGTTGAGCATGAAGATGTAGCAGTAAGGCTTTTTGTGGAAACACTGCAAGGTACTGCTGTAGATTGGTTTTATCATCTTCAAGCTCAAACTATAACCAACTGGAACACTCTCAAAACTAAGTTTGAGGCTAGGTTCAAACCTGCAGAAGATGCACATGCCTTGTTGGCTTAGCTTACACAAATGAAGAAAGAGCCTCATGAACCTATGCGGGACTTCATCGCTAAGTTCAATAAGTTGAGAAATAGGATTCCCGCAACCGCTCAGCCAACAACGGAGAATCTTAAGTGTTTCTTTATCAATACTCAACTTCCTGAAGTGAGTTTTCTGTTAAGGCAGACTGGTCCTACAGATCTTTCTACAGCTCAGATATTGGCTACCGAAGTTGAAGATGATCTTATCCTTGCAAGTAAGATAAGAAGAGATTCTAATAGAAATAAAGGTTCCTCTTCTACTGAGAATTCTTCCACAAGCACCACGGACCCTATGGTGCAAAAGTTAACAAATGAATTGCTAGCTCTGAAAAGGCAAATGTCCCAAGGTATGTCTACCCCTCCTTCTTATCAGGATATACCAAGGAGGACATTTCCCAATAATTCATATCAAGGCAACGATGCTAAAAATCAAGGGCAACCCAATCATCTTCCACCTACACAGGGGAAGCTTGCCATTAAAGCAGTGCTGGTTAACTCAGCAATTGGCTATTATGAAGCCAAACATGATCATTCTTTCCAACCCGAGTTGGACCAGGAGAATGATTCTAATCTCTTTGCAGAAGGAGAAGAATTAGCTGGCGACTCTAACATTGGCTTTTTGAATTACTAAGACGAAGCTGAAAAAGAAGAAGTGTATGATGGAGCATATGCTATTTTCACTAGGTCCCAAAATCAATCAACTCATCAAGTTGATAAAGGAAAAGCAAGAGAAGAACCTCAACTAGTGATCTCAATTGCTAAACAGGGAACTCTGCTGCCTTTCCAATCAAAGGACCCAGTGGGCAATAAGCAAGTAAGTACATCCAACAACCCTGTATCTTCTGTTTCTGTCCCTCAGACCAGTACTACCTCTAATAAAAATTAGAATGATGGATTTTCTTCCTGTGTTTCTAGTTCTTTCCAGTTATTTGATATAATAGATCATGCTAGGAAGACCAAAATCCAAATGTCTGAAGTTGAGTATTTACAAGCTAATCCTGAACAGTTTGATAGGTTAGCTAAATACATCAAAAACAAGACCGTCCCTACAGGACAAGATTTTCCAAAAGTTGCCCATGATTCCTCAAAGAATAAATCTACCCAAAATAATCTTGTCACAACTCCCCTTGTTGCTTTTGGAAAAATAGAACCTTTCTATGTTTCTCTATTGGTAAATGGTCACAAGTTGAGTAACTGCATAATAGATTCTGGAGCTTCTGATAATGTTATGCCTGCCAAGGTAGCAGACTCCCTTGGCCTCACCTTAACTAAGACTTTTGGGAGATGTTTCTCCATGGAAAAAAAGCAAGTAACACTTTTGGGTCAAATCAAAGATGCCCAATTTGCATTTGCAGCTTTTCCAGACAAGATAATTAAGATGACAGTCCTAGTAACTGGTGTTCCAGCTTCCTATGGTATTCTGCTTGGGCGTAATTTTTGCAAGGATGTAGGTGGGGAGTTGAACATGGATCTATCTGAAGCAAGGATACCTTTTAAAGGCGTCATGCAAAAGTTGCTTCCTGAGAAGGAAGCAAAATATATTGTTACCTAAACAACAAATCCCAAAGCTCAAATTTTGTTTGAGTCCTCGGGAATGGGTAATTATTTCCTATCCACCAAAGATGTTTCTAGTTCATCAGATGAGGGTATATTAGGTGATAGCTCAGACATTTCAGATGGAGAATCAAATGAGTTTTCAGATGAAAGTTCAGGTGAAGGTATAGTAATGCCAAATTCTTCCCTCACTGATGAAGAGGAATCTTCTGATCAAAGAAATTCCAAAAAATCAAATTCTAATGAGGTCTGGATTTTAGAAATTGATGGCAGTTGTTCCTCTACCAGTTCTGAGGCCAGAGTTGTTTTGATATCCCCACAAGGTGATATCTTATCTTTTTCATACAAGTTACAATTTGACAATACCAACGACACCGCTGAATACGAGTCATTGTTGCTCGGATTGGAAGTTGCTCATGCTAGGGGTGTTAAAATTCTTCATGCTCAAGGAGATGCTGAATTAGTGGTTTGTCAAGTGAGAAATTTGTACCAAACCAAAAATGAAAGATTGAGACACTATCGCAATTGTGTATGGGATTGCATTGAAAGTTTTGATGCTTTCAATATTTCTGCGGTGCCAAGGGAGTTTAATGATCTTGCAGATTCATTAGCTGTTTCCGCCACTCTCATGGTTCCTCATAAAGATTTCAAAGGAAACAAGTACACTATTGAGCTAGTCTTCCGACCAAGTGTACCTGATAATGCTAACCATTGGCAGGTGTTCAATGGTGATAACCAAATCATTGCTTTCTTGGAAAAGATGGATAGCTTTGATGAGCTCTATTTTGAAGGCAGTGAATCTCCACCACGGGAATACGTTTCTAAAATAGATTCACAAACTGACGAAGAGTTTCTTCAACTAAAAGGGAATAAGATTCCAAAAGGTTTGGTTTCCCTTGAGAAGCTATTTGATAAGCATGACAGGTATATCAAGCAGCAGCAGCAACTGGATTCAATTTCCTCTATGGAATTTGAGCAAGTAAATTTGAGTTCGGAGGCAGATCCCAAAATGGTCAACATTGGGAAATGTTGCACTACTGATGAGAAGTTCAAATTCATTACACTCCTTTGCCATTACATTGATGTCTTGGCATATTCCTATGATGACCTGAAGTCCGTCAGGGCAAAGGAAATTCAACATGAAATTCCCCTCAAAGCTAGGTCGTTGCCTCACAAGCAGAAACAAAGGCAATACAACCCCAAAATATTAGGTACTATCCTCTCTGAGATTCAGAAGATGTTGAATGCCAGGATAATCTTTCCAATTCATCATTCCACCTAGATCGTGAACATAGTTCCTGTAAGGAAGAAGAATGGAGAAATCCGTATCTGTGTTGATTTCAGGAATCTCAACCAATCTTCTCTAAAAGATAACTAACCCTTACCCATCATGGATCAAGTATTACAAATAGTAATTGGTTCAGAAATGCTGTCTATGCTAGACAGTTTTTCAGGGTATAATCAAGTGCAAGTCAATGAAGCAGATCAGTATAAAACTTCTTTCACTACACCTTGGGGCACATTTGCATATTGCAGAATGCCTTTTGGTCTGATCAATGCTGGTGCCACATTCCAGAGAGCAATGGACCTTGCTTTCAGAGATGAGATGGGGAAGTTCATTGTGGTGTATCTTGATCACTTGACTGTTTTCTCCAAACATCGTCATGATCATGCGCACCATTTACGACCAGTGCTGGAATGCTGTCGGCAAAATGGTATTTCTCTCAACCCTAAGGAGTCAATTTTTGGGGTTACAGAAGGTAAACTTCTTAGACACATTGTATCCCGAGAAGGCACTAAAATTGACTCAGAAAGAGTCAAATCTATTCAAAGTCTTACTCTGCCTGCTAGTAAGACTACAGTTCATTCTTTCTTTGGAAATGTGAATTTTCTGCGAAGGTTCATTCCTGAATTTGCAGAGAAAACCTGTCACATCGTCAACATGATGAAGGGTAAGGCTACTTTCCATTGGACTATGGAAGGCAAAGCGGCATTTGAGGATATCAAGAGGGCTATTGCTCATGCTCCAGTTCTTGTTTGTCCTGACTATACCAAAGATTTTGTAGTTTACAGCTATGCTTCAGAACATACACTTTCAGCTATTCTGGTTCAGCAGAATGAAGAAGGTGTGGAATCCCCCAATCATTTATGAGTTGTCCTCTCAAAGCTCATGAGTTGAAATATTTGAATATGGACACGCATGCTTATGCGATGGTCAAAGCGGTGAAGCATTTCAGGTTCTATATTCTGAATTCACACACTGTTGTTTTGGTGCCTGATACAATAGTAAAGTCTATCCTAACTCAACAGGAGTTCAGAACTAAAAGAGGCAATTGGATTGCTAAGATCCAAGAGTTTGATCTTGATATCAAACCTACTAAGCTTGTGCGTGGAAAAGGTTTGTGTCAATTGATCGCTGATAACATGCCAAAAGAGACAGGGGATGAAGAAGAAGAAGTTGAGGATACACCGACTGTTCTTTTTGTCACTACTACTGATGAGTGGTATTCAAATATCGCTCATTTTCTTACCTATGGTGAGTGTCCTACCCATCTATCTTATAAGGAGAAAAGAACTGTTAAGTTGAAGGCAGCTAACTATGTCCTATGGGATAATGGTTTCTACAAAAGAAGCCTTGATGGAGTATTTCTCCATTGCATGGATAAAGCACAACAAAGTAGACTTCTGGAGTCTTTCCACAATCTGGAGGACATTTTTCTGCACCTGTGATAGCTCACAAGATTTTGCGAGCTAGATACTACTGGCCCACACTGTTTCAAGATGCATACAATTAGGTACGTAGGTGTGAGTTGTGTCAACAGTTTGTTGGGAAACCGAAGTTAGCCGCATTACCTCTTAAACCAATGGTGATTGAAGAGCCTTTTTAGCAATGGGGCATTGACTTCATTGGCACTATGAACCCACCATCGAGTGCGGGACACAACTATGTTCTCACCGCGACAAATTATTTTACCAAGTGGGTGGAAGCCATCCCAGTTAAGCATGCTACTTCTAAAGTGGTATGCAATTTCCTTAAGGAAAACATTATTTCTAGGTTTGGAGTTCCAAACAAGATTGTAGCAGACAATGTTACTTATTTTTCTTCCCATGAGATTACTGACTTTTGCTATGGGCATGGGATAATTCTTTCTCACTCTTCAGACTATTATCCTCAAGGAAATGGTCAAGCCGAATCAAGTAATAAGAATCTGGTTACTATTATCAGGAAATTGGTGGATGAGAATCAGAGAACTTGGCATAAAGCGTTGTTTGATGCTTTATGGGCATATAGGATTACCCCTAAAAGGGCGATAGGTATGTCGCCATTTCAACTTTTGTATGGTCGGAATGCGAAGATACCAATTACCTTGGAATTTCTAGCACTGAAATTGGTAAAGGCAGTGGAGGATAGAACTTTTGATAGCTCTATATATAAAAGGATCATGTATCTAACTGAACTCGAGGAGCAGCGAACTATGGTAGTGGATCGTATCGCTGAGCATCAAAGTCAAGTAAAGAAACTCTTTGACAAGAAAGCAAGGACTCATGAGTTTCAGATTAGAGATCAAGTCTTGTTGTGGGACAAGAGGAGGGAACCAAAAGGAATGCATGGAAAATTTGATTCCTTGTGGAGGGGTCCATTCACCATTCATTAGTTCTGTGGTGAGAATAGCTTCTTGCTAGAGTATCAGGATGGGACACCATGCGTGCTGCCTCACAGTGGGCAACATCTGAAGCACTTCAATCCTTGAAGTATCAGATAAGTTCATTTGTACATTTGTATAGTTTTGTGTTTTTATTTTTGTATTTTTGTTTAGTCTTTTGTGTCTTTTTCTTTTTAGCTTGACTCTATAGCCCAATGGCATGGATGAAGGCACTTAGAGACTAGATTCTTCTCCCTTCAATCGTTTCAAAGTTTGATCAATGGAAGTTCCCCAGTTAGAGACAGCTATTGTTCTCAAAATCAGCTACGCTCCTTTTTGTAGACAACCCCTACGAAACTTGTCCGTTTCGTAATCTACACTCTAAGTTCACAAAGCGAGACAAGATTCTCGTGGTCCCGTGTGAAGTCATATGGCATCCTAAACAAGTTTACAACACTCCCTCAAATCGACTACTTGAAGTTTGTGTGAATCGATTAGGTTGGAAATTGACTAAAATATCAGTTTTGGTCATTTTTAGGGTGTTAGTAAATTTTGAGTCTTTATATGCAAAGTCGGCCAGATTCGCCGCTTTTACATATCTTTTTTGTTTACATGCGGTGTCGGCAATTTCTGCCACTATTACATGTTCTTGTTAAAAAGGCTTGTGCAACATCGGTGAATTTTACCGTCGCTGCATGTGACATGAACATATGTCGCGTCGGTGGATTCTACCGCTCATACATCCTTATCTTCGTGTGTTGGAGCGGTCAGAAACACCATCAAAAAATACCATTAATGTCACCACGAGTTAACGCGTGTGACATTAATGGCATTTTTCTAGCTTTATATTAAGTTTTTAAGTGTTCTTTTAAATCACTTCCTTTGTGTTCTTGTTTTCTTTCGTCTAAGTTGTTCCTGTTGCAATCTGCGGTTATACCTTTTTGAGCCCGTGGTTCTCGCGATTTGGAGTTTGCGTCGAAAAAAACCAGAGGTGTCATCATTTTTATTAGGTTGGATTTCTTTTATTTTGTGTTTCTCTGCATTTAGGGTTCTATTCATCTTAAACTTATTGTTAAACCTACTTTTAGTCCTATCTCCTTCCGATTTGTGTCTATGGCGTGATAACCCTAGCTATTTCCGCTTGATACCAGGTTGGACTTTCCAAAATTTTCTCCACGGCTCATGACCTAGTTTTTGTTTAGGTTTAAGCCTATAGGTTTTAAATTGACGGTGGTTTGCTTTGATCGAACATCGAACTCATTTTTGCATCTCATGCAACGACGGTTACAATCACCGATCAAACACTTCCATAAGCTTGTGACCACATGCGAGAGCGGCATTATTCGCCACTTACGAGTTTGAGTATGTTAAAGTGGAAGTGTATGGGCGGCAAAATTTGCCGCCCTTACATAGAAGGTTTCTTATCAAACTTGCCGAGTCGGTTGAAACCCCCGCTCGGACACTTATAATTCCCCCTTACATGCAGTGTTAGCATTTTTTGCCGCTAAAACATTATGCAATTCAACATACATGCAAAAGCGGTTGAAATTGCCAACCACGCACACACCTTGAAGGTTGCAAAATACCCACATGTAAGGGTGGTCATTTTGACCGCCCCTACATGTAAAACATTTTTCCAAGAAATCACATGCAGTAGCAGTGTTTTTCACCGACATTACATGATAATGAATGTTCTTCCCAAACACATGCACAAGCAGCAAAAATACCCGCTTTTACACGTGCAAGTACTTCCTCATGCAGGAGCGGTCATTTTGACCGCTCATGCATATTTTCCTGAATCTTTCCCAACACTGGGAAAATTCACCTTTCAAGACCTGTTAGCCCGCTTTTGCCTTTTCCTCGATTTGTGTGCACTCAAGCCCTTCAACACATGCTTTCTTGTCCATGATCATCGAATCGTGGTTATCCCAGTTTATCCATTTTTCCCCTAATTGCGAGATCATGGCCTTTTTTAGTTCTTGACCAGTGTTCGTGGTAGACATCAATTTCAGAGTTCTCTCCAGAGCTAATGTCATAGCCATCTCTGTCCAAGGCAAAAATCATGAAGTACAAGTACCAAGGTGTCTTTTCGGTGACGACAGTGCAGTCAAATATTGATGAAATTAGGGATACGAAAATTGGACACATGTGGACATGGTAGAATTTGTAGATAGAACAAAACAAACAAATCCTTCTAGACCTATGCAAAAAATCATTGATAGTAATATTCATTTGGTTGCATCATTTCCAGTTTCTGCACACAATCCCGAGTTTGTTCTTCAGGTAGCCAGCCATTACAACAGAGACACTAGAGTTGTGACAGACTCTCACAAGAATGTGATCATGAGATTTGATGCAGAATTCCTAGACAAAATCTTCATCTGTCCACCCATTGAAAATATTGGACGAATTGACTTTGCTCAAGGGCAACAGGATTATGATAAAGATGTGGAAGCTGCCAGAAGGTACATCAACAACAAATGGTTGAAAATCCCTAGAAGTAATTTGACCAGATGGCCAAAGGGTCTTCCTAGGAGTGACTTCGTTGAAGAAGTTTGTGATTTGATCACTCTTTTGAGTCGCATCAGAGGACTCCCTTCTGTTTCCAAGTTCCAAGAATGGATGTACACTTACATCAAGGTGATTCTACAGGGTACTCAGAGAATATTCTGGGGAGAACAAATCAGTAATGCATTGTATGAATAACTGGTAAAGGTCAATACAACATTCAAATTCTATATGACTTCGTATCTTGTATATGCTGCTGCAAGCATGAGAAGCTTTCCAGGTTTGACTCGGGTCGGAGACAGGAGATTGATCCCTATATATGAGTATTACCCTCAAATAACTCTGAAGGGATCAATTCATCATTTTTGAAGGGTCAATGATGCTTTCTTTTCAATATTCATGTGCTTATGGGATGATGAACTTGTTCAGAAAAGGGTCTCAGATGAAGCTTGGCAGATTGTGAATTCTTTAGGTTGCTTGTTCTTGCAATTCCCCACTTTCACATATCTCAGGGTAGGATATTATCCTGGTTACCCTTATATTCTTCCATGGTATCCTAGTGACCGTATTGTTCTTATGGAGCTATGCAGATAGTTGATTGTAGTGCACAATAAATAGATGGAATTCAAGAAGTCAAGGATAAAGTTCCCCGTTGAGATTGGAAGGTATTCAGTTCAATCAGCCAATAAAGCAAAAATAGTTGATTCTGAATTACAACTGGTTACTATGAGAACCTACAAGAAAAGAGACCATTTTGACTTCATAAGAGTTCAAGATAAGATCAAAAGGAAATCAATTAAAGTTTCATATACCAATGGTTGACGATATTTGGGCCGATCTTAGGACACAAAACGAGATCAGAAAGCTAGACTACTATAGACTTCATCTGAGTCAGATTAAAGAGTTGGGCCTCGTTGATATTCCAGACAGAATGGAGGATGATGGGGATGTTCTAGATCCTAGATATAATACTAAGAATGTTGAAGCCTCACCTCTTCCGGAGGTAAAATGGTCAGTCAAAGAAGAAACATCCATAAGGAAAAGATTTCAACCCATACTGGCCAACACAAATGTATGGTTGGAAAGTAAAGGGATTAAATTGAAAGAGTTCCTCATAGGATCAGAAACTGAAACATAGGAGCAGACAGGCAAGAAGGTACAGAAAAGAACCAAAAACAAGAGTGATGCCCCTTCTTCTAAGATACGCAAACCAAAGATCAAGTTTGTATCCAAAGGAGGGAAGAAGAAGGAAGTTGCAGAAACTTCTTATGTCACTGAATCAAATGTTGAGGATACTAATGTTGATCAAATGGAGATTGAAGATGTTGAGGCTGAAGAACAAAATATTCAAAAGTCTAAGGATGCTCAACAAACAATAGTATCTGATAAATCTGATGAAGAAGATGAAACTGAACAAGGCGAAGATGAGGATGCAGAAAAGGAACAACTTGGTGATCCACCTCAATCTCCTGAGAAAGATCTTCCCACAAGAACACGAGTTTCTACACCTCCTCCTCATGTTCCAGTTTCTGGTAGTTTCCCAGTGATTTCAAATGTTCCTATTTCACCTATCTTTGTTGTTTCTTCCTATAATACCCCTACTTCTGTGAAAACCAGTTTTGGGACTATTTTTTATTCTTCTGGTTCCATTCCAAGTTTATCTTCTCCATCTTTTGACATTGGTGAACAATCTATTTTAGAGAATCTTCTGGATGCTTTAGGAAATGTTGCTGATACAGGTGTGGTTTTTACCAACACCAGTCTATTGTGACTATCACAGGTATGAACATGGATCCAACAAAACAAGTGGTAGACTCATCTCCGGTTGTTCTCGCTTCTATGCTTCCCCCATGGTTATCTACATATACTCCAAAGAGGAAGAAGCAAGTTATTTCGCCTGGTGAGATTGATATTGAAAAGCTATTACCTATAAAAGCAAAGACTCAGAAGAAGAAGCCTAAGACTGTTTCTAGGCTTGTCAATGTGAAAGGAATCAGATACACTAAAATTGCTAAACCACCTGAAGATGCCACCATTGATAATTTTGACATGAGTGATTATGTCATTTCAAGGGTTGAGTTGGGCAAGCTAACTCATGAGGGTATAAAGGTAGATTTTCAAACTACTGCCAGCACTTTACTTGAAAAGTATGATGAGGTCAAAAAAGAAAAAGAATAGTATAAGGCCAAAGCAGAACAACTTGCTGCTATTCTTCAAAAGATAGTAAAGCCATCAGAAATGGTAGAACCGATGGCAGTGACTGTAGAAGATCCCCTGATCCAGAAGGTTGAGAAAGCACAAGTCAGGGGAAGGGTGGTAGGAGATATTGTAGAGCGTCTGTTAGCTCAAGGGCGAATTCTGCTAAAAACCACTGTGGAAAGAAAATAGAAGATGGATAAAGCTAAAGCTGAGCTGGATAACCTGGTTGACTTACTCTCGCAAGAGCTGCAAGATCTAGAAGAGAGCCTGGAGGAGTGGATAGATATGAAAAAGATTAAGATAAAGAACCTGATCACCATCGGGGTCATCGCAAATAGGGAATCATATCTTAAGACCAAGGAGACTCTGGTTCATCGAATCCACATAATAAAGGGCTTACTTGAAGATCTATGTCAAGCTCGAGAAGCCAGTGAAGATAGTGATGTCATACTTCTACACAGGCTAGAAGAACTTCCATGCACCTTAACAGGTGAAGATCACAAGTTCCTCCCAGCAGGGGAGGTGGTAAGTTCCTTTGAAGAGATGGTCTAAAGGAAATTTGAAGAGGAGGTTCCCTTAGTGCTTTCCATGGATAATCTATATGATCAACATTCAACTTTAGAAAACTTGAAGGACTATCTGGATAAACATGAAAAGGCAATAAAAGCAGTGAAAGATGCAATTCTTCGGGTCTGCACCATCTCAAAAAACACAGCAAAACTAGATGCATGCGAGATGGCAGCCATATAGGCTATGTACCAGGATTTTCTAAAGAAGAATGACGGAGGAAGCTAGTGCCTTAGTTTATTTTTCTTGTATATGATATGTAATTTCAATTTTGTTATGGACATTTTCACATGTAATTTTCCAAAATATAATTACATGTGAGACAAAGGAAGTCCCAAGTCAAATAGGACTCTTTTGTTGAATAAGTCAAAGTAGTTGTAAATTTCCTATTTTTGCTCTAGGCTCCTCCCTATAAATAAAGATGGCCTCTATTGTAAATATAATCTTTTGTCTATTGCAAGAAAACTCTGGCGAATTGAAAAGCAAATCAAGACTTTGTGCTTCTTTGTGAGAATTAATTATCAAATATTTATCAATACAAGAAAGCAAGTTCAGTTCCAATCTTTGTCTTGGGATTATTTGTGTTATGATAGCATTGTTCTTACGTCTTACTATCATAATCTTCTTTGGTAATAATTGAAGTGTGGAGATTGTTTCAAGTGATTAAAGAGCGTTCTTAATTTGATTGTGATAGACTTTGTGTTATCAAATCATTTGTGAGGATTGTGTTTATGTTTGTGAGAATAAAATAGCTTGAAGACTTTGTGCTGCAAGTTGTTATATTCAATCTACTTTTATCATCTTGGAGAAGAGTGAAGACTTTGGGCTGCATTTAACTTCAAATAGTTCTATTTGCAATTAGTAAGTGAGGCAACATAAAACTTTGTGTTTCTATGGTTTTGTGATAGTTTATAAGTTCTTTATCATCATCTTGAAGTATAAGCATCTATTTTGAAAAAAAAGAATGAGATGAAATGGAACCACCACAAATATAGTGTTTAGTGTACATAAGTTTCATAAGTTATTTGTTTTTAATAGTTAAGCAACTAGTGGGAACCTCCCCTTGCTGAGAGGAGAGATTTTGTCTCATCATAGCTGTGGCTGATATAACCATTTTATCGTTAGTGAGTTAATGACAAAATATTCACCCAACACAATTGTTTGATTATCTCTCAGGTTTCGTAGGAAGTCATCAACAATATCCTCTTGGAACCCTTCAAATTTCTCGAAGAACTCTAACCACCCTGCATTCCTTAGAATGTCTGCCATAGCTTCATCCTTCAGCAGGCCTGATATATCCTCTGGCTCTGATCTCTTCTTGACACCCATCTCTCTATTCTATTCCACCTCCTGTAGCTAAAATTTTGCTCTTTGTAGTCTATTTTTCTTTTCACTTCGGAGGACTGTGTCAGCAGACTTAAATTTTTCACTCAAAGATTTTTAGAGAATTCTGAAATCTTGAGTGAAGTTTGATATGTCATTTTGTTTTACTGTTCAGATTATGGGAAAGGAGCTTGAGAGTGGTTTAGCATGTTTATGCGGTCATAATTGTAGGAGAGAGATGGGACACTTTGTAGGCAGGTCGACAGTGTGGCAAATATGGCGGCATGCATGAGGTGAAAAGGGAAATAATGGCAGGGAGATGTGGCACGATAACAACACCCAAAAATAGAAATGACAAGATAGTTACTAACTAAGTTAATTAAAGAGAATTACCTGAATCAATCTTAATGATGATGACATGATGTACTTGGCTGCAAGACCGCGACTTTGATGCGACTTGATGTGACTAGGCACGTGAGCAGCACCTGCGTAGGTTTGAAATGGTGTCAACATCCCTGTCGTCACATATTCTATAATTATTCCTGTTGAGTGGTCTAGGAATGCCATGTTGTCAATTGTCGTAAGTGCAGCAATTCGTGATGGCTTGCACATGCAGAAGTGATGGCTTTTTCAACTACTGCGATATGCATGTTGACTTCATCTTTGTTGTTATCATAAAGTGGAGGATGAGTTGTGCTGACCTCATCAAGTGACATCTCCACTTTATTACCTGGAGAAGTGGGTCCCCTCCTTATTTATTCTATTTAAGAATGGCTCTTTATTGGTGGAGCATTGGAGGTGCTCCTAGTTTGTGAAGCGCTGGAGATGCTCCAAGTTTGTGAAGTGCCGGAGGCGCTCCTAATTTGTGAGCGGCAGAGTTATGTTTGAGCAACTCTTGGCACCTGATGACCTATGTAGCTTGATTATTCCTATCTAACAAGAAGGGAACCGCCATTTACTGGTTTTCAATCCCCTTGATCGAGAAAGACAACCATTTACTGGTTTTCCATCTTTCTCTCTCTCTCTCGCTCTCTCTCTCTTTTGAGAAGGCTGCCATTTGCTGGTTTTCAACATTCTCTTTTTTTTTTCTTTTTTTTTCAAGAAGGCCACCATTTGTTGGTTTTCAACCTTTTTTTTTTTCCAGTCCAAATCTATGACAAAGGGTGTGTCCCCTGTAACCAAGCACAAATCTTTGATGAATTCTTCCTTAGTTGATGGCCTTTTATAGAGTCGAATTCTGTGGCCATTCACTAAGAATGTATTTGTGCCTCCATCAATGGGTTCTAGCAAAATTGTTCCGTTCTCAAAAACTTCCTTTATCTGATAAGGACCCATCCAATGAGTTTGTAATTTCCCTTTGAACTCCTTGAACTTAGAATCATGTAGGAGAACCCAATCACCTTGCTGAAATGTCCTCCTTTTGATGTGTTAGTCATGCTATTGCTTCCTTTGATATTGAACAAGTTTTGTTTGCTATATGGCCTCTATATGGATTTCATCCAACTCATTGAGCTGAAGAATCCTATTCTATTGTGCTATAGACAATGGTAGATCGATACCTAATGAGGTTTTGAGTGTATGCAGTTCAAATTCTATAGACAGGATGGGTTTCTTTCCATAAACCAATTCATATGGTGAGAATTTGGTTGTGGACTTCCAAGTGGTATTGTAAGCCCAAACTACTTCAGGTAATCTATTAGCCCAATCCTTTCTGTTCATGGCCACTGTCCTTGTCAGAATATTCTCCAGTTCTCTATTAGTCACCTCTACTTGCCCATTGGCTTGGGGATGGTAAGGTGAAGATTTCTTGTGCTTAACTTGATATAAGTCTGTGAATGCTCTGATTACCTATGAAGTAAATTAAGGTCCTCTGTCTAAAACTATTGATCTTGGAGCTTCAAACCTCAAGAAAATTCTATTATAAAGGAAATCAACAACTTTCTCTTCTCTTGCAAACTGCAATGCCTAAACTTCAACCCATTTAGTCACATAGTCTATGCATACTAGAATGTACTCTTTGCCTGATGATGGTGGAGAAATTGGTCCCACAAAGTCTAGACCCCATTGCTCAAATGGTGCCAACATTACTTGAGGATGAAGTGATATTTCCTGGGTGAAAGTTGGTTGTCCCATCCTTTGGCACTGATCACACTGCTGCACATACTTCTTGGTATCCTTATTAATAGAGGACCAGTAGTAACCAGCTCCCAGAATCTTGTGGATGGTTCTATGTGAAGAATAGTGCTCACCAGATGGTTCATCATGACATGCCCTTAAGACATCAAAAATTTCATCAGCTTTTAGACACCTGCGTAAAATAAAATCAGGACCACATTTAAATAGTAAACCATTTAACCATTTGTAAGATAAGCTTTCCTTAAGTAAGTGTTTCTTTTGTTTTGAGGTAAAATGGGATGGAAACAAGCTTGTAGCTAAGAGATTAGCTATGTCTACAAACCAAGGTACACTAGAGGAGATAGCAAAAAGATGTTCATATGGAAATTTGTTCTCCACTGGTTGGTTCTCTCCACACATATGTAATCTTGACAGAAAGTTAGCAACCAAATTAAATTTGCCTGGATTATCAACTATGGTAATGTCAAATTCCTGCAATAGCAATAACCACCTGATTATCCTTGCACCCACTACTGGGTTATTCATTAAGTATTTGATGGCTGCATGATCAGTATGTACAAATATTTTGTATCTAGTGATATAATTCCTGAATTTGTTTATAACATATATGACTGCCAAGAATTCTTTTTCAGTTGTGGTGTAGTTTTTTTCTGCAGAGGTAAGGTTTTTATTGATGTAGTAAATGACATGCATACCTTCTCCCTCCTCTTTCTGTCCTAAGACCTCTCCAATAGACTCATTTGAAGCATGGGTTTGTATGTAGAATGGTAGAGTCCAATTGGGTCCTCTTAAAATAGGTGTGATAGTAAGTTTCTCCTTAAGGGTTTCAAATGCTAATTGACAATCCTCTGTACATAAGAATTATGTGTCTTTGTTAAATAGGGTAAACAAAGGAGCAACTATTCTGCTGAAATTTTCTATAAATCTCCTATAGTAGCCTGCATGACCTAGAAAACTTCTAACATCTGTCTAATTTTTAGGTGAAGGTAATTGTTTGATCACTTCTATTTTGTTTTGGTCCACTTTGATCCCATTTGCTGAAATGTGGTGTAAAAAAATAATTGAATTTCTCTATTAAAATTAAAATTAGGATTGATAAAATTTTGAGCAATTTTTGGATTTAGCTTCAAATGTTTTTTATGGATTCTCTCTTTATAGAAGTTTTTTGCCTACTACAAAGCACTTAATAAATATTTATAATGAAACAAATAGTTATAGTATTTATAGCCTTATCCACCAAATACTACAAATAATGACATTCAAATAAAAATATAAATGTATACTATTTAGTGATAGGCCTATAAATATTTGTGCCTATCGGCCATTTGATAGCACCTTTGGTGCTTTTACTAGTTATAGCTCTTTACACCTTTAAGCTAGAAAGCTACATAAGAAGAAGAAATTATTTAAATAACCAAAGCTATTTTCTCTCTTAGACTTTTAATCCTCTATTCTATTAAGGAAAAGATTAATTACCCATAATTTTAGTTGTAGTACTTCTTCACATAAGAACACACATAAGATCATAATAAACCCATATTCCTATTTAACAACAAAAGTATCTCTTTTAATCAATGACCAATGTATGATATAATCAATTATCTAAATCGTCAACTTGCAAATAATTACAACTTATCCGAAAGCTATCATATAAACAATTAAAGTTTGCAACGAAAAGACTCATCAATATTTTTTAGATTTAGCGCTAGTGAGCAAGTTAGCAATTGATTCTAAAAAGGCACTAATAGATGGTTGTCCAACAGATTCCTTAGGCACCTCACAAAAAAGACATACTAATATATATATATATATATATATATATATATATATATATATATATATATATATATATATATATATAATTTATGATGGTATCTATACAAATAAAGGCGCATATTCTTTATACCAGTGAAGAATAGATTCGAGATAAAGAGAATAACTTCAGATTAATATAATCATCAAGGAAACTGATTGCTATCACTGACCCAAGGTAAACCCAGATTAAATCGAATAGAAAGCTTATATGGGTTGATTCTATTTAACCTTGCAAACTAACAAACTAAAAAATAATGAAAAGAATAGGGTAAAGCAAAACGGATATCCATTTTGGGCGACCTAAAACAGATATACGTTTTGTAAAACATAAAAAAAGAAAAATGATATTTTACCAAAGCAAAATGGATATCCGTTCTGTTTTGCTTTGCTTTTGCCTTGTATGTAGGCTTGGGACTGTCATAGTTGACTTTCCCTCAATTCTAACATTTTTGTAGGTTTCACTCTCTTCTTCAAACTTCACCCTTCATGCTGACGACTTTTTCTAATGCAAAATTGATAAAATGAAAAGGGTTTATAGAAAAAATTGTTAACTTTCTAAAAATATAAGATTTGTTTGGTTATCATTTTATTAAATAATTATTAATAATTTTCTATATAGTGTGTGTCTGAAATCCTGATGGACACACTGATTGAAAAACATCCATAACTTTCAAACTGTTTCACCTTTTTGAGATCTGAAAGCTGCATCACACTCTATGCTTTTCTGGCTATAGGTTAAAAAAAATTAAATTCCCTTTTTTTTATTAAGTTAGCTTGGCTGGAAAATTGCTTTATAGTTTTTAAAAAAAGTCACAGTAAAAAAATCATAACTAATTATTTTATTAGAAAAAAAATTCAAAAAATATGCGTCACATCTGGGCATGAGTCCTCTACTTATTTTGAATGTTTCAATTTTTTTTTTTGCTCATAGTTAGGTTGGCTGGAATGACACCCACTTTTTATTTATTTTTTCTAAAAAAATTAATAGCTGTTCATTGAAATATTCATCTTTCACTAAGTAAATTTAGTTTTAAAAAAAAATAGTAGCCCATAAACTAGATTCAATTCTCTATAAATTTTGTTCTTACATCTTTTTCAAATTGTGTAGATAATCAATTCAAAATTTCACATGAACTTGATTAAGTTTGGCCCATCATGATCCTGCACATACCCTTCAGTTTCTAAGGAACAAGTTACTATATCTCATTGATCATCTTGGTACTTTCAAATCCTAACTTTCCATTGTTGTTTGTTTGTTATAAGTTGATTATCACAATTCTAGGGTTAATGCATTGATTGGCCTAGGGTTTGATAAAAAGCTTGGTTGAATCACATCTTTCCTTGGCAAACAAGAGAACAAAATTAGTAGTTGAGTCCTCTTTCATCTTGTAAGTTTTGTCCTTGAATATTATAGTGAAAGGAGAGTTTGATCTAGTGTACTTACATGCTTGCATTCATCTTCCTTTTCCTACATAACATCCTTCATAGCCCATTCTTTTCATCATCTTAAAATCAACATTATGTGAAGAACTTCTTGTGTCAATATCATCACAACTATCAAATAGTGTAGATTCAATCATCTTGTTATCTTCATCCTTACATTCATTCTCTAAACAAGCTGAAGCTATATCACACAAATCATTTGTATCACATGAAACATCACAAAGTAATGGTTTAATCTTTAAACATTCATTTTCATTTATGCATGTTGTAAGTGACTGATCTAATTGTTTAATATGTTCTTTCAATCTTGATATTTCAACTTTTTGTGAATTGTTTTCCTTTTCCAACTTCTTCAAACTTTCTTCCAAATCTTTCTTCTAATTTTTTATTTTTATCTTGAACTTTCTCCAATTCTTTTTCTAGACAAATTTTTAGATAAATTTTCACATTTTTCCTTTTGTAATGCCTTTAGCCTTCAAAATATTCTCTATTAATCTTTTTAACTTGTATCAATTCTTTCTCTATTCCTTTTCAACCATCAAATTTTCATTTTATTTTTTCATTCTTTTACCAATCTTCCCAGTTTGACAAAATAATTAGAGTTACCTGGTGCTGCTGCACTTTCCTCAATTAATTATTTTTAGTGGCTTCGTGCACCTTCAATCCTCTATTCTGCGATGCCTTCACACTTCTCAATTGTTTCTGGGCTATCTTCTGACTTGTAACTTCTTTGTCTTTGGGAAATATTGACTCCTTTTATGATCAAGACCTCAATATAATCTGCCTTTGGGCAACCTTTGATGGAGTCAAATTGATTTCACTTTATATGATTTGTCTTTTAACATATGTGATCTACAAACTCTTTGTAAGAGTTAATGTGACTCAACAAGCCAGGATCACTTGCAATTAAGACAACCTTCCACACAAAGATGACAAGAGAAGATGCTAAAACAATGGAGCAATGATTCTATACAAAGATCATATGAAGCTGTATGAAATACAATGAGTGAGCCTTGCTTATAAAGGCAAGGTAAGAGCTAGAAGGTGGAGTGAAAGGTGGGGTGGAAAGTGGAGATATTCCTACAACATGTGCCAATTAGAGGATGATAAATAATTGCACATGTGGAGGATAAGACAACTCACTCCAACTATCAACAACTCAAAACATGACTAGACTCAACAAGACATCTAGAAGACTCACTAAGTCAAATTAACATGTGTGAATTATGTGTTCACACGAACACCCCCCTTAAGTGCAACTTAGGAAGTAGTTGACTAAAACAAAGATGCAATGATGAATGGGTCTCGGCTACTAGGCCATGTTAGGTACCCATGTACAACAAAGCTCAAGTGGAGAAAAGGAGAAAACCTCATGTGACAAAACTCGTCTCCAAAAGTGAGAATGTAGAAAACAATTGAAAGATGTGATGGGAGGAGGACTCAAGACCCCCCAAGAACTACATCCAACACATATATATAATCAAGTAACCCCCCATAGGACAGCAAGTGTGAGACTATAAGTCCACCCCACAATGAAGTAGCTCCTGTGCCGATGGTGAATGCTTGAAGAAGAATGCTAAAGAGAATCCAAAGCTTGCAAACAACATTCTTCCCCTTAGGAAGAAACAAGTCCAAAGGCTGATGTCGAAGAAACTCCATCTCAAGGTATGAGGGAAAAAGCCTCATGATGTATGTTGTCTCTGAAAATGGTTCAAGTGTCCACATGTCACAACCAAAAGATGTCACATAATTAGGTGCTACATGCCCAATCAAAGAATGTGACAATCCAAGACAAGATGAAAACTCAAGATCATCAATCTCCAAAGACGAAGAATCCTCCGAATGATGCTCAAGATACTCCAACTCAATGCCAAAATGTGACAAGTGAAGAGGAGAAGGTGTTTGCTCATCTGAAGTAGAAGAATCAACTCCTTCAAAGATTAGATGAATGTCATCAATGATGTCCTCCAAGTCATCAAGATAGGACTCATGAAACAAGTCTGAAATACATGTCAAGTACTCATCCCAAAAACGTGTATCTGAAAGATAAACAATATCCTACTCAACTAAAGTTGATGAAGCTATGTCAATGCCAATGTCTGAAGATGCAGGAGGAGGAAGCTCAAAACTAGTCTCAGGAACTGAAGTAGAAGCAAGAACACCAAGGTTCAAGTGACCAAACTTCTCCTTAGAAACATGATTCACACTTGATGCATGAGTGTGAATATCAATAAATGGATCTATATCATCATCAGAAACAAAATGGGAGAAAGAATACATGCAAGATGCATGATCAACCATCCCAACAATAATGATATCTTTGCTCTCCAATTCTCGAATGATCACAGAATCAGGAGTGAACTCAACTATCTTCCCTGCACCACAATGAGTAATCTGGTAGATGGAAAGGAGATTGGTTGTTAAGGAAGGTACACACAACACATTGTTGAATGTATTCTGACCAACATCAATATTTCCTTTTCCAGTTGCATGTATGTATTGTTACCCATCAAAATAGGTGGTGAAGTACATGACTGAAATGAAGAGAACATCCCCTGTGAAGATGCCATATGATGAGAAGCTCTAGAATCAAGAAGCCATCTCTCTAACTGTAGACTTGTAGAAGCAAAGAGTGCCTATCCTTTTCCTTTATCTATACCATGTGCAAATCTTGTTGTTCCTATGTGTGTAGATGATGATGGTGGTGAAGAAGAAGACTTGGGTATAACTGTTGTTGATGGAGAATACTCAATGTTATGTTTTTGAAGAAGGTGTGACATCTCTTCAAACTTTTTCTCATAACATTTACTCTCATCATGACCCAATTTCTTACAATAAGAACACTTTGGCTTCTTCTTCTTATTGGACTCCTCTTTGGAAGAAGAGTTGGGGGCTTTCTTTGATTCTTTTTCTTGCTTATTAGATTTTGAATCCTTTACTTTCTTGCCCTTATCATTTGAAGTCTTAGGATCTTTTGTGCTTTGTGTTGTGACTAGAGCCTGTTTTCTAGGAGACTTCAATGTGCCCATGTGTAGTAGCTTCACTTGTTCTCTAGTGAGTTGTGCAACAAACTCCTGAAGTGAAGGCATAGTAAACTTACTACCAAAGGCATCCATTGTAGCATAAAAGGTAGAAACATAAACTGAATATGCAAGACCCAATTTTGCAAGAATAGATAGAATCAATTGTTCATCTTTTTTCTCAAGACCACTTTGTTTGAGTTGCAACCTGAGAGACTTAAACTTGGTGAAGAAGTCTTCAATTTGATCAAAATCTTGAGGATTAAGTGCAATTAGCTTATTCTCCAATTTGAACCTTCTTATCTTATCTTGCTTGCCAAATAGATTGTCCAATGTTGTCCATATCTCGTTTGGTGTAGTACAAGACTCAAAATGAAATCTTAGATTTGGAGAAATAGCAAGACAGTGTGCCAAAAGCCTCATCTCTTCTGTCTAACCATATTCTTCTCTCAGTAGCACCTGTGGGTTCAGGATATGTGCCTAAAGTTATTCTATGTAACTTTTGTTTATACAATACATACTCCATGTTTTTCTTCCATTCAAGATAATTATATAAAGTTAAAAGTGGAAATTGAGGCACATCCATGATGAAAAAGAAATATTACAAGACAACAACACCCCTTTACTATGTAAGAGAGCCCCCCAATTTGTTGTGGCACTTTATACTTAGTGCTTTTTACAATTGTCCTCAAAGGACCAAAATTGGGAAAAACAACAAAATCTCTTAAAAAAAGAATCCAAGTGAGATTACAATCACTCACAATGATGTATTACAGCAAATAAATCCTCTCAAAACAAATTTGACCCTCTCAAGTATCAAAATGTCTAAGTTATCACTCAAATGCCAAAGAACTGACAAATAAAATAAAAAGCACCTGGAGCAAAATCTGAGAAAAGTGCATGAATGGTTTTGTAGAGCTCTTGAATACCTTTCCGATGCCACAAGAATCACGAAAATCAGAGTTCATGGCAAAAAGTTATGAGCTCGGGAGCCAAAAAGGAAGATTTGTCTTCGACTGGCAATGAATGCTGTCAAACAACAAAATCTGTAAAAATGATTGATACAACTGCAAAGTGCTCTCTGTCACCTTTTTGTTGATATCTCGTTTGCCTAATTTCGACACTGTGGGCAAAAGTTGTGCAAAAAGTAAAAAAAGCCCTACTTTAGGACTTTGAGGGACAAAAAATGGCCCCCTATTGACGGAATATTCCTTCCAGTGGTCGAAATATGTTCTGCAAGCTACAAAACAACTAGCAGAAAATGAAAACCACTGTGAGGAAAAAGCAAAACCGCCTGTTTGGAAACCACTGGAATGGAGAAAAAATAGGCCAAAACCACTGATCTGCACTGTAAAACCACTGTTTCAGAAACTGTGGATTTGAAACAGGAAAACACCGTGGAGTTTTCAAAACTGCCTGAGTTAGGCTTAAAACCACGATTTAGGCTAAAAATGCCGCAGGACTTAGAACACTACAAGATCTTAAAGCTGTTTGGTCAATGGTGTTTTGAAAGCTGACTATTTGTTTGAATCAAGATCAGAATATTATTGACAAAACAATATCTGCCAAATGACTGGCGTGAAACCACCTTTGACTGGCATGAAACCACCTTTGATTGGCATGAAACCACCATTTATTCATCTTGAAAAACTGTGTTCAAGGCACGGAAACCACTGAAGATAAGGAATAGAAATTGCCGGTTCAAGGAATAAGGACACAGTTTATAGGGCGAAAACCACAATCTGCAAGTCAAAAAATGCCTTAGATTTGGTCAAAACCACTGTCTAGGATTCAAAACAACCTGTATTAACACTGAAACCACTGTAATACAGGCAAAAACCACTATGGTTTTCCATGAAACCATGGGACAAAAGCCGAAACCGTCTGAATTGATTTAACCACCACAAGCGGATCGATGATAAACACAGGTAGAAGAAACTACTGTCCACCATGCACAAACAATGCAAAGACTGCTAAAGAGAAAACCGTCGACACCAAAAGCAATGACCACCAAAAAAATGCAAAGGATAGCCAAGGATATGAGAGATCAGTCGAAGACAAAGGCCTCTGGTGACTGCTGCAAAGGATAAGCCACCGGTAAAAAAAAACAACCGCCATTGTTAAAGCCGACCAACAACCGACGACCATAGAAAATTTTTCAGCATGCTTTTTCATGGCGTGAGACAGTTGGTATAACCAACGTTTATGGAAATTACCCGGAAAATCTTTTAAAACTTGCAAATTTTTTGATGCTACAAGGCCGAAGCCTAGGTTGAAAAGGGCCCACGGGCGTTTGATGAAGGCAGGATTTGAGGAAATGCCCCATGCTATAGTCAACCCTTACAGGTACCTTGACAAAAGGTATGCGGGTCAGGTCTGTAGACTTGTACCCTCGGCCCTAATTTTTTTTTTAAAATTCAAATCAAATATGCAGATTTCAACGAAAAAACCAGCGAATGTATTTTACTGAACAATTTTACCTAGATCCATGATACAAACTGGTATGATGCTGATGTGACCCCTACACAGGACGGATGATGCAGACGATGGTACACCGTATGGATTTTCGTTGAGGCTAACCAGGGGCAAAAAATTTTGCCAAAATTTTTGATGACGAAATTCAATGAATGAACAATTGATCTATACAGATTTGGGCCTCCTGATCGCAACCATGATGTCGGATTTGCTCCAGGACGCTCCTAACACATAGTTCCCAGCAAAACCTCTCCAATGAGGGAAGGAAATTACAGATCAGGCTTTGATACCATGTAAGAGTCAATGTGACTTAGCAAGCCAAGATCACCTACAATTAAGACAACCTTCCACACAAAGATGACAAGAGAAGATGTTAAAACAATGGAGCAATGATTCTATACAAAGATCATATGAAGCTGTATGAAATACAATGAGTGAACCTTGATTATAAAGGTAAGGTAAGAGCTAGAAGGTGGAGTGGAAAGTGGAGATATTCCTACAACATGTGCCAATTAGAGGATGATAACTAATTGCACATGTGGAGGATAAGTCAACTCACTCCAACTATCAACAACTCAACACACAACTAGACTCAACTAGACATCTAGAAGACTCACTAAGTCAACTTAACATGTGTGAATTATGTGTTCATAACAACACCCCCCCTTAAGTGCAACTTAGGAAGTAGTTGACTAAAACAAAGATGCAATGATGGATGGGTCCCGGCTACTAGGCCATGTTAGGTACCCATGTACAACAAAGCTCAAGTGGAGAAAAGGAGAAAACCTCATCGGACAAAACTCGTCTCCAAAAGTGAGAATGTAGAAAATAATTGAAAGATGTGATGGGAGGAGGACTTAAGATCCCCCAACAACTACATCCAACACATATATACAATCAAGTACCCCCCCATAAGAGAGCAAATGTGAGACTATAAGTCCACCCCACAATGAAGTAGCTCTTGTGCCGATGGTGAATGCGTGAAGAAGAATGTTGAAGAGTATCCAAACCCTGCAAACAACATTCTTCCCCTTAGGAAGAAACAAGTCCAAAGGCTGATGTCGAAGAAACTCCATCTGAAGGAATGAGGGAAAAAGCCTCATGATGTATGCTGTCTCTGAAAATGGTTCAAGTGTCCACATGTCACAACCAAAAGATGTCACATAATTAGGTGCTGCATGCCCAATCAAAGAATGTGACAATCCAAGACAAGATGAAAACTCAAGATCATCAATCTCCAAAGATGAAGAATCCTCTGAATGATGCTCAAGATAATCCAACTCAATGCCAAACTGTGACAAGTGAAGAGGAGAAGGTGTCTGCTCATCTGAAGTAGAAGAATCAACTCCTTCAAAGAGGAGATGAATGTCATCAATGATGTCCTCCAAGTCATCAAGATAGGACTCACGAAACAAGTCTGAAATACCTGTCAAGTACTCATCCCAAAAACCTGTATCTGGAAGACAAACAATATCCTGCTCAACTAAAGTGGATGAAGCTATGTCAATGCCAATGTTTGAAGACGCAGGAGAAGGAGGAAGCTCAAAACTAGTCTCAGGAACTGAAGTAGATGCAAGAACACCAAGGTTCAAGTGACCAAACTTCTCCTTAGAAACATGATTCACACTTGATGCATGAGTGTGAATATCAATAAATGGATCTACATCATCATCAGAAACAAAATGGGAGAAATAATACAAGCAAGATACATGATCAACCATCCCAACAACAATGATATCTCTGCTCTCCAAGTCGCGAATGATCACAGAATTAGGAGTGAACTCAACTATCTTCCCTGCACCACAATGAGTAATCTGGTAGATGGAAAGGAGATTGGTTGTCAAGGAAGGTACACACAACACATTGTTGAATCTATTCTGACCAACATCAATATTTCCTTTTCCAGTTGCATGCATGTATGTATTGTTACCTATCAAAATAGGTGGTGAAGTACATGACTGAAATGAAGAGAACATCCCTTGTGAAGATGCCATATGATGAGAAGCTCCAGAATCAAGAAGCCATCTCTTTGACTGTCGACTTGTAGAAGCAAAGAGTACATGTCCTTTTCCTTTATCTGTCCCATGTGCAAATCTTGTTGTTCCTGTGTGTGTAGATGATGATGGTGGCGAAGAACAAGACTTGGGTATAACTATTATTGATGGAGAATACTCAATGTTATGTTTTTGAAGAAGGTGTGACATCTCTTCAAACATTTTCTCATAACATTTACTCTCATCATGACCCAATTTCTTACAATAAGAACACTTTGGCTTCTTCTTCTTCTTATTGGACTCCTCTTTGCAAGAAGAGTTGGGGGTTTTCTTTGATTCTTTTTCTTGCTTATTAGATTTTGAATCCTTTTCTTTCTTGCCCTTATTATTTGAAGTCTTAGGATCTTTTGTGCTTTGTGTTATAACTAGAGCCTATTTTCTAGGAGACTTCAATGTGCCCATGTGTAGTAGCTTCACTTGTTCTCTAGTGAGTTGTGCAACAAACTCCTAAAGTGAAGGCATAGTAAACTTACTACCAAAGGCATCCATTGTAGCATAAAAGGTAGAAACATAAACTGAATATGCAAGACCCAATTTTGCAAGAATAGATAGAATCAATTGTTCATCTTTTTTCTCAAGACCACTTTGTTTGAGTTGCAACCTGAGAGACTTAAACTTGGTGAAGAAGTCTTCAATTTGATCAAAATCTTGAGGATTAAGTGCAATTAGCTCATTCTCCAATTTGAACCTTCTTATCTTATCTTGCTTGCCAAATAGATTGTCCAATGTTGTCCATATCTCATTTGGTGTAGTACAAGACTCAACATGAAATCTTAGATCTGGAGAAATAGCAAGATAGTGTGCCAAAAGCCTCATCTCTTCTGTCTAACCATTTTCTTCTCTCAGTGGCACTTGTGGGTTCAGGATCTGTGCCTAAAGTTATTCTATGTAACTTTTGTTTATACAATACATACTCCATGTTTTTCTTCCATTCAAGATAATTATATGGAGTTAAACGTGGAAATTGAGGCACATCCATGATGAAAAAGAAAGATTACAAGACAAAAACACCCCTTTACTATGTAAGAGAGCCCCCCAATTTGTTGTGGCACTTTATACGTAGTGCGTTTTACAATTGTCCT
This sequence comes from Cunninghamia lanceolata, assembly GCA_027924645.1. Taxonomy (NCBI): domain Eukaryota; kingdom Viridiplantae; phylum Streptophyta; class Pinopsida; order Cupressales; family Cupressaceae; genus Cunninghamia; species Cunninghamia lanceolata. The sequence continues at coordinate 12,984,174 of BSBN01000469.1, read as the reverse complement.
CAAAGGACCAAAATTGGGAAAAACAACAAAATCTCTTAAAAAAAGAATCCAAGTGAGATTACAATCACTCACAATGATGTATTACAGTAAACAAATCCTCTCAAAACAAATTTCACCCTCTCATGTATCAAAATGTCCAAGTTATCACTCAAATGCCAAAAAATTGACAAATGAAATAAAAAGCATGTGGAGCAAAATCTAAGAAAAGTGCATGGACGTCTGTGTAGAGCTCCTGAATACCTTTCCAATCCCGCAAGAATCGCAAAAATCAGAGTTCGTGGCAAAAAGTTATGAGCTCGGGAGCCAAAAAGGAAGATTTGTCTTCGACCCGCAATAAATGATGTCAAACAGCAAAATATGTGAAAATGATTAATACAACTACAAAGTGCTCTCTGTCAACTTTCTGTTGATATCTCGTTTGCCCAATTTCGACACAGTGGGCAAAAGTTGTACAAAAAGCAAAAAAGCCCTACTTTAGGACTTTGAGGGGCAAAAAATGGCCCCCTATTGACAGAATATTCCTTCCAGTGGTCGGAATATGTTCTGCAGGCTGCAAAACAACTAGCATAAATGAAAACTACTGTGAGGAAAAAGCAAAACCACCTATTTGGAAACCGCCATAATGGAGAAAAAACAACTGGTCTAGGCCAAAACCACTGATCTGCACTGTAAAACCATTGTTTCAAAAACTGTGGATTTGAAATAGGAAACCATTGTGGAGTTTTCAAAATCGCCCGAGTCAGGCTTAAAACCACAATTTGGGCTAAAAATGCTGCAGGACTTAGAATGCTGCCAGATCTTAAAGCCAACGTTGAAAAGATGTTTGGTCAATGGTGTTTTGAAAGCTGACTATTTGCCAGAATTGAAATCAGAATGCTATCAGCAAAACAATATCCGCCAAATGACTGGTGTGAAACCACCTTTGACTGGTGTGAAACCACCATTTATTGGTCTTGAAAAACCGTGTTCAAGGCATGAAAACCGCCGAAGATAAGGCACGGAAACTACCGGTTCAAGGAATAACGACATAGTTTATAGGGCGAAAACCACAATCTGCAAGTCAAAAAATGCCTTAGATTTGGTCAAAACCACTATCTGGGATTCAAAACAGCCTATATTAACACTGAAACGACCGTAATACAGGCAAAAACCGCTATGGTTTTCCGCGAAAACATGGGACAAAAGCCGAAACCGTCTGAATTGATTTAACTGCCACAAGTGGATCGATGATGAACATAGGTAGAAGAAACTATTGTCCACCATGCACACACAGTGCAAAGACTGCTAAAGAGAAAACCGTCGACACCAAAAGCAATGATCGCCAAAAAAATGCAAAGGACTGCCAGGGATATGAGAGATCCGCCGAAGATAAAGGCCTCTGGTGACTGCTGCAAAGGATAAGCCACTGGTTAAAAAAAAACCGCTGTTGTTAAAGCCGGCCAACAACCGACGACCATAGAAAATTTTTCAGCATGCTTTTTCATGGCATGAGACAGCTGGTATAACCGGCGTTTATGGAAATTGCCGGGAAAAATCTTTTAAAACCTGTGAATTTTTTAATGCTACAAGGCCGAAGCCTAGGTTGAAAAGGGCCTGCAGGCGTTTGATGAAGGCGGGGTTTGAGGAAATGCCCCACGCTGTAGTCAACCCTTATGGGTACCTTGACAAAGGGTGCAGGGGTTAGGTCTGCAGACCTGTACCCTCGGCCCTATTTTGTTTTTTAAATTCAAATAAAATATGCAGATTTCAACGAAAAAACTAACGAATGTATTTTACCGAACAATTTTTCCTAGATCCATGATGCTGACTAGTATGATGCTGACGTGACCCTTGCATAGGATGGATAACGCAAACGATGGTGCATTGTACGGATTTTCGCCGAGGATAACCAGGGGCAAAAAAATTTTGCCAAAATTTTTGATGACGAAATTCAATGAATGAACAACCAATCTATACAGATTTGGGCCTCCTGATCACAACCGTGATGTTGGATTTGCTCCAGGACGCTCCTAACACACAGTTCCCAACAAAACCTCTCTAATGAGGGAAGGAAATTGCAAATCGGGCTCTGATACCATGTAAGAGTCAATGTGACTCAGCAAGCTAGGATCTCCTGCAATTAAGACAACCTTCCACACAAAGATGACAAGAGAAGATGCTAAAACAATGGAGCAATGATTCTATACAAAGATCATATGAAGTTGTATGAAATACAATGAGTAAGCCTTGATTATAAAGGCAAGGTAAGAGCTAGAAGGTGGAGTGGAAAGTGGAGATATTCCTACAACATGTGTCAATTAGAGGATGATAACTAATTGCACATGTGGAGGATAAGACAACTCACTCCAACTATCAACAACTCAACACACAACTAGACTCAACTAGACATCTAGAAGACTCACTAAGTCAACTTAACATGTGTGAATTATGTGTTCACACCAACACCCCCCCTTAAGTGCAACTTAGGAAGTAGTTGACTAAAAAAAAGATGCAATGATGGATGGGTCCCAGCTACTAGGCCATGTTAGGTACCCATGTACAACAAAGCTCAAGTGGAGAAAAGGAGAAAACCTCATGGGACAAAACTCGTCTCCAAAAGTGAGAATGTAGAAAACAATTGAAAGTTGTGATGGGAGGAGGACTCAAGACCCCCCAAGAACTACATCGAACACATATATACAATCAAGTACCCCCCATAGGAGAGCAAGTGTGAGACTATAAGTCCACCCCACAATGAAGTAGCTCCTGTGCTGATGGTGAACACCCGAAGAAGAATGCTGAAGAGAATCCAAAGCCTGCAAACAACATTCTTCCCCTTAGGAAGAAACAAGTCCAAAGGCTAATGTCGAAGAAACTCCATCTCAAGGTATGAGGGAAAAAGCCTCATGATGTATGCTGTCTCTGAAAATGGTTCAAGTATCCACATGTCACAACCAAAAGATGTCACATAATTAGGCGCTGCATGCCCAATCAAAGAATGTGACAATCATAGACAAGATGAAAACTCAAGATCATCAATCTCCAAAGACAAAGAATCCTCTGAATGATGCTCAAGATACTCCAACTCAATGCCAAACTGTGACAAGTGAAGAGGAGAAGGTGTCTGCTCATCCGAAGTAGAAGAATCAACTCCTTCAAAGAGGAGATGAATGTCATCAATGATTTCCTCCAAGTCATCAAGATAGGACTCACGAAACAAGTCTAAAATACCTGTCAAGTACTCATCCCAAAAACCTTTATCTGGAAGACAAACAATAGCCTGCTCAACTAAAGTGGATGAAGCTATGTCAATGCCAATGTCTGAAGACACAGGAGAAGGAGGAAGCTCAAAACTAGTCTCAGGAACTGAAGTAGATGCAAGAACACCAAGGTTCAAGTGACCAAACTTCTCCTTAGAAACATGATTCACACTTGATACATGAGTGTGAATATCAATAAATGGATCTACATCATCATCAGAAACAAAATGGGAGAAATAATACAAGCAAGATGCATGATCAGCCATCCTAACAACAATGATATCTCTGCTCTTCGTCCCGAATGATCACAGAATTAGGAGTGAACTCAATATCTTCCCTGCACCACAATGAGTAATCTAGTAGATGGAAAGGAGATTGGTTGTCAAGGAAGGTACACACAACACATTGTTGAATGTATTCTGACCAACATCAATATTTCCTTTTCCAGTTGCATGCATGTACGTATTGTTACCCATCAAAATAGGTGGTGAAGTACATGACTGAAATGAAGAGAACATCCCCTGTGAAGATGCCATATGATGAGAAGCTCCAGAATCAAGAAGCCATCTCTCTGACTTTAGACTTGTAGAAGCAAAGAGTGTCTGTCCTTTTCCTTTATCTGTCCCATGTGTAAATCTTGTTGTTCCTGTGTGTGTAGATGATGATGGTGGTGAAGAACAAGACTTGGGTATAACTATTGTTGATGGAGAATACTCAATGTTATGTTTTTGAAGAAGGTGTGACATCTCTTCAAACTTTTTCTCATAACATTTATTCTCATCATGACCCAATTTCTTACAATAAGAACACTTTGGCTTCTTCTTCTTCTTATTGGACTCTTCTTTGGAAGAAGAGTTGGGGATTTTCTTTAATTCTTTTTCTTACTTATTAGATTTTGAATCCTTTTCTTTCTTGCCCTTATTATTTGAAGTCTTAGCATCTTTTGTTCTTTGTGTTGCAACTAGAGCCTGTTTTCTAGGAGACTTCAATGTGCCCATGTGTAGTAGCTTCACTTGTTCTCTAGTGAGTTGTGCAACAAACTCCTGAAGTGAAGGCATAGTAAACTTACTACCAAAGGCATCCATTGTAGCATAAAAGGTAGAAACATAAACTGAATATGCAAGACCCAATTTTGCAAGAATAGATAGAATCAATTGTTCATCTTCTTTCTCAAGACCACTTTGTTTGAGTTGCAACCTGAGAGACTTAAACTTGGTGAAGAAGTCTTCAATTTGATCAAAATCTTGAGGATTAAGTGCAATTAGCTCATTCTCCAATTTGAACCTTCTTATCTTATCTTGCTTGCCAAATAGATTGTCCAATGTTGTCCATATCTCATTTGGTGTAGTACAAGACTCAACATGAAATCTCAGATCTAGAGAAATAGCAAGACAGTGTGCCAAAAGCCTCATCTCTTCTATCTAACCATTTCCTTCTCTCAGTAGCACCTGTGGGTTCAGTTTTTGTGCCTAAAGTTATTCTATGTAACTTTTGTTTATACAATACATACTCCATGTCTTTCTTCCATTCAAGATAATTATATGGAGTTAAAAGTGGAAATTGAGGCACATCCATGATGAAAAAGAAAGATTACAAGACAACAAAACCCCTTTACTATGTACGAGAGCCCCCCAATTTGTTGTGGCACTTTATACTTAGTGTGTTTTACAATTGTCCTCAAAGGACCAAAATTGGGGAAAACAACAAAATCTCTTAAAAAAAGAATCCAAGTGAGATTACAATCACTCACAATGATGTATTACAGCAAACAAATCCTCTCAAAACAAATGTGACCCTCTCAAGTATCAAAATGTCCAAGTTATCACTCAAATGCCAAAAAACTGACAAATGAAATAAAAAGCACCTGGTGCAAAATCTAAGAAAAGTGCATAGATGGCTGTGTAGAGCTCCTTAATACCTTTCCGATGCCGCAAGAATCGTGAAAATCAGAGTTCGTGGCAAAAAGTTATGAGCTCGGGACCCAAAAAGGAAGATTTGTCTTCGACCTGCAATAAATGCTGTCAAATAGCAAAATCTGTGAAAATGATTGATACAACTGCAAAGTACTCTCTGTCAGCTTTCCGTTGATATCTCATTTGCCCGATTTTGACACCGTGGGCAAAAGTTGTGCAAAAAGCAAAAAAAGCCCTACTTTAGGACTTTGAGGGGCAAAAAATGGCCCCCTATTGACAGAATATTCCTTCCAGTGGTCGGAATATGTTTTGTAGGCTACAAAACAACTAGCAGAAAATGAAAACCACTGTGAGGGAAAAGTAAAACCGCCTGTTTTGAAACCGCCGGTATGGAGAAAAAACAACTAGTCTAGGCCAAAACCACTAATCTGCACTGTAAAACCATTGTTTCAGAAACCGTGGATTTGAAATAGGAAACCACCATGGAGTTTTCAAAACTGCCCGAGTCAGGGTTAAAACCACGATTTGGGCTAAAAATGCCGCAGGACTTAGAACGCTGCCAGATCTTAAAGCCAACGTTGAAAAGATGTTTGGTCAATGGTGTTTTGAAAGTTGACTATTTGCCGGAATTGAGATCAGAATGCTATCGGCAAAATGATATCCGCCAAATGACTAGCGTGAAACCACCATTTATTGGTCTTGAAAAACCGTGTTCAAGGCATGGAAACCGTCGAAGATAAGGCATGGAAACTACCGGTTCAAGGAATAACGACACAGTTTATAGGGCGAAAACCACAATCTGCAAGTCAAAAAATGCCTTAGATTTGGTCAAAACCACTATTTGGGATTCAAAACAGCCTGTATTAACACCGAAGCCACCGTAATACAGGCAAAAACCGCTATGGTTTTCCGCAAAACCATGGGACAAAAGCCGAAACTGTCTGAATTGATTTAACCGCCACAGGCGGATCAATGATGAACACAGGTAGAAGAAACTATTGTCCACTATGCAGACACAGTGCAAAGACTGCTAAAGAGAAAACCGTCGACGCCAAAAGCAATGACCGCCAAAAAAATGCAAAGGACAGCCGGGGATATGAGAGATCCGCCGAAGACAAAGGCCTCTGGTGACTGTTGCAAATGATAAGCCACCGGTAAAAAAAACAACCACCGTTGTTAAAGCCGGCCAACAACTAACAACCATAGAAAATTTTTCAGCATGCTTTTTCATGGCGTGAGACAACTGGTATAACCGGCATTTACGAAAATTGCCGGGAAAAATCTTTTAAAACCTGCAAATTTTTTGATGCTACAAGGTCGAAGCCTAGGTTGAAAATGGCCCGCGGGCGTTTGATGAAGGCGGGGTTTGAGGAAATGGCCCACGCTATAGTCAACCCTTATGGGTACCTTGACAAAGGGTACGGGGGTCAGGTCTACAGACCTGTACCCTCGGCCCTAATTTTTTTTTAAAATTCAAATCAAATATGCAGATTTCAATGAAAAAACTAGTGAATGTATTTTACCGAACAGTTTTGCCCAGATCCATGATGCAGATTGGTATGACGCTGACGTGACCCCTGCACAGGATAGATGACGCAGACGATGGTACACCGTACGGATTTTTGCTGAGGCTAACCAGGGGCAAAAAATTTTGCCAAAATTTTTGATGACGAAATTCAATGAATGAACAACTGATCTATACAGATTTGGGCCTCCTGATCGCAACCGTGATGTTGAATTTGCTCTAGGACACTCCTAACACACAGTTCCCAGCAAAACCTCTCCAATGAGGGAAGGAAATTACAGATCAGGCTCTGATACCATGTAAGAGTCAATGTGACTTAGCAAGCCAGGATCACCTACAATTAAGACAACCTTCCACACAAAGATGACAAGAGAAGATGCTAAAACAATGGAGCAATGATTCTATACAAAGATCATATGAAGCTGTATGAAATACAATGAGTGAGCCTTGCTTATAAAGGCAAGGTAAGAGCTAGAAGGTGGAGTGAAAGGTGGAGTGGAAAGTGGAGATATTCCTACAACATGTGCCAATTAGAGGATGATAACTAATTGCACATGTGGAGGATAAGTCAACTCACTCCAACTATCAACAACTCAACACACAACTAGACTCAACTAGACATCTAGAAGACTCACTAAGTCAACTTAACATGTGTGAATTATGTGTTCACACCAACACTCTTATGACTTCTTTACTCACCTTTGTGGGATTTACAAATCCTCTTTGCCTTTATACTCCAAATACAAAACCTCATGCAATTTTAATATTGGCTTGTAATGAGCCCTTTCAATCTTTACCACTTTTCCTTCATATGCAAAGTTAACACATCGATGCAAAACAAAAGGGATAAATTTACATTGCTCAATCCATGGCCTTTCAAGAATTACACCAAATCTATTATAGGATGGTATCACATTATTAAAAAATTAATAACTCTTTAGGTCCAACTTAATTGCACAATAATGCATCCCAATGTATTGATTAACGTTCCATTAGTCACATTCAATGAAATTCTAGAATGTACATACTCTCAATACCTAATATGACTATTGAGCAATGCTTCTTTAGTAGAAAAGTTATATTGGCAATGTTAGATCAATAAGAAATTGAGTAGGTGGTTAAATCTTGAAATTACCCTCTATGTATAGTGGACCATAGTAATTGTTTTTTGGGATCTCCTCATCAAAAAATGTAATCAATGGTGAAATATGAGGAGAGGAAGATGTAGTAGTAGACTCAACATTTCCCAAAAAATCTTCTTGATGTGACTTATCCTCATTTTCCACGTTGTCATCATTATCAACCATATCATGTGCTTCACCATTGTGTCAATGATATGGAAATGGATGTACATAAATTTGTAATCTTATATAGGGGTGCAATATATATGCATTTCCAATATCATTAACCCCTTCAATTTTGATTGTGTTGTTATCAATGAAGTCATGTACCTTATGCTTAAGACTTTTGCAAATTTGTGTGTAATTCCCTTTAACTCAATGATAGTTGCAAACACCTTGATCATTATATGCTTTAGAAAATGGTTCATTGGGATATAGTTGACATACAAGAGATAGTGTAAGTAAATTAGCACTAAACAAACTTTGAAGCATATCATATATGGATTCTTGAAGTTTAGTAATCTTCCTAAAATAATTTGGCTTAAATGAAGGAAATGTGGAAGTGTTAGCCACTTGGTGAACATTTTCCTTCATTTCATTACCCTTGGAAAAGTCATTTAACCTTTAATATTTTAAAAGGTATGAAGCATTTTGACTTGAAGATCCATACTTAAAGGAACTACATGCTAGCAATTTGGATTCTATAGTTTTAAAATGTGCACACAAAACTATGAAAGAAGTAAAACTATTCAAATAAACAATGTCTTGTATTGATCTAAGTAGCAACCTCTTAATAAATATGTTTTGTAACTCAAGATCATGTAAGGGGTTGATCAATATGGAACATAAAGACTGAACTAAATGACATGATCATTAATATGTTCATTTTATCCTTGGGCACTCTCAAATAGATTGGTAATTGTTACTTTAAGGTCCATGTTGACTTTAAAATGCTTTAGAAACACTTTAGTGTTATCATCTGAATGTATAAGCCCTTGAGGGAGTGCAAAGAACCACATAATAACATAATCTTGTAAAGTGTGTGAAAATAACTTTGTTTTAAAATGAATTATCCTCATATAGAAAATCTACACATGCAATTATGTATGATCTAAGATGGGTGTTAGGGTCACCTTTTCCATCATACATAGAAAATTGGGGTGCCACAAAACTTATAGGTAATAGATATGTCATGATATCAAAAGATAGTGGGACTTAGGATCCTTAAATTCATCATTATCTTGTCCACTTGTCTTTAGAACCTCTATCTTTTCTAATTGATCTAGTTTGTGAAATAGCGCATTTAGGGTGGAAGAAGGAATGATGAATAATGAAGATTAGGGGCCACTATGGTGTGTGGGTATATGTATGAGAGGTAAGAGGGGTGGATGAGGTGATGGATTGGGATAATGTCATTGAAGAGGAGAGATGCTTAAGGGAATTTAGGGTATTATATGTAGTGTTGGGTATGGAAGTGGCCTAGCTAAGTGGGGTAATGGTAGGCCCAATAGTGGTAGATGAAAGATGGATGGAGATGTGGTACATCATTTAGGTATTGGGTATCTCAAGAGGTGTATAACTAGAAGATAGTCCATATAGGAGAGGGTAAGTAGAAAAGTGGTAGGTACTAAATGGTGGGAGAGTAGTAGTCGTGGTACTATAGGGAGTGTTGGAGTTGAGGATCTTTTGGATCGAACATATGTATGCGATAGGCCAAGAAAGATGAGCAATCTCATGCTTGCAAAAGTTAGAAAATACAAAGTAATGCAAGCAAAATATTTACTCAGAAATAGATGAGTTGAACTATCTATGAATATTATGAACAATGTTTGTACATATAGGAGAAGTGATTGAGTCACATAAGAAGTCAACTCATACTCACTAATAGTGGTGGCGAGTTTGTTCCTCCAAAATAACAAGAGGTCACGCCACATATCTTGGAAGAGTTTGAACAACTCTCCAAGTCGCCACATAGCTTAGAAGAGTTTGACCAACTCTCCAAGTCACCACATAGCCACCTAATATGGCTTAATGCCAGGTGTTGAAGTAAATGCATAATTACTTAATAAGTAATAACAATAATCTTCTACACTAACACCCCCTTAAGAATAGCTTAGGTGGGCACAAAGAAAGATGGGTCTCGGCAACTAGGCCTGATGAGGTACCCATGTACAATGCAATCTATCATAAAGTGGAGAAAGGAAGAAAATCTACTTGGGAAAAACTTCCCTCCAAAAGAGAGAAAAAAGTGAAGTGTACTAGACATGACACAAAACACCCGAAGATGATAGTCTTGAAATCCCTGCAAGATACGGCCCATGTGTGCCTCCACAAATAAAAGAAAGAAAGTCAACATAGAATGTCGCATGGTGAATGCTGTAGTAGGTCCCTCTCCAACAAATGATTTATCTTCCTTTTAGAAGATAGAAATGCTGAGTTGTTAAACTACTAAATTCCCACTCAAGTGGAATGTATGAAGGAATCGGGATGTATGGTTTTGGAAGCTGCTTATGTCTCCCAATGCTGATGCCAAAATGAGTCACGACCAAATCAGGTGTCCCAGGCCTAATTGAAACAAGTGACCTCTCAAAGTCACGTGAAAACTAATGAAGAGCGGGATCCAAAGAAGTGATGTGTGGAATGTCAATACATGCCATGTGGCTATAATCCAAATCCCATGTGAAGTCATGTTGCAAAGAATCTCTGGATGCCCTTAGCGAAGCCTCTCTGAAATTTGTAGTAGAAAAAGAACTATCATAAAAGAGAATACATATGTCCTCGATATTGTTATCAAGATTTGAAATGTGGGACTCTACAAACAAGATTTGAAATGTGTCCCAATCATCTGGAAAACTAATATGAATATCCTGCTACAAGGAATCATTGGAAGTTCTCAAGGAAGCAACATGGAACTTTGAAGTAGAAATAGGTGATGGTGGAGGTGATAGAATAGCTACCAATGCTAGAGGTGTAGAGAGAGAAGCAAGAGAAGATGCCTCCGTGTCATCAACACATTCAAGACTTTCCCAATAAGCAAGTTCCTCTTCATTATCATTGTCATACAAGGTATTATCAACATTATCAAGGGAAATATGTATGTCCATAACAAGATCATTTGGGAATGGAGGTTCATTTGGATCTCCATACATTTCCTATAGTGTGGTCCAGAGAGTGCGAATGCACTCAATGTGTGATAGAGCCCTCAATGTGTGGTCCCTAACACTTAAACCAATTAATCCTAAGACATGATCATTTTTAATTTTCCATGCAATTTTTTGCCAATATGTACTTGGTTCAGGAATAAGCCCATACAAATGTGGCAATAGATGAATCCGTTGGTAATGCTTTAGGATGCCATTGCTATAAGACTTGTAGTTTCCTTTTTTTCCAAAGTAATGACAGAGGGATAATTTGTTATACCCATTTTTAATGACTTAGATAGATTATCCCCTTAACTAATTTGGAACTTTATGTGAGCTCATTGATTACAAAATGCATGTATAATCCCCCCAAAGAACAATACATAAAATGGCACTTTATAAGTCGAGTGCATTAGAAACAACTCCCAGAATTGCTTAATTATCCCCAAGCTAAAAATGTGGAAGGAAATGCGAAAGTGCACTAGGCATGACACAAGACACCCCCCTGTAATTCAAAATTTTATCCCCCCTAGATTTTTGGCACTTTATAATTTTAGTGCATAGGCGTGACCAATTGGGATGAAAAATGACACTTTATAATGATAGTACAAAATCACTTCCAATGGATCGAGCTAAAAAAAAATCACTTTCAAAAAACCAACACTCAATTTCGAGTTTCCAATTAAAAGTTACATCAATTTTTCTATTTGCCTAGATTGACACTAAGAAAAAATTTAAATGCATTTTCAAAGAATATTTTGACAAAAAATTAAAAATAGGAGAGAATGGAGGTGGATTGTTAGACTTAGAGCAGACAATTGAGAGGGGGGCTGAATCAGTTGTCCAAAACTTTATTTACTTTTAACACTTATATTCACTTAGCAGTATAACAATAAATCAAGCAAAAAAACTAAATGCATTTAGTCAAGAGCAGAAACACATCAACACAAGAGACACCAAGATTTTGACGTGGAAAACTTGGTCAAGGGAAAAACCACAGGGTGATTAACTTGAGATGTATTCTCTGTTAGAAGAATAGGAAGAACAAAATGGCACATGCCAATTAGGGCTCACTGCCCGAGCACATTGCTCACAAGAGGCTCACTGCCTACAAGAGACACACTGTCTACAAAAGAATAAGTATCACATACTTGAACTGGTAAATAGCATCCTCATCATGCTTGAGTCAGTTCCATTTAAGTCCAAACCTTCTGCTCTGGCTTTCGCTTTTCTCCTCGCTACCACATCCTCATGTCACCAAATCACCCTTTGAAATGACTTCGCAATCCCTTATTTATACATGAAATCAACTTAGGAACAAACATCTAAGTCGGCAAACATCCACAAGAACATCCGCAAGATGTATAATTCATCCAGTCGGCCAGTCACAGAAAGAACACTATCATTCAGAAGTTATTCTTCATTTTTGGGATCCCAATTCTAATGCGGACCATACACATGAGTTGAACATGATCCAAGGACCTCCACGAACTTTCCTGAAACTCCAAGAACATCTGCACCTCCTCTACTTACTGAAATCCTTCTCTCCTTCATCTGGAACCTTAAGAACACAGTCTGCCATTACTATCACAAAGGATTAGATACTTTCAGACCTTCAAACCACGAACCAATAGAGATGACACACCAAACAGACTTCCCTAACACTTCCTCAAATCCGCAGAATCAGAGAATGCATTTTCAGATCTCACCGGACCTATCTGTATCACTTTGTAATCACTGAGCACTTGCCAGAACCAGTTTCACTTGAACTTCTATAACTTCTTCATATCTTCATGTGGACCTTTGAAATCTCTACTGGAACATCTTAAGGCACATATCTACAAACCCTTTAATCCACATCCTCTGATCCTTATCCTGTCTTGGACTTTTACCTTATGTCATTAAACTGTTCTTCACTATTCCTGATTGAGACTAATTTTCTCAATATCCTCAGCACACAACTCATCCAAATCTTATCATTAATGTAATAGGAGTATGTTGACATCAATGACAACACTGGTTAGGCCCATACTTGCAACAATCTCCCCCTTTGTCATTGATGGCAACATATGATGTGAAAAACTGTTTTAACCATCATGACAAGACAATCTCTTTACTGTCACAACTCCCCCTATCAACAACAACCATTCACATATCTTCTCTCCCTTTGCTGCTCCCCCTTTGATCAGCAACCACTTATTTTTCACATGTCTTCTCTCCCCCTTTGACATCAATGGCAAAGGGCACATACTTGCAATTCCACTACCTCAGAACCATGCCTGCTGCTCCCCTTGAGTAGCAGCTCCCCATCATCAGTCCGGACCTCAAGATGTGACTGTGATATCCATTGGACTGATGCACATCAATGCACCTTAGTTCACCACCGGAGGGGCAATAACCCCTAACTTCTCCCTGAGATACTCAAAAGACTCCTTGGAAAGAGGCTTAGTAAAGATATCTGCAATCTGATCCTTTGAAGGTACAAACTCTAATCTGACTTCATTCTTGTTCACTTGCTCTCAAAAAGTGAAACTTGATAGATATATGCTTAGTATTAGAATGCAACACCAGATTCTTAGAAATATTTATGGCACTTGAATTATCACAGAAAATTGTGATAGGCTCCTCATATTCTACTTTAATATCTCTAAGCATCTGCTTCATCCACAAAAATTGAGTGCAACTACCTGCTGCTGTAATGTATTCTGCTTCAGTTGTGGACAGGGATATTGCCTCTTGTTTCTTACTTAGCCAAGAAACCAATCGCTTCCCCAAAAAGAATGCTCCACCACTAGTACTCTTTCGGTCATCCACATCTCCTGCCCAATCAGCATCTGTATATGCATGAAGAGAGAAAGCATGATCTTTAGGATACCACAACCCATACTCAATTGTCCCCTTTAGATATCTAAAAATTCTCTTGATTGCCATAACATGAGATTCTCTAGGATCAGCTTGGAATCTAGCAACAAGACAAACAGCTTGCATAATATGTGGTCTGGTTTGAGTGAGATACAACAATCCTCCAATCATTGACCTATATTTTGTCTGATCAACCTTGGGAGAGTCATCATCTTTGCTTAACTTGCATCCGGTTGCCATTGGAGTGTTCATTGGATTTGAGTCTTCCATCCCAAATTTTCTCAACAATTCTTTCACATATTTTGACTGAGAAATGAAGATTCCTTTCTTTGTTTGAGTAATTTGTAGACCCAAAAAGAAATTCATTTCTCCAAGCATGGACATCTCAAACTCACTTTTCATTTGACTTGCAAAAGTTTTACACATACTATCACTTCCTCCAAAAATGATATCATCAACAAATACTTCAACAATTAAGATATTTTCATGATCAATTTTGAAATACAAATTACTGTCAGCAATATCTTTGTTGAAACCAATCTTCAAGAGTTGCTTATCCAACCTTTCATACCAGGCTCTTGGGGCTTGCTTCAGTCCATATAGTGCCTTTTTCAATTTACAGACCATGTCACCATGATCAGACAATTAAAATCCATCCGGTTGCTCAATGTACACTTCTTCTTCCAAATTACCATTTAGGAAGGCGTATTTGACATCCATCTGATACACCTTGAAATTCTTAAAGGCAACAAATGCAAGAAATAGTCTGACTGCTTCAATTCTTGCCACCGGAGCAAAAGTCTCTTCAAAATCAACTCCTTCAATCTGAGAGTAGCCTTTGTAGACCAATCTAGCCTTATTTCTGATTATTTCACCATCTTCATTTAGTTTGTTCCGGAAGACCCATTTGGTTCCAATCACATTTTTGTTTCTAGGTCTGGGAACAAGATCCCAAGTGTGATTTTTCTTAATTTGCATTAGTTCTTCCTCCATTGCTTTTGACCAATTTTCATCATTGCAAGCTTCATTCACTGTCTTAGGTTCAATCTTTGAAATTAGACAATACTCATCTAAATTTTGAGCAATTCTTCTCCTTGTTTGCACTCCTTTGCTTTTGTCACCTATGATCTGATCTTCAGAGTGGTTTAGAGTTACATACCTTGTAACTTTGGGAGTTTCTTACACCTCTCTTGATAAGTCTCATTTATCTCTTCTTCCTGACGTACCGGATCAACTTGACTTGGTTTCTCAGAAGGGGCTTGGGCACTTTGAATCTGAACATCATTCTGATCATCTTCATCATACTCCTGAATTCTTGGGGGTCTTTCAACTTCTTCATCAACCTTCACATTTACACTTTCTACAATCTTTCTCAGTCTCTTGTTGTAACACCGGTATGCTTTGCTTTGAGTAGAGTAACCCAAGAATATTCCTTCATCACTTTTAGCATCAAACTTTCCTAGATCTTCATCCCTTTTAATGTAACATCTGCTACCAAAAACTCTAAAATATCTCACAGTGGGAGTAATGCCAAACCAAAGTTCATAAGGAGTCTTACCGGTCTTGTTTCTAATTTGAACTCGGTTGAGAGTGTAGACTGCAGTGCTGACAGCTTCTCTCCAATATATCTGAGGGACATTTGCTTCCATCATCATGGTCCTAGATGCTTCTTGGATGGTCCGGTTCTTTCTCTCAACTACTCCATTCTGCTGTGGAGTTCTAGGGGCAGACAACTGTCTCTTTATTCCATGTTTCTCATAGAAGTCTATGAACTCACCAGATGTGAATTCTCCTCCTCTATCAAACCTCAGACATTTCAATTTTAATCCAGTTTCATTCTCCACCATGGCCTTGAATATTTTGAATTTCTCAAGTGCTTCTGATTTTTCTTTTAGAAAGGTTACCCACATCATTCGGTAATAGTCATCAATTAGTAACATGAAGTATCTATCACCTTGTATACTCCTAACTCTTGCCGGACCACAAAGATCAGTATGGACTAGATCCAACATCCCGGTAGAAGACAATTCCTTACTTTTGAATGTGACTCTGCTTAGTTTGCCCAACTGACATTCTTTGCACAGGCTATTAGAAGGTTTCACTAATTTTGGAAGATCTCTTACAGCCTAAGTATTGCTTATCTTGATGATATTATCAAAATTCACATGACACATCCTCCTATGCCATAACCAACTCTGATCAATTTGAGCAAATAAGCAACTTTTACCAGTACCAACCAAGTGAAAGATATTACCTTTAGTTTGAGTACCGGATGTAATTTCGGTTCCAAAATTTTCAAAGATCTTGCATCTTCTATTTCTGAATCTGAGATCATAGCCTTTGTCCACCAGCTATCCAACACTGCTTTAATCCTTCAACATACAGTACATTACTGGTTTTGTTCTTTCTATCAAGAGAAATAGTTCCTCTACCTCTTATTCTACCAGCAGAATTGTCTCCAAACTTAACAATTCCTCCTTCATACTTTTCCAAATTTAAGAACTTATTCTTGTCACCTGTCATATGGTGAGAGCATCCACTGTCAATGACCCACTCATCATTTGCTTCAACTTGGGTAGCCAGAGCTCTTTCTTCAACTTTATGATTGACAGATACAGAGGATATTGGTTCCTCTTCTCTGATGGCAATAAACACCCATTCGTTACCGGATTTGTTTTCTGTCTCTGATTCATCATCTGTTACTCCTTCATTATCATCTTCTTCATGAACATAGTAACAATTCTTTTGAAGCCTTGGTCTGTTAGGATTTGGTCTTGAAAATCTTTCTGGACATCTTGAGGCAAAATGACCAATTTTATTGCAATTAAAACACTTAAAAGGTAATTTCCCTTCATACTTACCGGATCCTCTTGGCAGTCTTTTTGCAATCAGAGCTTCAAGATGAGTAGTTTCAGCTTCTTCTTCCAAGTCTTTTCTTACTTTTTCATACCATGATAGGTTCCTTGCAGAGTTTTCTCCCGGATCAAACCTTTGTTTTCCTTTTACAGAGGCACTGGCTTTGAATACAGATTCAGTCTTTGGAGGATCATCTCCAAACTCAGCCATTTCAAAAGTAGCCAACTTACCAATCAATTGATCTCTTGTGACTATAGTGTGATCTCTAAATTCTTCAATTGCAAAAGCCTTCATTTTATAAGAATCAGGAAGGGATCTAAGAACTTTGCCAACGATTTCATCTTCACTCAATGTTCCACCTGCATTTCTGATTCCACACACCAGCTCATTCACTCTTGGCATAAAAGTGGTAATATTTTCATCATCTCTCATCTTCAATCTTTCAAATTTCCCTTTTAGACTCTGTAGCCTTGCACATTTGACATATTGGTCTCCTTTATGCAAAAGTTCCAGTTTATTCCAAATCTCAAAGGCAGTTGGTAGATCAATTACATTTGAGAGCTCTGTGTCGGATAATGCACTTAAAAGAGCCTCTTTGGTCCGCAGATTATTTTCAGCATCTGTGATTTCAGTTAGGGTTGTCGGACCACCCTGTGGAGGTACATAAGCTTTTACAACCATAGACCAGTATGCAAATCCCATACACTACAAGTGACATTTCATGCGACCTTTCCAAAGAGCAAAGTTAGTTCCATCAAACTTCGGACTATCCTTCTTGTAGGACGACATCCTAGATCTCCTCAAGCGGTTAAGCTCCTTTTAGAGGAACTTGGCTCTGATACCAATTGTTAGACTTAGAGGAGACAAATGAGAGGGGGGGTGAATCAGTTGTCCAAAACTTTATTTACTTTTAACACTTATATTCACTTAGCAGTATAACAATAAATTAAGCAAGAAAACTAAATGCATTTAGTCAAGAGTAGAAACACATCAACACAAGAGACACCAAGATTTTGACGTGGAAAACCCAGTCAAAGGAAAAACCATGGGGTGATTAACCCAAGATGTATTCTTTGTTAGAAGAATAGGAAGAACAAAATGGCACATGCCAATTAGGGCTCACTACCCGAGCACACTGCTCACAAGAGGCTCACTGCCTACAAGAGACACACTGTCTACAAAAGAATAAGTATCACATACTTGAACTGGTAAATAGCATCCTCATCATGCTTGAGTCAGTTCCATTTAAGTCCAAACCTTCTGCTTTGGCTTTCACTTTTCTCCTCGCTACCACATCCTCATGTCACCAAATCACCCTTTGAAATGACTTCGCAATCCCTTATTTATACATGAAATCAACTTAGGAACAAACATCTAAGTCGGCAAACATCCACAAGAACATCCGCAAGATGTATAATTCATGCGGTCGGCCAGTCACAGAAAGAACACTATCATCCGGAAGTTATTCTTCATTTCTGAGATCCCAATTCTAATGCGGACCATACACATGAGCTGAACACGATCCAAGGACCTCCACAGACTTTCCTGAAACTCCAAGAACATCCGCACCTCCTCTACTTACTGAAATCCTTCTCTCCTTCATTTGGAACCTTAAGAACACAGTCTGCCATTACTGTCAGAAAGGATTAGATACTTCCGGACTTTCAAACCACGAACCAATAGAGATGACACACCAAACAGACTTCCCCAACACTTCCTCAAATCCGCAGAACCGGAGAATGCATTTCCGGATCTCACCGGACCTATCTGTATCACTCTCTCATCACTGAGCACCTACCAGAACTAGTTTCACTTGAACTTCTATAACTTCTTCATATCTTCATGCGGACCTCTGAAATCTCTACTGGAACATCTTAAGGCACATATCTACAAACCCTTTAATCCGCATCCTCTGATCCTTATCCTGTCTTGGACTTTTACCTTATGTCATTACTGTTCTTCACTATTCTTGATTGAGACTAATTTTCTCAATATCCTCAGCACACAACTCATCCAAATCTTATCATTAATGTAACAGGAGTATGTTGACATCAATGACAACACCGATTAGGCCCATACTTGCAACAGAGTTAAGCCCCCTTTCGTTGGGTGCAACCACCCCATATGACCAGGGGGCTAAGAGAAAAATGCCCTCTACTGTCAAAAACGCCCCCTTCAAAATAAATAGATGTGAATGTACAGGCGCCTTTGCATGCAAAAACAGAAACTGCCTTGCAGACAGGGGCAAGTATACATGCAAAATAGAAAATGCCTTGTACATAGGGGTGAGGCCTTTACTAGGTTGTGAGCCTTCAAGATTAGGCTGCAACCCTCCCAAGTTGCCACACAAGCCTTTCAACTCACCACGTAGGCACAAGGTAGTTTCCACGCCTCTGTTGGTTGCCTTCACATCAAATATGGAGGTCAAACTCTGCACATGACCTTACACACAATTCTGCTATAATGCAAAGTAAAAAATGTTTCAATTTTACTATGCAATTATCGAACTAGTATCTTCAACCAAAACTTGCTTTGATACCATGTTGGAGTTGAGGATCTTATGGATAGAACATTGGTATGCGATAGGCCAAGAAAGACGAGCAATCTCACGCCTACAAAAGTTAGAAAACACAAAATAATGCAAGCAAAATATTTACTCAGAAATAGATGAGCTAAGCTATCTATGAATATTATGAACAATGTATGTGCATATAGGAGAAGTGGTTGAGTCGCATAAGAAGTCGACTTGGCCCCGATCCAAAAGAAGTGACCTTAAGGTTTGGAGGAGGCATTGCCTCCTCGAGCCCTTGCAAAAATTTCGTGAATGGTGATTTTCTCCTCCCATATGGGGGGCCCCTTTTCGCATGTCTGATTTGGGGTTGGGTTTTTTGGAAGTGAGGCCCTAGCCTCCGGGACCGTTGGTGTTCCAAGCCTTTCTGAAGGAGATGAAACATGAGAATTTTTGAGTGTAGGAGACTAATGAGGAGGGTTGGCCAACTTTGACTAGTTTTGCGATTACATCATCTCAAGGTCCATATTAACCACAGTGCCTAGAGATCTACCAACCTTCCTCAAACAATCTTTAGTCAAAAATTCTAATGGTAGATTGTACAAACGGATCCATTTAGGGCCATTGTAAGGGTCATAGATGGTTGGATCGAAGAGTGGAGACCATTAATGAATATAGAGAGGGATATCATCTTTACTCTAAGACTTTTGTTTCAGTATTGAGTCTCTATCTGTTTCAGATAAGAAGATAGCACTGAAAAACCTTTTCGGTAGGAATTTTAGCACACACTGGGTTTTCCAAGAATTTTCGACCCACTTCTGGAACTGACCTTGCTCATCTTAGGCCCAATAAACCGTCATATTACATCATTTCTAATGAGCATATCTACTTCTTCCGCCCATTCTTGTGAGAGATCGATGGTAGGGCAAGGCAGGGGTTCATTACAGCCGCCAACATCTACCTTTCCGACCTGCTCTGCATGCCAATCCCAACTTCGCTCGCAATCCATCCCACTCCGCCCTCAACCTATCGATTTGAATATATAGAGTAAGTTTATATATTATACATATAATAAACATGTCAATAAGATGAATGTGTCGAAAAATATATATGCAAAAAAAAAAAAAACTTATGTGAGAAAATATTATGAATAAATAAAAAACTAAAGAAATGAGCCCAATTTCATAGATTGATTTATGTTCTTCCTCGCTATGAATACCATAATATTTTTAGCTTCCATAAAGTATGTCCGTTAATGAGGTCGTTATCTCCTCTTTCTACGAAGTCTTTTCTTTAGCCGAGAATACTGGTTTCTTGATGCGCTCCAACGCGCAAAAGTACCAAATCTCTAGAGACTAACTATCGCCAACGATAAGCATGAAAAGCTTCTAAATCTCAAAATAATACTCATTTCCGCTAGACATTACTAGTGTGATATGGACAGACATTATTAGTATGATATGGACAGACATTAACGGCATAAACTACGAGAAAACTGTATACACATATGTAGCTATTAAGAGATAGGAGGGAACAATGGTTTATTGAAGATAAAAAGGTGATGTTTATATGAGTTGATTTTTGAAGAAAGCTTTTTAACAATTTTAGGTTATTTGTTGGTTTTGGCAGTTAGAGTATCCATTTAAGTTTTATGAATAATTGATTTTCTCTGTTTAGAGTGAAAGGTTGAGAGGTATTCATATATTAAAAAATTTAACCCATTTCTTATTTATTAAAAATAAAAATTTATGAATCATCTCGTTTTTAATTAAAGATAGTAAGTATTTTCTATATTATTTATTTATTTTTAATTATTCGTCACAAAAGATTTTATTTTATTTAAATTTGTTTTAAATCAATTTAATAATTCAAGATAATTTTTTATGTTTTTAACAAAATAATATGATTAAGTAGTAATTAGTATTATAGTAAGGAAAAAGTTCTATTCAATTGTCTTGAGTTAAAAGAGACTTTCTTGATCATCATGGTTATAAAAGAATATGTTTTAAAAGCATCTTCTACGAGCTAATGATGAGAGTATGATCTTGAAAGCCTTCTAACCTACCATAGTAGCATTTATGTAGTTCTTTATTCTCTACCAAAAATTATAACTTTTGTTTCCAATAACAATGTTAAACAATAATTGTTGTCAATGGCATAATACATTGGTATCGAGGTTGTGTTGTTACAGTGGCTATTTTATGTTTGATGGGGCTCTAGAATCCTATTGTATAACCTCTCTAGACATAAACCCCATCAAAGTTTAGTTACATAAAAGCCAAGGGTTTCATACCTTTGGAGACTTAAACCCCATATTTGAGGAGAACTCTACAACCTCATTAGATAAAAGCTTAAAGACTTATGAGTCTACAAACGTGAACAGCATGTTTGATAAGAAACCAAAATTTTTACTAAACTATAAACTCTAACCCAATATTTGATGGGGTCTCTCACCATTTAGGTAGCCAAACACATGACCACCTTGGAGAAATGAAATGAAAGATTTTTAATGATGTCCACGAAACCAAGCAGTTTAAGGGACCAAGAGTCGTAGCCCTAAGACATTTTCAAGTTTCTTTCGATGTTAGAGCTTCTACTATGAATCTTGACCAAAAAACCAATCGTTTTGTGAAACATTGCCTCTTCAAATAACTCGCTTAGACTACCCACCTTCAAATTGTTTTCATACTATATACGGATATCCTCATAAGTTGCACACTTTATGATGAAGTGCCATTCAATTTCAACAACCACAGAGAATCCAAGTTATTTCTTCCCAATCTTCCTTAACTCATAGGGCAGAAAGGACTAGCTCAATAATGAAGTGGCCCTCCCTACTATCTATAGGCCTCGAGGGAGGAGAACCCTTCCCTCTCTCTACGTATCCTATGAGGGAACAATTCCCCACCACACCATTATAGAGTACCCTGTACCCCACCGAACTTTTCTATAGTATATTAGGAACCTATTAAACTTGGCCTTAAATTATAGGGGTTCCGGACTCCGGGGACCCGTTGTGCAGAAGCTGGACCATTGACGCGCCAAAATCTTATAGGTTGAACATGTGTATTGAACATTGGCTGCAACCAGAAACTTGTGTTCAGTTAGGATTAGTTGGTAGAGGGTACAGATATTCACATCGAGAACACGATTCATGTGCACTTCAGGATGAATAAAAATGAGGACAAATCCAAAAGAATCCAGCGCTATCTTAGCTGGGCAAGTTGCTCAACAGACACAGCCAAGTTTCAAAAGCACTGACAGCTCCGTTAATCATCTTGCAAATCTCCATTTCCCTGATTAAGTAGAGTAACTTCGTAAGATTTTGAAGCAAAATTTCTAGCTTGCATTAATTTCCATGGCAATTATAAGTGTCTATCGGTGGCCGAAAGCTGACTTAAAAGTTAATGTGACAAGGATTGTCGTAATATATTTTTATTTGAAGTTAAGCGCAATAAGCGGGTTGTTGAGAGTCGGTATCCTTTTATTTGTGGACTTCGTTGTTTTCATGCCAGTCACTCTCAGCCTCCTGTTTATATTGGATGCCTAATCATGCTCATCTGTCATCTATACTTATAGCCAGTCACTCTCTCTGCTCAGTGCTTACAGTAACCCAGAGGCTACAGAGGCCACTTCTTCAGTGTACCCACTACACAAGGTAACCAATACTAGTCCTACTTCTTCTGTTGATTTTTTAGTGGAAATGTAGATCCACAGATTTACATTCTGGCCAGATGTGTACAGACAAATATGGCATAAAGGATGTTCATGGCAGCCAATTATCATAGCATAGTGCTTGTGGGATCTTTGATTTTGGGTATGAGTCAGTTCTGATGTTCGTGAGTCAGATCTGTGTGATAAATGTCATTATGCTACTTTGTAGACTAAAAATAATCAGTAGAGATCAACCTAGAATGTAGATCATTTGTTTTGAATGGCAGTGGATTTAACTGTGTGAAATTTTTTTCCAATAGATATTAGATTTCCACAGTCCATGATATTATATCAGAAAATTTCAAGATTTAACTCTCTGAATTTTTTTTCTCAATCTGAAAAAAAAAATGAATTTTTTTCCAATAGACATCAGATTTCCACAGTCCATAATATTATATCAGAAAGTTTCAGGATTTAACTGTGTGAAATTTTTTTCCAATCTGTTAAATCCTGAAACTTTATGATATAATCTGGAGTGGATCTTTTATTTTTGATATGTAGGGTGTACTTTTTTGTAAACTTGGATGGCAATTTTAGGGAAATTCCTCTGTAATGGGGGACAAATTCGAACGTATTGGTTTTATTCAATTTTATTTTTTTAGTATGTCTCGTGGATTTTGAATTGGAACTCCAAGGATTTGATGATCTTCACCCCTCAAACTCATCCTTCTACAGAGCAACTTTTGAAACATTGAACATCAACAATGCAGATGAATGTTTAAATATAAGAAGATTGCATAAAAATATTAAAATTTCAGTTGGGATCTGATC
The DNA here is from genome assembly GCA_027924645.1 of Cunninghamia lanceolata. Lineage (NCBI taxonomy): Eukaryota > Viridiplantae > Streptophyta > Pinopsida > Cupressales > Cupressaceae > Cunninghamia > Cunninghamia lanceolata. Next base: position 12,960,524 of record BSBN01000469.1, on the reverse strand, counting down.
CTGAAAATGATGGGTTTTTGCAGAAAATGGAGCTCAATTGGAGGATTATAATGAGTATAGCTATATGGTCGTGTGTTGCTGTGACTTGTAGCAGGGCCGATAACAGTGGTGGCGTCGTGGGCGCAGTTTTGGCAACGGCAGAAACCCCCAAAAGAAGCCTCTCCCCCACTTCAACCCCTCCAGCGCCACCAGCCGCGTCTCCTAAACCCTCCAAATCGGCTCTGGAAGCTCCGCCCATAAGCGCCCCTGCGAAGCCACCACCCGCTAAAGCTAGCGCCCCTGCGAAGCCGCCGCCCGCTAAAGCTAGCGCCCCTGCGAAGCCGCCGCCCGCTAAAGCTAGCGCCCCTGCAAAGCCGCCGCCCGCTAAAGCTCCGCCTGTAAGCGCCCCTGCAAAGCCGCCGTCCAAAACCCCAAAGGCGACGCCACCGTCGAGAACCCCAAAGGCTCCCGTGGAAGCGCCGACAGAGCCCCCGGCCGCGGCTCCGGCAGTTTCCGCCTCCGTTCCATCGGCTACGCCAGCGGAGGCGCCAAGTCCCCCCGCTCCCAAACACAAAACACCGCCAACTGTGGCGGCTCCGAGTCCAGCGCCGGTGGTGGAAACGCCGCCATCGGCCACGGCCCCGGCTCCTGCCCATAAAAAGAAGCAACCTGTTGAAGCCCCAGCTCCGGCGCCGGTCGCTCATAAAAAGAAGAAGCCGCCTGTAGAAGCCCCCGGACCGGCTGCAGAGGCTCCGTCACCGGCTATGGAGGCGCCGGCACCGGCTCCCGCAAAGCATAAGCATAAGCCGAAGCATAAGAAGAAGAGCCAAAAGCACCACCACCACCACGCTCCTGCACCCGCTCCTTCGCACAGCCCCCCTGCGCCTCCGCTGTCTCCCGAGCCTTCTCAGTCTGAGGAACTCAACTCCCCTGCCCCTTCACCAGATTCACCGGTAATCTTGTCTTTCTCGCTACAGATCTTTAATCACATTTCTATGCATTTGATGTTTAACCATTTTATTTGCTTGCGTTTCAATTTACAGAACGCAGGAACGAAGACCTTCGCTGCCGGTTTTGGGTGGATCGGCGTGGTTGTCTTGTTCATGCTGTAGATCACTGCTATTTTCAATGGCGAGGCTTGACTTGACTAACACTCGTCGTCGATTTTGTATCTCTTGATTTTATTCATTCGCGACATTCATTATTCGTTGGATTATTGGCACAGATGAGATGTCAGGATGATTTCTATTTGTTTATATGAAATTGGATAATCATTTTCTTCTCTGATCTGAAATGATGCGGGTCAAGAGTTGGTCGTTCTTTCTTGCTGGTACTGAAACAAATTGTAAGAGGGTTTGGCACGATTTTTATTTTGAAACTCGCGCAATAATTTCCAGTTATTCTTTTTCCACTACAAGACAAAGGAAAGAACAAATTTAAAGGCGATAATAATAATTGGATGTTTTAAAAATTTAATGATTATTATTATTAGTAATATAGACACTTATTCATTAAAAAAAAAAATTGTATACCTATACTTTTTGTTGCTTATGTTTTGGGTTTAGTTTGATCAAAATTACAATACTTTTATACAATATAATTACAAGAATATAAATAGTTTGTTTTCTATCAAGAGTAGGCATACAACATAAATATTATTTATTTTTATATTCATTTTTAGAGAAAGATCTTTTGTTTTATTTCTTTTTTCCCCCTTGAATTATATTTATAGTATCATGGAAGTGCTCTTAATCACTTTTGCACTCGCATAAATGATCCATTTGTTTTTAAAATACAAATCCTAGTTTGAGGCTGATTTGACTTATCCTTATAATCATTGTGTGCTAATTCAAGGCAAGAAAGTGTTTCATTTGTGACTCTTACAATTGTATTTAAAGTGCTAACCTTAGTTCATTTTAGACATCATGCTAAATCTAATCATCTCCTAGTAGCATCTAGATCTCTTGCAAATCTCAGAGCTATCATTACTATTTGCATGCATTATCAAGAGTATTTATTAGAGAATGCATTGCACAAGCATCTAAGACATATTGCATGTTTGAGAGTATTGTCCTTAATCTTTGATCTAGTCAATAACGTGATATTCTTACATTGTTTGACACAAGGGAGTAATTGTCTTCGCCATGTGCAAGTTGTTGGTGTGAATGTGTTTATTCCTTAACTAGTTTCCCTTTTGGGCCCTTTCAACACCTAGTTAGTTAAGTTTACTTAGGGCATTTACTTTTTATCTCAAATCTTGTGATCATGACATTTGTTAGAATCACATGTTGTTTTATGTTTCATTTTTGCCAAGCTTTTTCACCTGGTGCATCTTGGCTCAAATTTGACTTCATCGTTGAGTTCAAAAGGCCTAAATATGTATAGATTGACAGTAGAATTGATAAGGTTTGGAGAAGTTGTAGATTTGGATTTTTTTAGGACATCGCCATTTTTTTCATATAGAGTTTGTATAGTCCTTACACAAGTGATCTGTTAGTTGGCATACATTTGTGTTAGATTTGTGTCATATGACATGTTTGTGGAATATTCTCTGACTACATCATCTTTGTGCACTTTTTTGCATCACTCAGGTATGGATCCATGTTTTTTTGCAATATTTAAGATTTTTTAATTCATTGGAGGGAATTGCAAGGTATAACCTATGATTATAGGTGTTAGCTTCATATGGTTTCTACTAGTTTGCATGGGAGTCGTACTAGGTGTGGGTCCTATGGTTGTGTCATCCACACTTAGCATCACATATGGTACTTTAAGTTGTAGTCCTTGGTCATAGGGGTCTTCAGCCCCTAGTCACACCAGGCCACACACATTAATCATTGCAGGGTCCCCACCACCCAGTCACCACTATCGAGCCACCTTCATTCTACCCATCTAATGCTCATTTGGCACCATCGCTCAACTTGGCTAGTGGTGCCACTAGTGTGCCACCCAAACATTGCACAATGGTTCTTTTGTTTTCTTAAGGAGGGACTTTTTCTGGAGACCATAACTTTCATTGATGGTGTTGGATTTTCGGTTTCTTATAGGCGTTGGAAATCTCTTTTCAAGCACTTTGCAATGGTCCAAATAATTTTCTAGATTCTACTCCAAGTATTAGAAATTTATACTTGAATCCATTTATTACACTTTTTTTGTGTCAAGCATAACTTCTGCTCAAGTCAAATTTTGGCAATTTTTTTAAAAAATTTATCAAAAAACCATGAAAAATATTTCAACACAAAGCAAAAAGCACAAGAATTGGTTTTTATGTGGGAACAATTTGAGAACATTAAGGTGAAGCTAAAAGCGACAATTTAAAAATTATCAAAGATCAGATCCATAGGTGTGGGATCAAATTCGTAGTCATGGAAATGATTGAGGGCAATAGACAATATCCACAAATTCTAAAGTATTCGTTTGATTATCATTGATATTTTTGCACCATTGATGAATCAACATTTGATGTCTATCATAGTTTTCTAGCTAAAAACTTTCATTGTTTTATTCATTTTCTTGAGCATTTTATTTATTAATTTTAGTGCATTTATCTATTTACCATTCTTAGCTCCTTACAACCACGGGGGATTTTAAATATTAATATTATTTATTTAATTTACCCTACATTTATGTCAAAGGGATTGTATTCTCCCTCATGTAAATAGGAAGGTGGTTAATTTTTCTTTTCGTTTTGGTGAACCACTTTGCTCTTGCACCCCCTTAGGCTTTCCATTTTTTGGTTTAATCTTCTAATTTTTTTACTATTCAAATTTGAGAGAAATTTATATTGCTTTATCTTTGAAATCTCTCTTTAGGGTTTGTTTATGGAATGAGCTACTCAAAATCCTAATACTCCTTTATGAACGAATGCTAGTCTAAACCCTAACATGGTTAGCCACTCAAATGATCATAACTCCCAATTTGATATGACTGCATATAACAATTATACTGAGAATCATATTAAGGGACATGAAGAACAACAAGATTATAATCACGATACATATGTTGCTAAGCAAGACCTTTGCCTTACAAGATAATTGATTACTTTTGGATGCACTTCTTCATGTTGAATCTCCTCAACATTTGGCTAATACTTTACATCTGAAAAATTTTAATAGGTATTTGCTAGTTCTATCTAAAATTTTTGACCACAAAGTATTATATACAAAAAAATTGTAGGCAATTTTTTCTCCCATTCCAACAATTGAACCATTTTGATCTTGTCAACTTGATCATTATGATATATAGCTTTAGTACACATTTTGGTAACCCTAAGTCAAATCAAAATGGTTGATAGGCATCATTTTTAGGGCTTGTATGCTCAAAATCATGACTCGGTGGCCTTGGGGGCGGTTGAGTCGGCTTTGGCGCACACACGGACCTTCTCTCCTTGCCACGAGGCAAACTGCCATGTCACTCTTGCTCTCGTGGAAGTAGCCAGTCGAGAGGAGGTAAGACACAAGGGTGGTCTGGCTCATTGGAGAGCTAGACTTCGCAGAGAGGAGTCGACCAATCTTAGAACCTATTTTGTTGTGTGCTTGTGCAGATGCGGTGTTCTGTGACTGTGGTTGTAAAGATAACTATATGACCCATAGGGTCACTAGTCACCATTCTCCTGTTGGGGTTTCTAATGTTCCAACGTTGTGTGGGTAGTCTGTTGTTCTCATTGATGCTTTGTTATTGTTTGTGTTGTTGGATGAATGCTTGTTGTACTAGGAGTTGTCTAAATACTTCTTCTTGTTGTATGACTAGTTGATCTTGTTACTGTCTAGGTGGATTTCCTCTATCTCGTCGAGGATTGCCCTCACCCACTCACCTCTAAGTCCAGGGCACATTCGTGAACCGAGACATGAGATAGGTGGTTTAAGCTAACTTCAACTTGACCTAGGGTTTTGACTTAGGGTTTGTGTGACCTAAGGTTTGACTTTGCGTTGACTTTGTTGGTCCTTGTGATGAAACCAAGGGTTTTGACCGATGTTTGATTGTAGTTGACCTTGTGATGAGACCAAGGGTTTGCGAACCTTCTGTGTTTGCTAATGTTTTTGTTCTTTTTTGATTTTATATGTATGCAAGCCTAAATGAATGCAAAACTTCTTTTTGTGCTTTTTTATGTTTTTGGAAATCAAAGTGCTTTTTCTTAATCTAGGAATTAGAAAATGTATGCAATCTATGATGAAATTACCTAATGCAATGTATTCTATGTTTTTGTTTGTTTTCTGAATATGTGGATCAATCTAATCTAAGAAAGGAAATTGCTTTTAATCTAGTCTAAAAATGCATAAAGAAAACTAAGCCAAGGGAGAGAAAAAGTGAGCAAATTAGTGAAATTTGAGTGAATTGGCGATGGAATCGATTGTGTGAGCAGTCGTTGGGTAGATATCACCGAGGAGATTGCGAATATGGCCACCTCGTCTTCTGCTACTGAGAATCAGGTACACAAACAATGAAAAACCCTTCTCTAAACCCTAGTTTGAATTTTGTGAAAAATCTCTTGAAATTGTCCATTTTTTATGATTTTCTCTGTTGCATTGTCTTTGTTTCACTGTTTAGAGTAAGATTGGTTTTTTGTTTATTGAAATCGGCTAAGAAATGAGGTTTTCGGAGCATTTTTAGTTCAGGGGATAGTCACATAGGGTCACCCCTTTTGCTAGGCAGGTTTCCTGGGGGAGATCTGGTTGAGCAACATGGTCACCCGGTGGAGATTTGCTTGTGCAATAGGGTCACCCGGGGGAGATCCTGCTGAACATCTAGATCGCCAGGGGGAGATCCAGTCTGATGAAAGGGGTGACCCTGACAGATCGATTTTGACTAAAATTTGATGTCTTTTGATGTTTACTTCACTCTGTTTCGATCTAATCTGACCACTTTTTTTGTTTGTTTATTGCAATTTTGATGGTTTATATACTTTTTTGTGAAATTTTCTGCAAGTTTTACAATTTTTAGGGATTTTATGAGTTGACGAGATCTAATCTAAAGTTCTTTTCTAATTGGCAGGATATGAGGACCTGTTGGAACACCAACTGCGAACAGTTGTGGCTTTTAGAGATGTATGCCTCATTATCTACCGATGAGCTTTCTGTTTTGAGGGGAGCAGGCTTGGCTAGGGTTTGCCACATACCATTTGTACATCCTGTGGCACGTATTTGTTGTGACATTCTGACTTATTGGGATGCAGACAGGAACATGTTCAGGTTCCCTCAAGTTTTAGGAGAGTGGACCATCACTCTGTATGATGTGTATCGCATTCTAGGGGTTCTTGTGAGAGAACACCCACTTGTTTTACTGGCTAGTGAGTCCTTTGAGGACAAGACTTCTTGGGCACAGATTGTGGGGGTGAGTCACCTTGAGGATCAGACTGGAGTCTAGCTCACGTCTGTACCACGACTTTGCATTCCTCGCTTGAGGAAGTTCCTGATTGGCTTGATTGCATCGAGGCTATTCAGAGACAAGGCCTTGGATCGCTTGAGATGGTGCTGGACACCAATTATACATGGAATTGAGCGGGGCAGAGTTTACGCTTGGGGACCAGACATCTTGGCTATGGTCTATAGGGACTTCTAGCATATTGCATGACGAGGAGATCTTGCTTTTAGCCACTTCTCTTTGATCATTACTTGGATTTTTGAGCACATTAAGCCTTATCAGAAGGAGATCCCTCTTCCTGACCAGCGACTACCGAGAGCAGCTAGGTGGGCTCATGTGGTCCACTTTGATACTTCTTTATGTGCTATGGCCACTCTTATAGATGCGGATATGATTTCTAACCCTTACATAGATATGGAGGGTGCACAGTCTCATGATGGTCAGATCAGGGAGTATTGTCTTAGCATATCAGAGCTTTCAGATCGTAATGGTCTAGTTGAGGCTCATCATGTTGAGTGCTTCCCACAACAGTTTGACAAGGACTTTACTGAGGAGTTGCCCCCAATACCTACTTGTTATAGATCTGTACATGAGATGGGTGAGATTGGCTAGAGGACCGTTGCTTGGACCCCTTTGACTTCTGGAGTTTTGATTAACAGAGTTTCAAGGACCCCGCAAGGGGGATAGAGGGGAGGGATAGGAGCTCCTTCCCATGGACTCATTGTGGTGGATGACTTTGATTCTACTGACAAGGATTACATTCCTAATGGGGATGACTTATTTGACAAGGGACCATCAGGGGGTGCATAGGAGATAGACTCTGATGAGGATGATATACTTGAGGGTTCCTTCACAGTGCCTAGACCTCCTCACTCTAATGAGGTGATCTGCAACAACTAAGTCCCACTTGGCAGCCCAACGATCCACGAGTCTTCTACTATTTTTCTAATCTTGTGTTGTCCTTTCTCTTCTTTCCTTTTTATCAAGAGTCATTACATCTTTTGTCTTTACTTTGCTTTGTAGGTAGTGCTGAGGAATGGAGGGGTTTCATTCACAAGTTCAACATTGGCTTAGATGCCCCCTTCACTAGGCTGACCCGTGAGATGCTTTTAGCTGACCCTGGTGTGCCCCTACGGCTGGGCGATACATTGACATTTTTTCTCTTACCTATCACGGGTGTCAGGAGAGTACTACTTTGAAGGTCGAGAATCTCATCCTCAGGGGTGAGAATCAGGTTCTTTGTGAGATGGCTCACCTTGGGGTTCGACAGTGTGAGCTTAGCACTGCGGGAGCTTCACATTCCCACACTCATAGCAGGGCATCTCACTCTCACAGGTCTCATGGAGTGACCAGTGGTACACACAGATAGAGGAGTAGGATTCCTGAGGGTTTCGTTGGAGGAAATCACCCTTGAGCTTGTTTTGCTTTCTACCTTTTTTGAAACCATGCCCCCTTGCATGGGGAGCCTTTCTTTGCTTCAAGAGCATTTTGTCCTAGCTCTTGTACTCTTATGAATATAAACTTCTGATATATCAATGAAAGTTTGTCTTTTTATGGTTTGTTTTGCTATTGTATGAGTACTCATCTCTTGTGCACTTTGGAAGTTTAAGAACTCTTTGATTATGTTTTGACCTTCAACTCTAAGAATGCAGGTATGATAACAATGACATGTTTTTGTAATTTTTGGAATATCTATGAAATGCAGGTTACAATATGCAGATACAAGAACACAAGGGATGCTGAAAAGAAACTTTTACTTCTATGGAATGCCATGAGTTATGACATTGACTTCATTTCTTTGGAACTCTTTTTCTGATTTTGGATATGAATGCATTGTGGAACAAATAATATGACTGCTCTTTAATATGATTTTCAATCCAGGGGATTACATGTTTTTCTGGTATAAGAGACCTATTCAAGTCTGTGAGAGGGGAGCGGGAGTGAGATGGAGTGCTTTTGAATTTGGGCTTTTCTAAAGGCTAAACATTGATCCTTATCTAGACAAGACAATCTGACAAGCTTTCAACTTAGACAAGTAAGAAATTTTATTGATGTTTTCTAGACTTAGATCATAGATGGCAAGCAAGATAGACCCAGGGTAAAAGATAAATGGGAAAGAACGAGGGTCTCTAGATAGAAAATGATCCTAAAGACTACTAGACTCTTGGCTTTGCTCAGCTAGTGTGTGTGTGTGCTTTGTACCTTTCTCTTTTATTTTCTCTGATAGAATGTCACCCTTGAGGCTTCGAGCTTAGATTGATCTCCACCCAAGAGTACAGACATTCAAAAATCTTCTCTTTCACTCTTTTTTGTATCTTTATTTTATTTTGATTTTATTTTACTTTTTTTTGTATTTTCTAGAATGCCTCACTTGATTTTCTCATTTTTTGGATTTTTGACTTTTATGAAAATTTATGTTTTTGAAACTTTGGATTATGTAATAATTTGCTCTCTTAATTCTCACTTTTCTCAACACTCTTATTTTGATCACTCATTTTTTTATTCACTCATATTTTAGATTGCTTCCTTCAGAGTTTTGATCCTCCTGACATTTTTGGCTAGGGAAGATAAGGGGCTGAGTGCCACCAAAAGTTTTCATAGTCTAGTCAGACTTCTCTTCTACTAGGGAAAAATTGGGAAGGTCTACTTGTAAGCTTCCTTTGAACACTGTAAGTTTGAATACTAACTTTGCTTAGACCTAACATCTTGACTTATTAAGACTGGGATCAGTGTAAAGCTAAGAGCTAGGCCTTGATTAGAATCATTGGGAATGAAAGGGGGAAAATGACGATTGTGAAAATGGGGAATCTCAGGACTAAAAAGGATCACATATACCTAGGAAACCTTAGACTCCGTACTGAAATGAAAATGATATAAGAGCGAATCATTCACTGTAATGCAAGATGAACATAATGATACTGAAATGCAACAAACAACTTTCTTTTTGACATTCTTGATTTTTATAAATTTTTTTGTATTTTTAGGATATTTGATTTTTTTTTGCATATACGTTTTATGATTTTTATGATTTTCAGACATAGTATTTCTTGAGGTGAAAGACATTGACTATTTCACCAAATTCCTCTCCCTCCATCATGCACAAGAGATAGGCACCATTTCTAACATCTTCTTTGACCATATAAGGACCTTTCCAGTCCTCTATGAATGTTCTCTTTCATCTTCTCTTTTTGTTTTTCATGCTACCTCTTCTTAGGAGTACAAGATCTCCTATCTTGTAGGGTTTATCATTTGATTCTACCATTTCTAGCTCAATGGCTTGTCTTGGTAATATAAGACAAAGTAAGTCTCATAAAGCTTGATGATGGGAAGGGGTCCAATACAAGACTCCATCTCATCTTAGTAGTTCCATTAGCATGTCGAATTGCTCTTGCATGTAAATCTTTACGTCTTGTCTACCTTGAATGTTTTGTAAAAATTGGAATAATTCAAAGGGAGTTTGAGGCTCTCTTTGCTCATCAGGAGGGACAAAGCTTATACTCATCCTCCCATTAGGCTCAGGTCTCAAATCCATAGAATATCCAATGTAGCTTCTTGGAAACTCAAAGATGACAGGAACATCAGTTCTGAGATACTCACATTTTCCATTCTTTGTGAAACGTACCCTCACTCTCTCCATGTTCGTCTGGGAGTCTCTCTACCATTTCAATTTGCACGAAGGGTGCTTCCCATTCACCAAGCTCATTTGACTACACTGAGGTAGAAGTGGTAGGTTGCATTTGTGGCTAAGATACCATGAACATCCTTGGGAGAACTCCTATTATGTTGGTTGACTCATTATCAATAGAATTTATGTCCCCCATAGGTGTTAATGGTCTATACGACTCTTCTGTTGGTGTGAGAGGTTCATATGACTCACTCTCTTCTGGTGTTTTAGGGATACATGATTCACTCAATGGTGACAAAGGAGTGTAACTCTCTGTCATGTCCTCTTCAGGATTTGAGAAAGTGTGAGGGTCTGCATATATCTCCTATGCAAGGAAAGAGTTTGTAAGCTGGTTGCACATCGATCATGAGTACTTCCAGAGGGAATTGGAGAGGTCCATCCTTCTCTGTCCACTCCATGATTTTTACTATCTTTTCTTTGGGAATAACCTCTTTTTTCTTTGGTGGTACCTCTTTTTCTAATGCCTTCATCTCTACATTGTTTATAGTCTTCTCTGGGATTTCCATCCTCTTGATGCATATTGATTGCAATGTAGGACTAGGAACAAAAAGCTTGTTTGTTGGAAGTTCATAATCTATGGGGATGCCTATCCTTTTGTTTGATGTGTTCGATTTTAGCATGCTAAAAGGTTTCGAATCCCCTTTCGCAACATACACCTTCCCTAGATGTTGGAATCAAGCTTGCTGGAATAGTGTAGATGACACAACTTTCATCCTGTGTATCCATAGTCTCCCAAGAAGTAAATTATATCCCGTGTCCTTGTCGATGACATAAAACGTGGTTTGGGTAGTCTTAGGTCCCAGAGTTACAGGAAGCGTAATCTTTCCTGTCGTAGCAGCCTTTAAATTATCGTACCCACTTAGAGTGTCTTGAGAAGCAGTGATATTAGTGTGCCCATAACCCATTCTCTCTAGAAGGGAGAACGAAACTATGTTTACTTTTGCTCCATCATCAATTAACATTCTTTTGATACAGGTGTCGTAGATCCACACTTGCAAGTACAACACAGGGTCTCCTTTCTTGGTTAATTCTACCTCGAAAGACATTTGTTGTAGATCAAAGAAGAAACCTGGATTTTTGAGCTCAAAATTTGGTGGGCTTATGTCAAAATCCATGTGGTTGATTTGCTCACTAGGTGGTGTAATTTGATCAAGATACTTCAACCCTATTGCTTTCAATAGTGCTGAGCAGTGTGAGGGGGAATTCCTAAGAAGGTCAATGAACAATATGTGTGCGTAGGTTTTCTTTAAATCTTTGATGAGTTCGTAAGGTCCAATCGGTGTTGGTATTGGCTCAATCACTGAGACAGTGCTTTCATGTATTTCCTCTTGTTCATTCTCAAGATCTTCTTCCCCTTCTTCATTATGTAGTATTTCAACCAACCCCAACATCCTAGCTTCTCCTTTTTGTCCTAGCTATGGTGGGGTATTGGTGTTGTTACCTTGGGCTACTTCATTTTGATTTGTTGCTTCTGTATCCTTATGTGCAGGAAATGGGTCCCGATAGACTCTCATGTTAGCATTCTGTGGAGCTATCGGGGCTTGGGTTTGTCTTGTGCCCTTGTTGTATCCAGCGTGACCTCTTGCGGGTTCAAGAACATCTCTATGAACAACCGTTGTTGGTCTTCTAACAATCTTGATATAAATATGTTATACTCTTTATAGGATTCTGTGCTATGCCCCCTAGTTCTATGAAAAGAACAAAATTGGTTGTACTCATAAGGGTGTCTTTCATACCTTTCATCATTACTATTTCCATTACGATTCCAACTCTAATAATTGTCCCTTGGGAAATACACATTGTTTCTCTGGCGATCAATTGCATTGACATTGGGAGGGTAATAGTCTCTTCTGTTATAATCATCCCTCATTTTCCTGATAGGGGGTTGATCTGTCACCCCATCTGTTGTTGCATTTCTATTATTTTTGAGAATCTTAATGATAGAGGCATGGTTCCCTGTGTCGTCCCTCATCAGTTTTCCATTTGACCCATAGATTCTTCTGCCACTATCAATGGCTGCTTGATTGATCCTTAAAGCACTTTCCAAAGCCTCTTCATAGGAGTTGTAAGGTAACTTCTGAATGTCTTCTCTCATATACTTGTTTAAGACATGCAAGAAAGGGTCACATAACTCGTGATGGTCCATGTTTGGAGCACTAGTTGAAGAATAGAGCACTTGTCTCCATCAAGTAACAAAGTGGGCTACTGATTCGTTTGGTTCTTGCTTCATGGCTAATAATTCCCTGATTCCTATTTTTACAAGTTTGTTCATGTCAAAATCCATGACAAACTCCCTGACTAACTACCTGAATGAGTGTATTGAAGCTTCTGATAGGTGATAGTACCAATCCAAAGCTATTCCTTCTAGGGTCTTTGGAAAGATCTTAGTGACAACCCCATCCCAAGGGAGGAGTTCTCTTATCACAGTGGTATAAACTTTGATATGCGAATTTGGATCACCCTCTTCTTTGAACTTTGGGAGATCAGGTAATGGTTGAGGCAACTAAACATTTGTTATGTTTAAGTCAAGTGATTCTTTTAGGTATTCCAAGTATGTTCCCAAAAAGGCACTTTGCGATTGAGGAGTTGATAGCATTAATCCAATAGGAGGGTTTTGATAACCCATTGTCTGATTTGCTTAGCTTCCTAGCATTGCTTTCAATTGTTTTGAATAGGAGGGTTCCCATTCAAAAATGTATCGTTACTTGTGTTTCTTGAGTAATAGTTGAAGTAGGGGGATTCTAAGATGCCTCATAGTCCTGTTCTCTTATGATATTATCATATGACTTCTGTCTTCTTTTTGGAGTAGGTTGCTCTGCTTCCAGGGTTCTAATTCTTTGCACTAGAGTTGCAATTAGGTTTGCAGGAGTGGGACCTCTAGGCACTTCCCCATTCCTAGGGTTTTACCTTCGGGTGTTGTCATGATTGTGTTTCTTCTCGCACATCATTTTCTCTTTGTTCTTCCCATAGGGCAACTTTTAATGCTTCTTGGACGTCTCTTGCCTCTTGCAAATGTCTTTCTAACCTTTTTACTTCCTCATCAAGAAGAGTACTTAAGGTACTTGTGGATGGTTGATCCAGATGATGGATTTATGATCTTAGTCAAGTATTCTCCTAGGCTTGTGAGGTGCATTTGGTATGGCAAGGTTATGTTCCCAAGCAAGATTGTTAAAAGATAGAGAACGCCTGGGCTCTCTTTGGTCTTGCTCATAATCAGAGTCTTCGTAATCGTAACAGTTTGTGATTGGCGCATCTGGGTGAGGTGGCACATACCTATCAAAAGAGGGAGTTTCTGGTTCCTTAGAGGGAACATTCCCTAAGTTTAGATCTGGTTCCATCATATTCAGGGGTGTCATAGACACCACAGAATAAATGGAACAAGCGAAGGTGAAAGCAACAAGAGCGGAAGGGGCAAGGGCAGAAGCGAAGAAGAAAGTGATAATATTTTGAAATCTAGAGACAATGATGTCCAAATAATGGTAACGCAAACTACATAACCAAAAGGTTTTACAGTTTCATGTTGGGTTCACCAAAATATGTATGCTCAAAATCATGACTCGGTGGCCTCGAGGGTGGTTGAGTCTCCTTTGGTGTGCACACCGACCCTCTCTCCTTGCCATGTGGTGAACCACCATGTCAGTCTCTCTCTTGTGGAAGTAGTTAGTCGAGAGGAGGTGAGACACGAGGGTGGTCTGGCTCATTGGAGAGCTAGACTTCATGGAGAGGGGTCGGCCAGTCTTGGGGCCTGTGTTGTTGTGCACTTATACAGATGCGGTGTTCTGTGACCGTGGTTGTAAAGTTAACTATATGACCCATAGGGTCACTAGTCACCATTCTACTGTTGGGGTTTCTAATGTTCCAACGTTGTGTGGGTAGGCTGTTGTTCTCGTTGATGCTTTGTTGTTGTTCATGTTGTTGGATGAATGCTTGTTGTACTAGGAGTTGTCTAAATGCTTGTTGTTGTTGTTGTATGACTAGTTGATCTTGTTGCTGTTTGGGGTGGATTTCCTCTATCTCATCGAGGATTGCCCTCACCTACTCACCTCTAAGTCCAGGGCACATTCGTGAGCCGAGACAAGAGATAGGTCATTTAAGCTAACTTTGACTTGACCTAGGGTTTTGACTTAGGGTTTGTGTGACCTAAGGTTTGACTTTATGTTGACTTTGTTGGAGCTTGTAATGAAACCAAGGGTTTTGACCAATGTTTGACTATAGTTGACCTTGTGATGAGACCAAGGGTTTGTGAACCTTCTATGTTTGCTAATGTTTTTGTTTTTTTTTGGATTTTATATGTATGCAAGCCTAAATGAATGCTAAACTTCTTTTTGTGCTTTTTTATGTTTTTGGAAATCAAAGTGCTTTTTCTTAATCTAGGAATTAGAAAATGCATGCAAGCTATGATGAAATTAGCTAATGCAATGTATTTTATGTTTTTGTTTGTTTTCTGAATACATGGATCAATCTAATCTAAGAAAGGAAATTGCTTTTAATCTATGAGCTTTGGAAGGTAAACTAATTTAACCATGCAAATCTACTTAGCCTATCAAGGAAAAAGCAAACGTGTGTTTTACTATTTCAAGAGCAAAGTTTTGATTATATAATTACTATGAAATGAAAAGAAAGCATAAAGGAACCTAGAGACGCGTGAGCCTCCACTATCCTCATATATCCTTGTAATGGCAACCTCAAATCCTCTTGTAGTAGTGAGGTGATCATCTTGGCGATAAGGAGAAAATGGAAGCAAAAGAAGCTTTGAAGCTTTTGAAAAGAGCTCAAGGTGATTTTGATGAGCACTATGGATTGCGATGTAAACAATGTATGGATGCGTAACGAGCTTGTATGAAAGTTGGATGAGATAACAGACAAAAATAAAAAGGCTCCTATGTCATGTATGAGCATGAGAATGCTTGATTTGGAGAGCAATAACTTGCAAGCATTGTGTGCACAAATAAAATTTCCTCCCTTTGTGCTTGAGGGAGGGGGGTATTTATAGGTTAGAAGAAGGGATGAGAGGTGAAGAAGGAGAGTTAAGTCAATTTGATTGGAGAGTTAACTTAGAAGACTCAGGAGTGATCTACCTAGTAAAAGCTTATCACTCAAGAAGAAGTGAAGAAAAAGGAGTGCATGAGTTGTTAACTAAAGATGAAATAGAGCTAATTATGCATGTGTGGGTGTGTGAAATAGTCAACTCTATATTTTGCATGAAAATCCATGCAAATAGGAAGAAAAATGGGTGAAAATAGAGCTATTTCAAGTTAGAAACTCAAGTTTTTCTGTGGCTAAAAACATGACAGGGTCGGTCATGGGTCACCCCTTTCACCAGTCAAGGTCACGAGGGGGTGACCCTCAGAGGAGGGCACCTGGGTGAAAGTCCATGGTGGGAGATGATAGAGGAGGTGAAAAGGAGGGGATCTGCCTTCAGAAACAGGTTAGTCATGTGTGAAAAAGTAGGATCTACCAGGGGAGATCTAGAAATAATAGGGGGAGATTTGGATTGGTTGAGTGAAATTGAAAAATGAAAGTAGGAGATGGCTAGGGAGGACCTATAGAAGGCCTTCAGGGATGGGAATGGATGAAAAAAAATGGGGAAAGGTGAAAACTCACATACAAGACACATACAAGGCTTATGAATAGGGTCACAAGAACAGGAAATGCATATCAAGAAATGTCAAAAAGTGTCAAAAAGTGGAGAGAGAGATAAAATGACAAAGGGGAAACAACACAAAGAGGAAGAAAAGACACTCCACCAAGAGAATTGCTACTGAGAGGATATTATTTCACGCTTACATGTATGTGACAAGGATTATGAGTCATCATACCTAGGGTCCTCATGGAGGTTGTGCGTGATTTTGGTGCTTACAAGACCCTACTTTGGAAAAACTCGACTCTAAACTTGATGTAGAGCTCTAGTTCATTATAAGACTAAACAAAGTCAACCAACTAGTCAAAATTAAATCTTGTATTACTAGGCTCAACAATGAACATGTTGCACTACAACATACTATTTTTGTTTCCACTATGCTACCATAGGACAACAATTCTTAGAATAACTCCTCTAACCATAGTTCTATTTTTGGACATCACACCCTTGGAGGAGGGAACATTTTTTGGGACACACCATAATGTCCACCAAAATTGGATTTTCCTAAGTTTGATGGAGATGACCCCACTAGCTAGATTTATTGAGTAGAATAATACTTTACCTTTCATCAAAACTCCATGTGGTAGAAGGTCTCCATCACCTCATTCAATCTAGAGCATGACTCCATACAATACCATACCAATGGTTTGAGAAAAAATGGGGCACACCAACTTGGGATGAGTTTTGCAAAGGTCTCCTAACCTGATTTGACCATAGTTCTTATGATGACTTCACTAAAGCATTAACCAAAATATACCAAACTAGTTTTGTCTATGAGTACTAAACATAGTTTGAACATCTATCCAGCCTATGATGATGATAAAAAGTTTCTTAGGCCTAGGTGTGTTAAGGTTTTAACAATTGATCTCCATTACCTCTTGAAAATATCAATTAAAAAAAATGTTTTTTTTTTGTGCTTTCCAGTTTTATTGTTTTGCTGAAAAAGAATAGAAAACTAGCTAACCTTATCTAAAAAAATTCTTCCTATTTAAACTATGTTTAAATAAGAAAGATAAAAAGTTAGGTATTAAAACTATACATAGTAGAGTACAATAGTATAAAAACTAACAAGAGGAACTGGAAACTGAAAGAGAAGACAAAGAATAACTTAGAAAGTAACTTGGCCAACTCACTAGCTAGTATGCTAGCATGGTGCACTATCATCCAATTTGCAAGTTGTCATCTAGCTTACGTGTTGTCATCCATAGTTGATAGAAAATTAAAATTTGTCTCCAGATTTGTATGATTGTTGTACATAGGGACACAAAGGAAACAACAGAAAGGTACTTGATATGCTAGAAAGTACAAAAATAAAGAAATTCCTCTAAAATACCAAAATTTAATTGAACTATTGAAATAATAGACGAGAAGAGAGAAATAAAAAACTTCCATGCAATCGAGAGCTTCAAATACCTACAAGCTAAAAATGGGGAGAAAGGGGATGACTGCTTAGGATCTTGCCTTCAGGTCAAGCCCCTATTTGGTTTTTTAATCTCCATGGGTAGCCTATGAATCAAGAAGAAATGGAAGATGTGTGTTCTTAAACCCTATGTTCTTCTAAGAATTTAGAAACAACAATACAATAATAATCTATGTGTTTTATCTTTGGTCTATAAGAATAAACACCCCAGTGTGTGTGAGAGGAGATAAATGGAGGCGGAGCTCTCTAAGTGCCAACAAAGGTGCTATGACCACGAAGAAAGATTACAATAAACAACAACAATAATGAAAATAAACACTTAGACAATGTCATCTACAATCACAATGTGTGTCCTTAATGATGGAAAGAGCTCATAGAAGACAATGTTGGACCAACAAGGTTGCTCAAGAGTGCTAGAAAATTATGTAGAGTGTTATCTTTTCTTCTAAAAGAAAAGATAATGCAAGATGAATAGATCGATAGGTCAAACAATGAGATGAAAGGGAAGTTGAAGAGGCATGTAATGCAAACTACCTATTGGGATTCACATAATAGATCCTAGGATAGTTACATCCGCATGTTCAGGTGCAACAAGTTAGAAAAATTAGAATAAAATGATCGTTGTACAACTACAAAGTCAGTGGCTGCCCACGTTTCATGGCAATGTCCATGCATTGCACTACCATCCAAGTACATCAAGGCCAAAAAAAGATCAAAATATCAATAGGGCACTAGGTTGACATGAAAAACATATTCACTTACATAGAAAAGATAGATATATAGAAAGACGAAGCCCACGTTGGCACCTATTTGGAAAAGAAAGGTAAACTACTACAATATGAAAATTTAAAACTTGTGTGCAAATCTAAAATTAACACTTCTTATTCATTGAAAAACCATTCTACCAAATGTACTTAATTGTGGAATACTAAAATTATATTTAATGACATAAAATTAGCAAACCACATGAGATCATCACACAACACAAGATTTACGTGGAGAAACCCTTAAAGGGAGAAAAACTCCATCAAGAAGAGAGGCCAAGTATGTATTATCTTCAAATACAAGATTACAATAGTCACACACTTCCTTCACTCCTTCCTTACCTTCAATTTGACAACACCTATGCACCCAAGAACTCTCTACAACACAGTACCTTTAAAAGCCTTCAAAACTATTACTTGAAAACACCATCCAAGAGCTCTAGTTTATAGAAAATTAGGAACAAAACATTAGGCACGCCTCCCTTTCAAAAACCCAATAGACACAACCTTTCAAACCCTTTAGAAGGTGAAGAAACAACTCATTTTGGCTCCATCTTTTCCCTCCTTTCCAAGTCCCAACTTGGCAAATATGAAAGGTCACATTGAATGTGTCACCATTTGTAATTTAGCACCACATCCTAGGTATCCCACTTGATGAGATAACTAATTTTGTCCACAAGTCAATAATTATTTAAAACTATCAATGAAGCCCTTCATCCCTTATGAATGCATCTACAAACTATAGGTGGAACATTATTATAAATAAATGACAGGATTTACAAGGTTGATGACACCTTAATCCTAACATTCTCCCACTTGACATCATACATTGTAAATACATCTATCGAAGAACAAATAAAATGAATTAAGTATAAGAAACGAGGCTCATGTTCTCCTTGCACCAAGAGAACTTTTTAGTGCTCACAAGCTTGGTAAGAGTATCTGCAACATTCTCCCAAGTGTCAACCTTCCTCAACATAATCTATCCATTTACAATTATTTCCTAAACAAAGTGGTACTAGGAACATCCTCATGCTTTGTCTGAGCATGAAAAATTGGATTCTTAGCCAAATAGATTGCACTCTAGCTATCACAACCTATTTGAATTGTCTTGCAATCAAAACCAATACCTACACATAATCTTTGTAACCAAACTGTCTCCTTAGAGACATGGGTATCAACTATATACTCTTCTTTGGTGGTGTATAAAGTAACCATGGGCTTCCTTTTACTCATTCAACTCACTACACCTCCAAACAAAGTAAAAACATAGTCACTTGTGGACCTCTGTCTGTCCAAATCATCAGTCCAACCTGCATCAACAAATCCCTGTATGTGTAATGTCCTATCCACATTATCAGTGCTAGAATAAAAAAACAATAATCAAAAGTACCATGCAAATATCTAAGTACCCTCTTCACATAATTTCAATGCTCTCTACTAGGGTTAGACATAAACTTGCTCAATACCCCCACTACTTGGTCAATATCTAGCCTAGTGCAAATCATTGCATACATCAAGCTACTAATTGCACTAGTATGTTGCACATTAGACATCCTCATAATCATCCTCACATTTGGGACAAATATCTAAAGTAAGCTTAGTGCTAATTGATAAAGTAATTCTAACTGGCTTATAGTCGTACATATTAAATCTTTGTAAAATAGTATTCACATACTTACTCTATGCCAACCAAATATTTCTATATTCATGATCCCTCTTTATTTCCATACTCAATATGTATCTTTCTGCCCCTAGACCTTTCATCTCAAATGGATCTGAAAGTTGAGCTTTCAGCTCATTAATCATATCGTTGATGTTACTGAAAACATGTCATGCACATACAAGGAAATAATTAATATATGATCATCAATACATCTAATGTAAATATAGTGATCCTCCTCACTTCTTACAAAACTCAATGTCAACACAAATGAGTCAAATTTTTGATACCAAATGTTGGAAAATACCCTAAAATTACAAGAAAATCCTAAGTTTTGTGCGTCATTGTTGTTGTGGAAGTTTTTCACCCATCACTGATATCCAATCTGAGAGACCTTAAATTGGATTGCCTTGGCTGAAATTTTGTGTTAAAATGGTCCTTCATCTTCCCCATGCCTTTGTCATGTGCTGGAGTTTCCAAATTTTTTTTTTAAAAAGTTTGGGCCAATTTATGGTGTTTTCTTTGTTTTGCAGGTTTTTCCCTTCCTGTCAAAAGTGGAGTTTCAAGTGTATGTTGCATATCTGATTTCCCTTCAATTTCCTACATCTTCTTCCACATGTTTTCCCTGAAAACTCCACTTCCACTCACTTTTTCCCTTTTTGTTGAATCTTGATGGGTTACCAAACTTGTATCCTACATCTACTTCCATTCCTGCAAACGAGCATTTTCCTTCACTTCCTATATATTTTCCTCCACCTTCATATTTTACAGGATCCTAACATGCTCCTATAGTGCCTTTCCTTCCTACAAATCTAGTTGCTTTAAGTTTTCCTACATTTCCTCATTCCCACATTGCAGAGTTTTCCTTCACATATGAATCCCACTCACTTCCATGCAAAACTTATTTATGTGAAGTTTTGACCTCCTGTCGGATGTAGAGTTTCAATCGATGCTACATATCCAATTCCCCTTCATTTTCCCACATCTAGTCTCGTAGTTTTTGTTGATAACTGAGAGGGGGGGGTGAATCAGTTATCCTAATTATTTCTTCTTTTGAACTTTCTTATTAATCAAAGCATTATTGAATCAAACAAACAAACATTACCATGAAATGAGAAACACATGACACAGTATTTTTGACATGGAAACCCGGTTAAGGGAAAAAACCACAGGGTGATTAACCCAAAGATTATTCTCTGTTAGAAGAATAAGGAATTACAAGATGGTACTTGCCAATTAGGGCTCACTGCCCGAGCACACTGCTCACAAAGAGGCACACTGCCTACAAGGAGACACACTATCTACAAAAGAATGTTATACAATGCTTGAACTGATTGGAAGCATCTACATATGTTGGAGTTCAGTTCCGGTTAGGCTCAGTATACTGATCTGCTGCGCTTCATCTTTCCTCTGCTCTTTATTCTGCTTTCCTTTCACATACCGGATCTTTCTTATTACTTCTGCTCTACTCTGCACTTATTCGCATACCCCATAACACAACTACACTTCTCACAACAAAATCCATCCTCTATTTATATCCGCACTAGTGATTTCATTATCTTTCTAGTCGGCACCCGGAATAATCTATCTTCTCACAAACTCTGTTCTGTTGGCTGAATCCTTGCATATCAAGTAATGCGGATCAAGCATATACTTGTAGATGTTATTAATCATGTTGGCCAAACATGATTCATGCCTTCACAACCTTTACCATCAACAGTAACACATCCGAAAAATAGTCTGATACTTTGTCAGTCAGTTCTTCCTCTGTTCTCACTGTCTCTCAGGAATCCGGTACTCAACTATTCATATCTTTTTCTTTGTCCATCACCGGAGGCTAAATCCTTGGAATATACGACTCAAGGTAGTCCTCTTGACTTCCCCAAATCTGCACTGCACCAAGACACTTCCTCTGAGAGATCCAGACCAATCTGTCGGACCTTGCCACATGCTCTGTTCTTGTTCACCGGACCACAACAATCTTCATTCTGACTTCCGGTAGAGACACACCATGACTTGCGGATATGTGGGATGACCTTTGTTGCCATCAATGACAACAACCATGAATCCATATAGTGTCTCTTGCCAACAATCTCCCCCTTTGGCATTGATGGCAACACTTAGTGAAAAATGACTAAGTGTTTACACTATGCTCCCCCTTGGCTGATGCTCTATCTTTATATACAATTTCTGGAACTCCCCCTTAGTTGGATTCCTCATTTTTCACTACTCCTCACTCCCCTTTTGACATCAATGGCAAAGGGTAGGGTCCGCACACCAAAATTTTCAAAAATTTACTATACTTAGCCGCATAATACATACTCACATAAACTGAAGAATGTCTGCAAAGGATGTCTTCAATTGGACCAGTTCTGTAGCCCAACTTTGCTTCATTCTATCCAAAATTGAAATGTGACCACTCAACAAAAATGCAAAAGCTTCTGCCCTCTTGAGATCTGTCGGATCATTTGTTTGGGCGGTAGTCTGAGCATCACTGATGGCCTCATGCATAGTTTCTAACTTAGGGATTATAATCCTTCTAAGTTCTCCCATCCGGTTAGTTATATTCTTCCTTTCCTTCTCAAAGTTCTTTATTGCATTTGTGATTGCAATAGTTTGACATTCTTGATTTACTATGGAGGAAGAGAGGATCAAAACTTTGAGACAAACTTTGTAGTTTGTCCTGTTCCTCTTTTATTTTCATATCAATTTCTACTGTTGCCTTTGACCAGGAGATACAAAATTTGTAAATGTCACTGCCATCCTTAAGAGCATTTTCTAAGCTCTTTATTCCAATACTCATATTTCTCCTATCATTAGAGATTAATCCTAGTACTTCTGAAAATCTTTTATCCAAAAATTCCTTCCAGACCTTTTCTTCAGCTAATTTTTCTAGAGAATCAAAATGTGTACCAACACTACTGACTAAGGTTTTGAGATTACCGGAAGAGGAGGCTGTCGGATCTATCTGGACTGATGGCATAATCTTTTCAAGCACTCTGGAAGCAGCCTCTATCAACTCACAGTCTTCCATATGAGACTTTAGGAGTTTTTCATTTGCCTTATCATTTGCAAATGAAGCTATCTTCATTGTCTGTACCGGAGAGAGGGAGTCAAAGTTGAATGGACCTTTTAGAAGCTCCGGTTCATCAATCTCTATTGTTTCTTGGCTCAGAAATTTTTGAACAGTTTGTGCAGTGTCTCTTGCCGGAGATAGATGTTTCTTTTCTTCTGCAGTTTTGTCCTTTGGAGTCTTTTCTCCTTCCACATTCTTACCACTTTCAGTTGTGGTTTTCTCTGTTGGAATCTTCTCTTTCTCTACATCCTTGGTGCTGTCAACCTCTTTTTCTTTTACTGTTGCTTCTTTCTCCTGTAATTTCTCTTCTTCTTGGGATTTGGAGACTGTAGGGGAAGCCGGAGGAGAGATGTTAGTCTGTTCAAGGGCCACTTCTTCCGGAGCAGATGATTCCAAGTCCACAGCTGTTTCTGCACCTAAGTCCTCTACAACAGGAAGATTAAACCTTTTGAAGGACTTCCAGAGGATCTCTTCTGTCTCTATGGCCACCTTGTCAGTCTCACCAAGCATGAGTTGATTCATTCTTGCTTTACTCCTGAACTCATCTTTGCAGTCTTTGAATATTATGTTCATTGTCTTGGGATCAATTTGAGGATATAGCTGAATAGCTATCTGCTCCCGGATCTCAAGATCTTTTGCCTGAGCATTATTCTTTCTTATTTCTAATTCCTTTTCTAGGCTTTTAGGAATTAGAGATATGATCTCAATGAAAGCCTTATTGTATATGTTCAGATACTTGATTGTGGCTTCCTGCAGAATCTTTTGGTCAGCCTCATTGTAGTCATCATAGAATTCAGTCATTGGTTGAAGGTTTCCATCCACCGTGACTGACTTCATTACACTCTCTAGAGACAGGGTGGGCTTTTCAACAAATACCTCTGCCATTTCTTCCTTGTCTTGGCCTGTGGAGGGTTTACCGGATCCTTTCTTCTTCTGTTTCTTTATTTCTTTTACCCCCTCATCTGATTCCGTTTCCTCTTCATCTTTCTGACTTGTGTAAGCCCTTATGGCTTTTATTTTAGATCTTTTCTCTCCTTTACCTGATGTCTAACCTTTCAGTTTTGACATTTTTGAGCCTTTGGTTGTGACAGGTGTAGATCCCTTTGATGATCTGGTCCGGGTTGAGGTTTCCACCACAGTACTTTTCTTGCTTTTCTTTTCTGCCTCTTTCTTCTCTTCCTCAGCCTTTCACCTCTTTTCCTGGTTGACATCAAGTGCCTCCTTTGGGATGCCTAGGCCTTGAGCAATATGCTCTACTTCTTTTCTCACCTTCCTCTTGATCTCCGGTTCTCTGAGTTCAACATGGATTTTTATACTTAGTTCCTCAAATGTTCCGAACCTTTCTGCCTTTGGATCTTTAGGCTGACTAAGCATGTGTTGAACATGCAGCTCCACTATCTGTTCATCCACTTCATACGCCATGGGCATGATCCACACAGTTATTGGTTCTACTGCCTCCATTAGACACTGATCTGTTTCTACCATAAAGCATACTGTGTCTTTGTACTTTTCAACAAGAGATTGGGTTATTCTTTCTCTTGCATGCATCATGCTCTGGAAGTTCTTGAAATATCCCCATAGAGCTGTTTTTCTTGCTTTGGCATCCCCAAGTCCATGCAAATAATCTCTGATTTGGATGGCAACTGGTCTGTCATTCTGCCATATCCATCCACTGGATCCGGGAAGCTCATTCATGTAATAAAAGAAGAGACAAAGGATCAAATTGCCATACTTGAAGGAGTTTTCTTGTCCTTCTTGATCTTCTGCAGATTTTCAAAAAGTTGGTTTACAAGAAGCTCACACAAGTCATAGTCTGCATTCTCCTTTAGCATTTGATAAGCTGTGTAAATTGCAATTCCCAGTATTGAATTTTCCCTACTGGAGTGATAGATCTTGTAACCAATTATCATAGATGCAAATTTGACATCCGGTTCAGTGATGTCTTCAACTGTCATAGCTCTCTTGTCAAACTTAGATCCGGTTGCATCACTAACTGTCTGATTTTTGACAGACTTGAGAACAGGTAATCCACCGGATGAGTGCAGACCGGTTACAGCCCTAATTGCATCTTTGGTTATCTTGAAGGGCTTGTTCAACCATAGGAAGTTGTCATGCACTCTACTTAGTACATACCGGACCCATTCATCTTCTTCAAAACAGGGGAAATGGATGCACTGTGCAAAGTGTTTATCCCGGATGGCTTTGTACTGAGGTTTAATCTCAAAGGAGTCATCTATCAACTATTTGTGATAGATATCCATCAATTTTGATTCTCCAAAGTCTTCAAAATTCGCATGAATGTAAACCCTAATGTCCTCCGTATGCAATACACCATGCGGAACACTAGAGAAGGCTCCTAGTGGATCTACCTCCAAAGATTTGTATGGATGTTTCTTGAATGTGGGGCAAGGTCTATCAGAGATCTTAACTATATTCGGAGTAGCCATATATTTTCTTTAAAGATTTGCAGTGAGATATTGAAAACGAAAAATACCTTATGTGCCTTCGGTTACACGGAGTGGTTGGATTGATTTCTGTATGTAATGACTTCTGCAGGAGATCTTTGGTGAGTTTGATGAATCTTGTTGCAGAGCTCCACTTTTTGCTTCTTCTTGAGTGCAGAATGAGCAAGTGATTTATGAGAAATTCCCTTATATTGCTCCGCAAACCCTAATATCTGATGGCAATAAATGCTCGACCTACATTATTCCGGTTTGCCTTATTCGGATAACTTGGAGTACCGGATCAGTCCTGATCTATGAACATCATGCGGATCTTCCAACTATGAACAAATCAAGATGACACATCACAAGGACATCCCAAACATTCTGTCCAATCCGTAGAATAAGATAATGCACTTCCAGATCTCTCTGGACCTTTTTGTAATCCTCTGTCATTCTGGAGCATCTCCCGGAACAGGTCTTACTTGATCGATCACAACTTCTTCACATCTTCATGCGGACCTCTGAAATCTTATCTGGATCATCTCAAGACTTATATATTCAAACCCTTTACTCCGCATCTTGTGCCACATCCGGCACCACTTGATTGGCTGGGGGAACAGGATTTTCTTTGAGTCTCCCCCTGAGCCAGAGCTCACTTTTTAATTTTCGAAAGGAATATCAGCACCAGAGTCTGGTGCGGATCCAACTTCTATATTCTTTGAACTTTTCTTCACCCAAATCTTGTTCATCTGATTCCTAACTTCATCCGCATTCATTTTTTGTTTACCCTTGTCTTGATTCTGATTATACACCGGACCTCTTTTGTCCTGATTCTTGCTTCTGCAGACTTTTGCATTATGACCGGACCTATTACAGATTTGGCAAATAACATTTCTTTGCATATTTGACTGATAACCTCTTGATCTGCATTGATTAGCCATATGACCTACTCTATTGCATGCAAAGCATCTACCATTGAATGATTTGTTTATTTGCATATTTCTGCATTCATGAGACTTGTATCCATACCTTTTGCAGTTAAAGCACTGTCCGAAGAAGGATGAATTAGTCTGATTCATTCTCTTTCTGCACTGATTAGCTTTGTGACCAAAGTGATTGCAGCTGTGGCAGTATCCATTGAAGGATGGATATCTTTGAGCATTGGGCTGTCTTACCGAAGGTCTTCTAGGCCTATTCCTTGGATTTTCTGATCCAAAATTCTTTTGACCAGATTCGGAGCTTTCTCCTTTCTCATATCCCAAACCATACTTGTCATCTGTCCTCTTTTGACTTCCAAGAAGTACTTCAAGTTGGGCAGAACTTATCTTGAATTTTTCTTTATAGTCATTTGCTGTTTGAAGATCTCTTTTGAGAGAGACAATTTGATCCTCAAGTTTTTCTTCATTATCTTTGGCATCTTCAAGATCAGATTCAAGATGTCTGATAATCCTGTCCATCTGGTGGCATTCTTCTGATTTCTCTTTAAGAGATTGTCTTAGATTGTCTTCAGCTTTTCTTTTTTTTTCAATCTCTTGAGTAAACTTTATAGCTCCTGATTCCATTTCATGTCTTAACATAATGACTTCTTTTGATAACTTTTCACATAACTTGGTTTTCTCAGTCAATTCTTCATTTGTATTGCTTTCTTCACTTTGTCTTGCCAATTGTTGGAGCAGCTCCTTTCTCTTTTTCATAGAGAGACTTAATTTGTCCTTTAGTTCTCTCATGAATTCATCAGCCTGTTTGAGTCTTTCCTTTAATTCATTGACTTTAGAGTTTGACTGTTCAAGATCCTCAAGGGCAGTCTTGAGTTGCTCCCTTAAACCATATGCATCCATTTGAACTCCCAGATCTTCCTCAAGCTGTTAGGCTCTATTAGGAGGAACTTAGCTCTGATACCAATTGTTGATAACTAAGAGGGGGGGGTGAATCAGTTATCCTAATTATTTCTTCTTTTGAACTTTCTTATTAATCAAAGCATCATTGAATAAAACAAACAAACATTACCATGAAATGAGAAACACATGACACAGTATTTTTGATGTGGAAACCCGGTTAAGGGAAAAAACCATGGGGTGATTAACCCAAAGATTTTTCTCTGTTAGAAGAATAAGGAATTATAAGATGGCACTTGCCAATTAGGGCTCACTGCCCGAGCACACTGCTCACAAAGAGGCACACTGCCTACAAGGAGACACACTGTCTACAAAAGAATGTTATACAATGCTTGAACTGATTGGAAGCATCTACATATGCTGGAGTTCAGTTCTGGTTAGGCTCAGTATACTGATCTGCTGCACTTCATCTTTCCTCTGCTCTTTATTCTGCTTTCCTTTCACATACTGGATCTTTCTTATTACTTCTGCTCTACTCTACACTTATTCGCATACCCCATAACACAACTACACTTCTCACAACAAAATCCATCCTCTATTTATATCCGCACTAGTGATTTCATTATCTTTCTAGTCGGCACCCAGAATAATCTATCTTCTCACAAACTCTATTCTGTCGGCTGAATCCTTGCATATCAAGTAATGCAGATCAAGCATATAGTTGTAGATGTCATTAATCATGTCGGCCAAACATGATTCATGCCTTCACAACCTTTACCATCAACAGTAACACATCCAGAAAATAGTCTGATACTCTGTCAGTCAGTTCTTCCTCTGTTCTCACTGTCTCTCAGGAATCCGGTACTCAACTATTCATATCTTTTTCTTTGTCCATCACCGGAGGCTAAATCCTTGGAATATACTACTCAAGGTAGTCCTCTTGACTTCCCCAAATCCGCACTGCACCAAGACACTTCCTCTGAGAGATCCAGACCAATCTGTCGGACCTTGCCACATGCTCTGTTCTTGTTCACCGGACCACAACAATCTTCATTTTGACTTCCGGTAGAGACACACCATGACTTGCGGATATGTGGGATGACCTTTGTTGCCATCAATGACAACAACTATGAATCCATATAGTGTCTCTTGCCAACAGTTTTTCCCTGCATTCCTTCAATACACCAAGAATGCTTCATTCTTTCTCCTTGCAAGAACCTGACTTCCTATAGGATACCATTTCTTCACACTTCATATCCACTTCCACCATTGACTTCTACACCATTCCTTAATGGAATTCCTCCATCTTACATAACCTCTTCCTTCCACCCAATTCTGAAGTCCATATCCTGTACCCCCTCATTTCTTTGCAACTTCTCTTAGCAACCTAACCTACCTCAACAACTCCCCTATAATTCTCAAGTTTTCCATTAATGACCATTTGAGGTGTGATAACAAGGTAGATGAACTTCATATGCCTCAAGACTTCTGTGGACCCCTCCATGGTGAAATCTTTGTACCAAAGCATGGGCAAATACTCCAAATGAGTATGACTTCAAGTGAAATCCATGTGAATATGACACATATAGGCATGTAGGACCATTTTATGTGTAAATGACCAAAGCCCTTCTTCCCAAAAGGTTGTTTAATGAATTGAACAAGATATATAATACATTTTTGCATTCATTTGGCAAAGGAATTTTTTTTGAATGTGGAGTAGAGATAAAGAAAAGAAGAAAAACATGTGTGAAAACCAGGGTTTCTTCCAATAATAGGTTCTTGAGTATTTTATTGTAATTTATTCTATTTTTTTCTTAAGGAGTATGAGAGGACATTGTAATCCTTAAAAAACTAAATTAATGTGCATATTTTTCACCTTTTCAACTATCTCCATGAACATTCTATAAACTTTTCGTATTCTGGTAATTTACCCTTGTCACATTTGTTGATTTGAGTGTTGTTCTTGATTAGTTAATTACTGGATATTGTAAAACACCTTGCAATGCTTTTGTAAGGTATCTTTTCATGATAATGTGTGAAGTCTTTGAGTTTTTTATGGATTATTAAAGAATGCTTGAGTTGATGTTCTACAATTTCTTCTATCTACTTATTTGCATGTGTAGAGCCTAGCTTATGCATTAAACCTTTAGATATAGTCTTTGTTGATATCTTTAGTAGGTATCATAGTTTGATTACATTAGTGTCCCCTTTTTTGAGAATCTAGACTCTACTACCCTCATTGGATAAAGGTGTCGATCTTCCATCTATTCAACCTCCCTTTTTCCTTCAACACACCAAACACAACAAAATATTAATCTTATATGTGTGTGTATTGTTTGTGTTACTCAAGTCCATGTCTAGATGTATGCATCCACATTAGGGGCTATCAAGGAATCATGTTTAAACTCTATGCATGGTTGTGTATCTACTCACTAAAGGTGTAATAGACTTATGTTCTTCAAACCATCATACATGTAATTAGAGAAAAAAAATTGGTGTATCCTAAGCATTGGGTATGGTTTACATCAAGGTTTAATTTCATGATATTACTTGTTCTATCCTTTTACACATTATGGAGTATCCCTCTTGGTCTTGCAGAGCTAAAAGAAGAATAAGAGGCCTTACCCACCTTGCTAATGTTATCCATCATTGCCCAACCTGAACATAAGTTGATGGTCTTTTCTTGAGTTTGACACACTTGGCACTCAAGAAATTATTGAATTTGGGGATTTGGGAATCTCAAATTTGGGCACCAACAAAACTAGCATTGTTTCCAGGGAGGAATTAAGTTCTTGGTTGATATCTTGAGTTCTTTGTTGATAAAGAAAATTTAAATTCTTCCCAAGTCCAGAGAGTAGTGACTCTGTTCAAGTTGAACCCATCTAGAAAGTAAGATACATAATTAAAAATGGAAAGAGTGAGGCATTCAAAGAATTTACAAGAACCTATTGATATGGAAACACACTCAGTAAGACAATGTACTACCTATAGAGCTACAAACTAAGGTATGTCTACTAGATGTGCACTTTTCAAAGGAATGATGTCGGTCCTTTTATTAGAGATAATGAGCATGTTGATTTAAGGGATCAATATCCTTACACTTAAGATGATTCTAGTGATAAAATGATTATATCTAATAGAAGAAACCATAGACATGAATATGGCATGCCAAGTCATTCAATGAATTGATGACTAGAAGGGATTAAAACATATCTCAATAGGCACAATATAAATATTTGAATGCATCATATTTTAAAATATAAAAACTACATGATGCCAATGCTACCACACAAAAAAAAAATGAGCATAGGGAAAGGGAGATTGATGAAAGATTGGATTTTCTCGATCACATTAGGTAAAGACAAAGAGAACCACAAGCTCAAATTGATTTGAAACAAGCCTAGCTTGCCTAAAATCCTCAACAACAAAATTAGCCTTAGCATCATAATATTCCTAATCAACTTGCAACAAATCAATAACAACATAACTAACAAAATATGAGAAACCATAATAGGAGGCATGCTCAAAGATTTTACCACCAAGAAAACCACTAAGGATGGAGAGATATAGGAAATTAGAATTCTATGGTATCTCTAATTATCTAAATCTAATATCTAATGAGATTAGGGGGAAAATACCCAAGTTCCAAGGTAGCAATGTTGTCACTGGTGAAGAACACCTAAGATGCTTCATCAATATAATAGATGAATATGAAATTAAAGATGATGATGTTATGATGCAGTTGTTTGTGTAGTCTTTAGAGGAAAGTGCAAAGGAATGGTATAGAAGTCTTCTTGACAGTAGCATAGATTCATGGGAGTCTTTAGACTGTAGTATGGAGACAAGATTGATCCAAAATTTTCAATCCATGAGTTGATAGCCATCGAGAAGGGTGCAAATGAAACTATTGTTGAGTTCAATAATATATTTGTCATCATGAAAATGAGGAAGGTACCTCCCAATTTGAGGTCTAATGAGTCAATGTGCTTAGTTCTCTATTGTGGAGCATTTGATGCAAAATTATGATATTGCCTTCGTGATAAGAACCTCCAAACTTTGAGAGAAGCTTATATCATGGAAATTAATATAGAAAGCAACATGAGAGCATATGGAAAGAATGTTAAAATAATAGATGTAAAGATCTTGAATCTAGATGCTATTAATTAAAACAAACCCCTCACCACTAATGATAAAATTAACAAGTTGATGGGAGCTATGAAGGATTTATCCCATAGGGTTGAAAGAAATGAGAAGGGCCTACCTTCTAATGTTGTTGCTGCTACTCATTTTAATGAAGGACAAAGTTTACATAACATGACTTATAATACTGATTGGTCTAAAAGGCTATGATAGAATGAAACATAGGTGGTTCCTAGGTAAGGAAATCCAAAGCACCAAGAAAAAGATACTCTCGATCCTTTGAGGAAAGATCATGTGAATGTTCAAGATGATTCACTATGGTGTGAAGCATGCTTTTTTTCCCCATGATCCAGGAGACTATGCTATTCTAGCTGCACTACTGAAAGAGAAATAATTTCCCAATGATGAGGGAAACCCTGAGTATTATGAAGATGATAATGTGAACCAACTTGATGCTTATGATGGTGATGAATTCTTTCAGTTTGACCATGAAAATCATCATAACCAATATGAACTATCAAGCCATGATTTTAAAAACCTCAAAGAACTCATGCAATAGAGATATAAGAGGGTGAAATCCTCAAATGAAGATATTAAGACTCTTACTAATGTTGTTGTCATGCAAGTGCAGAGTGAGTATCAACTGAGAGGAAAGTAGGTAAATATAAGAAAATAAATTGGATTTACAACTACCTGTAAATAAATGAAAATAAAAAAATGAACATTGATACTAGGAGGAAGGACATTGTAGAAAAGAGTGTGAACAAAATTACATAAAGACCAACACAAAAGAAAAGATCAACTATGCTTCAAATGCCTATGCAAAAGAAGTATGTTCCAAAAAACAAGATTGTAGATGTGCAAGCTGACAACAAGCTGAGATAGGCAAAGAATAGTCCACTAGAGGAGAAAAATATAGGCAAGGTAAGTGGAGACATCAATGATGGAAAGTATGCCACTACAGATCTCACCATGTAATGCCTTTCATCCTTGATACTCATACAACAACTATTCCCTTATCTACTCCCTTTCTTGAATATGTTCCCATTGACATGGCTCTTACTTTAAGCCAAATGAAATTCCTAGTACTAGTACAAGAGATGCTTATAATCCCTGGACATAAAGATAGGGTCCTACAATATATCAATTCCCCAACCATACTTGAAGACCATACAAATCCTTTAGATGATTTTATTAATAATATAATTGCAAAGAAAAGTTCCTAAAAAATGCCTTAGGCCTACCTTGGTACGATGTCTATAAGTAATCAAACCATGGTTGATCTCGTTGGTTCCCCAACTTGTTGCCAATAATCTCTAATAAAGTATGAGTTCCTATGCTCAAGATTGATGTAAGGTTGTCCAATGAACGAGAGAAATTGATGTATTCTCCCCTGCTCTTTAGGCTCTGTAAAACCAAGGTGGATACCCCTATTTGATACACTGGTTTAAACAAAGAATATATTTTCACACAACATGTAACAAATACAATGATTCATACACTATGATGAGGATTTGTAAGATTAGAGACAATCACCATTACATCCCCTGTATCATTGACATTTCAGTATGAATGAAACCACATAATTTATAGAATTAAGTTAGTTCTCATTTGAGTTTTCTATGTTTGAAAGTAAATGGGTTGGGGGAATTCACAACATATAGATTGGTGCCTTCTAAGGGATCACAGAGTCCTCTTGTATTTCATAATAGCAACATCCCTGATGGTTTTCTTAGTTATTATTACCTTACAATAATAAAACCCACCGTATATGTTCTAACAATTTAAAATCTTAATAATCCATTTCAAATCCCATATCTCCTACAATTATCAGTAACAAATTTCCATTATTCCTTGAATAAAAACTAACACTAATCATAGTTTAACACAAGAAATGTGTGCAAATAAGTTTATAACCCTTGGTTACTTCATTCAAAGAGATGCAAGAAAAATAACTGGAGACGATACAAATTGGAACCATACACTCATACTATTCATTTTAGGGATAAGTGTTACAAGACACAAATTGAAAAAGAACAAATACTATAAATTCCAAATAATGATACTTTATAAAATAGAGTTTTTCCTTGTTTTTCCCCCTTTACATTATACAAACTTCATCCTTTTATATAGAAACTATAGAGAAAGATCTCCATGGATGGGTGACACTTGTCATATTACAATAGCCCAATAAACAACCTTTAGATCATATAGGAATGTGAAACATGGATTCACTTGGGAGAGGTTCACGTTCTCCCATAGGCTATTAAAATATTCAGTTAGAACATAACAATATTCTACTGCATATGCTGATGTGGAGCCCGTGACTAAGTTGTCATGGTGATGTGGAAGAAATCCACCTCTGCTAGTGCTAATACCATGCAAGGAGAAGCTGTTATTGGACTGGCTAATGCTGCCACTTGCAACTTAACAAATGGACAAGTGAGCACAGAGATTGTTTGTAGGAAAATTAGAACCTTCAGTCCAGGCAAGGAAACTTCAAATGGAAGGAGGGAATAATGAGGTGATATGACACCATCTTCTAACCCACCTCTATAGCTCTAACAAGAAACTTGGACCACTTCTTAAAGAGTGACTCGTTACAAGGGAGTCCTTATCATCCATTTCAAATGGGTGAAAGGAAGTTGATAATCAACCAGAAGCAACTGGTAGCTATTCATCATCATTCCATTTCTACCCATTTTGTTCATGGAGTTCATAGATAGACGACTCCAATTCTTCATTTTGTAGAAACCGGGTAACTCAAAACTGACAAAACAACACAACCTCCTAACCATGACAACTGCCTATTCTTGAGAAACTCAATTATACTAAGTAGTTAGCATAACAACTTCCCAAGAAGCCTCACAAACAAAAATGACCATAACAGTAGCATTTACAAGCTCTTTTATAATCATATAATGTTGATGATTATCCCATTAATCACACTTATATTTGGCTTTATGCAAAGCAAACTCATTATCTTTCCTACCAAACTGTCTAATGATATCTGCAAAATTTTGGGAGATAGAAGTATATCACACTTCAATGGGGATTTGAAATGTGCCTCTAGGATGCCAAAATGTCAAATCAGCTCAAGTTTCAAGAATACTGGCAAATCCAGTTGGAAAAATATTCATCAGATGGCCACTTATATTCTAGAATCTTTGCTAGCTTATTTTGGTGGGTCTGTTATCTAGCATCTAGTAATACTTTAGCTTGCTTAACAAAGCCTTCCAACCCTCATTCCAATTTTAGTAAGTTATCCAATTTTACATTACATAAAATTTGGAGAAAATAGAATGCCACATAGCTTGGAAGAGTTCAACAACTCTCCAAGTGACACATCGCCACATAAGGTGGCTTAATACAAAGTGTAGAATAATAATATAAGGAATAGAACTACCTTGACAACATAGTTCACGGATACAATAGCTTTGGGAAAAGGACCAATATTATTCCAAAGTGATGGATGTAGTATATTAGTGATGGTTTAAAATTGGGATGAAATAATGCCCAAAAAATAAAAAATGAATGCTAAGACTACATTTACTACATCTACACAAAATAATTATATACAATGGCATAAAAGTGCCTCATGTTGTGGGTGTGTTTAAATATCTGATTTTAAAAAAAATACACGTCCAACATAATAAAACTACAAATAGAACTAAATAACTAACAATGTTAAACTACACCCGACATAATAAAAAATCAAATAAAACTAAATACTAAATTATAGATGATATAATAAAAAAATAATACTAATAAAACTAAATTAAATAAATTATATAACTAACAATAATAAATAAACTATAGTTGACAGAAAAAAATACAAATAGAACTGAAAAATTAACAATAATAAACTAACCCCACATTAAAAAAATATACAAAAGAAGTAAATAACTAACACTAATAATCTACAAGCTACAAAGACACAAATAGAACTAAATTAAGTAAATTATATAAGTTACAATAATAAACTATCGCTGACATAATAAAATAAATAATACAAATACAACTAAATTAAATGAATTATATAACTAACAATTAAAAAACTATAAGCCTCTAAATATCTTTTACATAGATTTATCTACAATAGATATGCCAATGTAAAACAAAAGTATAATAATAATACAATGCATATACATTTATACCTTACAATTTAATCTACTTTAATAAATGACCCCTCAAAAAATTAAACTTTGTAACCTATATTTAAATCAATTACAAATTTTTATACTATTTGATCATGGGTCCAAACAGTTCAATCTTAATAAATCAAAGTGGCTATCACCATATTTCAAATTATTTGAAGTATAGTTGGTGACGAATAGTGATGGTGTGACTTTTTCCAATCCTTTTTTATAAAAAATATGGTGTATTATTAAACTTTAAAGAATAGTGATGGTTACCAACTATTGGAATTTTTTATCGATCCGATTTCCTCCAATATTTAAAACCATTAGTAATGTATAATAAGAAAAG
Source organism: Cunninghamia lanceolata (assembly GCA_027924645.1). Lineage (NCBI taxonomy): Eukaryota > Viridiplantae > Streptophyta > Pinopsida > Cupressales > Cupressaceae > Cunninghamia > Cunninghamia lanceolata. The sequence continues at coordinate 12,925,029 of BSBN01000469.1, read as the reverse complement.
ACAAATGGAATCAAATGGGACTTAATTAATGAGAAGAATTTCTGTTAGTTGCAATCTAAATACAGTAAGTACCTGCATGATATTCTAAGAAAATCATGGTTAGTAGTTGCGCACCGTCTTCGAAGCCGCGTTTGGTTGTCCCAATGCGTTTATGATAAACAAAAAACAGCGTAGGTCGGAGCTCAACTTGGCCAAAAAATTGCACGGATTTTACAGTTCTCGTTGGATGCCAATACCGGACAACCTATCGTGGATAAACGAGCTCTCGACACAGAATTTCACATAACAAATTACTGTTTCTGAGAGAACGGTTATAAATGCGAGTCAAACACCGACAATATAGTTTCAAATTGGCACGTAAAAACATCAAACTTCCAGCTAATTTCGAGCTGACAGGCAGGAAATAATAATGAAATAATCGATCCAAGGATAGATAAATGCTGACGGGTCACGGGTATGAGGTGAAGCAGCAGTAAATCATTCACGAGGCCCAACTCAGTAATTAGATCCAGTCCAATGCCTGTTAGCTTCACAAAGGAATCTATGGATCCTAATTCATTTGCTGTTAGGTTGTAAAACTACGTCATATCTGCACATGCTGTGTTGGATTTATTGTTCCGAGAATATATTATAGACCAAAATTGCATGCGTGTGGGTTCCTCTGTAATTGTGTAATTGGGAGCGGGACCCATGCTGATTCAAGCGTATTCTATAACGGTTATCTTCTTGCATTGAAATAGCCCTCATTAGATCCTGTCTTCCCCGTGCTCAGAACAGGAGAAACGCCAAGAGTCGTAGGATCTAATTACTATCTGTTCCTGCTGCACAACAGGTATGTGTAATCTCTGCCATTCTTTTCATTACATTCAACTTTGGCCTCGAGTGTTTACAGATGCATTTTAAAAATACTTGATCTCTTGTTCTCTTACGGGTTGTTGACAATATACACAATGTATATATCATAACGGAATGCAGTGATAGTTTGCTTTCTTTTAGATCTAGATGGAGGCAGGATTGGGGTAATGGTGACATCACCAGAAGCATGTCTGTGGGATAGCAATTTTGTGAGATTGTAATTTTTTGTTTGGTTTCAGGCTTGTTTATTGACAGCATTTCTATTGGCAAAAATACTGTGCATACTTTTTTTATTGATATTCGAATCACAAATCGTCAGCAAGAGGATAAAAATGATCTACAATTGTAGAACCAGGTTTTTCACGAAGGCGCTGGTTCTATATTTCTCTTTTTAAGGCGAACCAGACTTTTCTGCTGGGTTAATATTGTGTATCATTTTTATCCTTTTCCTAATTCCAAAACACCATGGAAAAAATTTATACATAGTTTTCCTCCAAATTTTTTCACAAATCCAACATTCTCTAGGTTATGCTAGTGTCCCGCTTGATCGGATCTACGAACACCTTTAGTTGAAATTGTGCCCACATTTTTGCTGCAGGCTTTTTTAATAGCATTTTAACCATTGATGTATTGAAGTTGAAACCAAAGGGATCCAAAAAAAAAAACTCACAAAGGAGATACTGATCTTATTCTATATTTTGAAGGCACATAATTGATTTTGATTGTGGTGGATGCAGAGACAAGAATGGGGTCCAAGCAGAGAAGCAATATGCTATATTTTTTATGTTTAGTGTTATGGGTGGGCATTGCGCATTGTGATACCAACACATCTGCTCCCACCACCGCCCCTGCGGCGCCTTCGCCGTCGAAATCAGCACCACTGGCGGCGCCGCCCGTCTCCACCCCGCCTGCCAAAACTCCATCGAAAGCGCCTCCTGCAAATGCTCCCGCTTTGGCACCAGTGGCGGCGCCGACAAAAGCTCCTCCTTCAGAATCTCCGGCAGCTGCTCCACCTGCGGAAACCCCAGCAACTTCTTCACCGGTGTCTGCACCAGTCTCCACTCCTCCGGTTGAATCTCCTCCGCCGACTTCCGTTCCTCCAGAGGCCTCACCGCCCACCGAAGTTCCTCCAGTTTCTTCACCACCGAAAAAAGCACCGACACCTTCACCACACAAGAAGGCACCTGCACCGCCACCGAAAAAGGGCAAGAAGGGGAAAAAGAAGGCGCCTGCACCTGCCCCAAGTCCCGCTGCGCTGGGCCCCCCTGCCCCTCCACTGGCTCCACAGCCTTCTTCCTCAAGCGATTCAGTTTCCCCGGCATCCGCACCTATATCTGATAAATCGGTAACTTACTCTTTCTTCTCATTCATCATACCCATTTTACCCATTTTTAATGCTTCATGATCTCAACTGAGGTTTTCTGTTGGAATTGCAGAAGGGAGAAATGAAATCGTTCGGTGCGGGCGCCGTTTTGGCAAACCTCATTCTTGGCTCTTACCTCCTTTTCCTCGCGTAGATGTATCTTGCTTAGCGCTGATGATTGATTTGAAGTTTATTTTCGATCTGACTGTATGGAATTACAGTGATTTTTTTTTGGTTCGCCGTTGATCCTCATTATGTTATTCGTTTTACTGGAGTCGATGCTCCGATCTTGGATTACATCCTATCCTTTCAATAATAAAGGGACCTTTTTTCGGAGGCGTAATGAACGAGCGAAAATAAACGTCTTTATTTAGTTTTTCCAATGTGAAAGATAATAAAATATTATGTCTTTTTATTATTATATTGAATAATTTGAGTTTGATTTTATGCAACTTTTTTGGTATAAAAGTATAAAATATTATATAAAGTATTCTAAATTAAATAATACTTAGATAATGGATATTAGTGTACAATTGGAATTTATATCAATATTTTAATGAACTCAATTTATCAATAAGTTCCCCTTTTTAAGATCTCAACTAGTAAATGAAATTTATATTACTAACACCTTAATATCAAAATGAACTTTTTCTAAATTCATACTGATTTTTCTCAACCAAAATTCTAAGTGCCTAGGAGAAAAAAGTTTATGAATTGAAACAAAGATTCAATAAATTATTTCCATCTAATGTGATACTAACCTATAATAAGAATTGGTAACTTTTTCTAAAATATTTTAAACTTGGTTAATGTGTCTTTTAGAGGATCAAGGTTTATGATTATCTTCTATCATGAGAGTGTCTACAAATAAAACCAAAAGAAAAAGGCATTCTTGTTTTCCCACATACCTTCGATGCATACTTTGTTGTACAAGTCTAGGAGCTACCCAATGTAAGAAATGAAAGTTATTTTTGTTTAAGTGCTTTTATTGAAAATGAACTTTTAGTTGCTTTCATTTCATTTTGTTGCTTTAAACACAACTTCTTCCTAAGCTTCCTAACCCCTACACCTTCTCAAATGCAAGAAAATTATTTCTAACTAGAAATAAATGACTTTAGATTTGGGGAATAACATTTCAAAGTGTTCACTAAAATTTAAAAATTTTGAACAACAATTTAAAAAGTTTAAGTAGGATAGTTTTGGAATGAAATGCCATATTCTTGACTTTACTATGGTGAGTATAAATTCTAGTTGTACTTGGTATAGAGCAAACTCCCCAACCTATTCTGCATGCACAATAAATGATGAGCATCATCATCATCCCCAACTTACAGAATAGAGTGTACAAGCTCTAACATGCATTGATTACAAGCTAGATAATGTGTTCCCTCCATTGTTGCTAGAGTGCACAAACCATTCCCACTACCCCTTTCCCATTATATTAACTTTCAAATTTGACTAGTACATTTAGAACAATCTCCACCATTTGTCTCCTACACATGGTTGTAGTATTAATCTTGATGCATAAATTATTTAATCCCAAATAACATAGTCCAAATAGAAATAATTGAAAACCTATTATAGTATCTTCTCATGCTTAATGACTTTAATTAGCATGTGGTACCACTATCCAAAATCATATTCATTCTCTTTTTAGCTCAATAATCAACATTTTATTGTTGCTTCTTTTTCTATGTGAAGGAAGTCCTGCCAAAGAACTTCATAAATCCAACAATGTTTTTAACTACAAATTATCAATTAGCTAAGTATGCAATATAGTATTGTATGATAATCACCTCAAGACATGAGGTATAAATAGAGATAGAGACAGAAACAATACAATGACACTCAAAAACAAAGAAAAAACTAACTAAAAAAATTGTTACATACATAAGAATGTATAAATATACTTAAATTTTAATATTTAACTGTTATTGCTAAATATAAAGCCTATAATTTACTATCACAAACTACTACTATAGATTAGTATTTTCTATTTCAACTAATTAATAAAGCTTCAATGCATAGGCAACTTGATCCTTATTATTTTTTTCTTTGGACTTTGGTAAGAAAGCTCTCTACTACACAAAATTGTATTTTAAAAAAAAAGTTATATAAACATTAGCAAATTACATGCTTAAATTAGTGTTTTATTTTGTTTTATTAACTCTCACCAACTAGTTACTATCCCAAGAGGAGGAAATCAACACAATCTACATGAAATATTTAAGAAGCTTCCATTGGAAGTTTCCCCATTAAAAAGGGACATGTATAGAGACACGAGGAAATGCTAATTGAAGTCTTCTAACACCTCCAAATGTGTTTCCAAGATAGTGATGTGTTTCTAAGGCAATAAATGACTACTAGGGGTAAGGGTAATGATTTTTGGGTAACAAATTAATATATTATAACTATAAACAAGGTGTATAGAGTTGAGTGCACTATATGGAAAAAAGAAATTAAAACAAAAACAAAAGTCTATCCCAATATTTCCACTAAAGGTCTTCAAAATATAACTACCTTGCTAAAGGTCTAATGAAGGATACATGCTAAGTAATTGGTTACTCTTGCGAAATTGGACCACTAAAAGCAACACCAATGAGTAATTTCTATAGCCATTAGTGTTGGTTTGCTACCTATTTTTTCACATTTCATGCCTTCAGTATTACCCCTGGTCCTTATTTTTCCCATCATCGATAATCATTCTAAGATTTCCTTCAATTAACCCTAGTAGTAAAGTCATGCTTTGTGTTGTGTTTCATGCCCCTCTTAGTCTTGGCACTATGCATTTGTGTTGAGTTTTCATGTTTTGGGGCTATGAGGTTAGCATGCAGACCATTGAGGAGTTTCATAGGTCTAGCACAATTGTGTAATTCTTGTAAATTGCTCACCCACCTTCACTTTCCACATACTTTACATTGTAAAACTCTAGAGTCTCCATGCAATTTTGCAATCCTTGTAAATTGCTATTGCATATCTACCTTTTGCTTCTCCACCATTCTTCTCCCCTATAGACTTCTTCCTCCCATTTGCACCCCATTGTGGGTTGTTCACAAACTTGTAAGCTCTGTCTACTTTACATTACAAAGCATTAGAACTCATGCAATCTTGTAAAAAACTTCAATTGCATCTCAACCTCCACATCTTATACCCCACAATGTTGACAAACTTTCCTACCTCACTTGCAATTTGCATCTCTATTTCTGAATGCCACTTCCTCACTAAGGACTTGTTGCAAACCTTTTGCCCCTTCCTACAAATTGCTTCCTTGTGTCCCAACTCCACTACTCACTAGTTCTATGGACTTTGTTGCTTTCTCTACAAAATTAAAAATGTGAATTGCTTCCCCACCTCAATTTCTTGTCATTTCAACATAAGTCCATATCAACCTCCTTGCATTCACTTACACACCTTTAATGCCCTCATATATGATATTCATTTTTTTCTATTGATGTCTCAAGACGTGAATCAATATATGCTCCCAAAAATGACTTCGACCCCATCAACTAAGAAAATAAAGAATGCATCAAAATGTAGGGCTTTTGCTCTACACATACCACAAGAAAGTCTAAGAAAAATCTTTGCACATGGCTTTGCAATTTTATTTATCTTGAAAGTGTGCATGAGGCAGATCCTTGTCCAAAAACATCACAAAGGGAAAATATCTTACATATATTAAGTTACATACACAACTTGAATTTCTACTTCAAGGATGTTGTTGTACAAACCAACATTGGGGCTTAGTGACAAGTATATGAGTCTCATAATACAATAGGGTATGGTTCATCTTTCAAAAGTCAAATGTTGCATCTTGCTATTTCTCTTCACCCATCTCACATTCAACCTTAAGGAACACCCACTTGTCATAGTAGAACCTAAAGAAGAAGAAGAGGCTTTCCCCCTCTTATGCATTGGTCCATTTTTTCCATTGTTCGATCATAAGTCCAAGTCATTGATATCCTATGCTAAATTTCTCTAGACCTAAGTTTTAGTGTTTCCTTTAGGATTTGTGGAGTTACAACTTTAAGAACCAATAATTAGAACCTCCTTCAATAAGCTATCCTTTTGTAGATCTAAGAGATATGCCAAACACCTTAATAGTACTAGCAAAAGTATTATAGAGATAGAGTGTTTAAAATTGCTACTATAGAAGAGTATCTAAATATTGGCTAGCAACAATATAATCTAATTGAAAAGACATTTGAAAGCATTGAAGATGGAAGAAGATACCACAAAATTTGCATGAAGCAATAAACTATATTTCACAATCTTTTAGACATACTTTGTAATCTAGTGGCATTCAAATTGGCCATAGGCAAACTATCATATCTAAAGTAGGATTCCAACATGACCATACTAAGCTTAGAGGTTGAGATGGAATAAATCAACTAATTTGAAAATATACACTTTGAGTTGTATCTGTTGATGCTCATACATACTAAATTTGAATTAGAACTACATCTAGATTGATAATATATGATCTTCATTATAATTATACTTTGAAAGTAGTAATAACAGTTACTATTAGCAAACTTGAATGCTAGAGAAACATTAACCAAGTAGTCTGAGATTGCTCTAAATTTGAACATCTTTCAAATTCATATAGAGGCAACATGAGAGTGTTTAGAGGTGCATAAACAAAAATCTTAACTATATTCAAACTATCAATGACTAGTGGCATTGAAGCTTCAAAGCTCATTAAATCAACTATGATAATATTTGTAATTCTATTTACACCAATGTTTATCTAAAATATTTGAAGATAATACTAGCTTAAAGAACTGAAGTTCATGCTTGCAAATCAACTTTGCTTAAGGATATTACTACAAGGACTATTCAAAACATTATGTATATTCTTATCAAATTTTATAGCCTCATAAAAATCATTAATATTTTTTTTTGTAAATTCTTATCATATGTTATGTTTATGCTGGCAATTATCAATTTTTATCATTTTACATCTAGGCATTATGGTAGCAAGTAAGAGGAAATCAAAGGCTAAGGACAAATTTTCCAAGGGGAGTTAAATTGAATGTTGTTGACTTCAATGAGGGTGAAACTTTAGTCTACCCATATGAGAATAACACCGATTCTAATCCAATTACAAATAATGGAAAAATTATGGATGTTGTTATCAATTCTGTCAACCAACATAAGATGAACACAAAGTCCATTAAAAGGAAATGTACACGAGGAAATGAATAGTGTTATGATGGATGGGAGGACAATATGGGTGTATGCACAAAGATGGGGGACCAAAAAAATGTTTTGGAGGTAAAATAAAAGATAACATGCTCATGTGTTATAACATGAGCACACTAATCCTCTATTGTATTATAAATGCAAGCAAATTATGAATGCCATATTAAAAAAAAGTAGTAGCCCAGAGCTACCCTTTCTCATTTTATTTTATCAATTGGCAGTAAAACATGAGTGAGGAAAAGCATGACCACACTTTTAAGTCAAATCCAAGCCTTCTCCACCTCATCAATAATGCCTCAACATGCAAGAGGTAATTTATTATAATTTTTTGATAATTTAGTTATGATTAAAATATTTTTTCTTAGATTAGTTTTGATTTGTTGAATTTTTCTTTTTAGCCAATCCAAACCCCCCTCCACCTCAAATCTCTCCTTCACTTGATTAAATGCATGGAGAAAATGAGGGAAAAGAACATAACCAACAAACCTCCCTCAAACTCCTCTTGCAATTCCCATGCATCCTCCTAAAACACAAGAAAATATTTTAAGGATAATTGAAAATAATAAAATTGAGCTTAATTGCTTGTGTCCACATACCCTGCCATTATTGCACACCATGAAACTACATTTCTCTCAAGCATTCTGTCAAACACTTGTCATGCATCCTCTATATGATTGCATTTTGCATACATATCAACAAGAGGAGTTGCAAAACACAAACATATGGTTGCAATCCATACTCAAAAATATTCAATATATTGCAGGATATGTTCAACATAGATTTGCTGAAAAGGCCGAAAAATGTTTTAAGCAAATGCAACTGGCGGGTGTAAATCCAAACTCCTCAAAAATATCTTGAAAGACCATTTAATGAAAAGATTACATGCATTGGAAGTTTATGATTCTGTTTTACCTTGACAGTTTATACTGTGTTTTCTGGAGGTTTTAGCTATGTGGAATATGACACATTGGTGGTTCAAGTATTGTCCTTATCAAAATTTACAATGCTTCTTTTAACTTGTAGCACAAACTTACGTGAAACCATCTATTTTTTTTTATCTTTATTTCAATTTTTGGAGGCCACATCCTCAGCATGCTCCAGCTAGAAATTATACACAAGACCAAACATAACGAGACAACATCTCTTTCTCTGTAGCTAAACAGATTACTAAAAATCTGCCAATGCCAAGAATTATCTTTCACGTCTTAACACAAACAAAAAGAGGTGTCTTCCAATTTATATTCATACCTAAGGTACTATAGTCTTGAAAAGAATAATGGAGATTATCCTGTATCATGTTATTGGACTTATAGCACCTATATTTTCTTTGAAATAGATTTGGTATGTACTCGAAGTTATGGCCCAAAATCTTTCTGTAAGCTAGGTCTTGAGCAGGTTTGATACTTATTAGAAATTACTAGGAGTAGTTGCTTATTGAATTCGGCGTCCTCAAATAATTTGATAATTATGTTCCGTCTCATATAGGAACACGACATCTTTGATTGGAATTAGAGTAAAGATTTTCCCCGTATTTCTACTAACCAATGAATCACAGGTAGAAGCACAATGTAGAGGCCTGCCACTTGCTCTAAAGGTGATTGGGAATTCCTTGCATGGTGAACCCCATCCAATATGGAAGAGAGCAAAGGACAAGTTTTCAAAAGCAGAAGCTGTATCAGATTATCATAAAGACAGGCTTCTCAGATGTTTGGAAACTAGTATTGAATTTGTTTTGTGTTAGGTGTTGACCAACTCTGACTCTGAATTTTTATGATCATTGATGTGTGGACTCTCTCTCTTATGCAAAACTCTGCTGAAATACTTCTCTGTAGTAACATCTGTAATTTCATAAGTTATTTTTTATGTGTTTACGTCTCCCTGGATGTAAACAAGCATAGCCTTGATAACTCCAATCTTCAAAACAAAAAGAACAAAAAAATAGAGCATAAAAGGTAGGGATTTATTGATTTGTAACTGAACTTTAGTCTCGTTTTGGATGACTTGTTTCAACTAATCTGCACTTGCCATCCAGCCATGGCACTGACAATTGGCTGTGGCTCTTGGTGCTGAAAGTAATTCTGTTTTGAACCTACAGAATAGTAAGATATGGAAGAGATTAGTATTTATTTTTGAAGTTTGAAACACCGTACTATAGATTATTGACCTCTATATAACTGCCTCCCACTATACAGAATCATCCACCCTTCAATTTTCTAGCAAGTGTTCACTTTAAATTTTCTGTTATTTAACTGAATTTTTAAGATTTCCCGAAATTTCTACAGGCTAGAATTTCTCTCAGGAAATACCCACAAATCATCTACTCATAATAGATCCACTCCAAAAAAAATTGCATTGCTGAAGTTTGGCAACTAAATATCAAATGTCCTTAATCACCAGATCACATATAGATAGAATCAGTAGACTTTTCAATTTGATTATGTGTGGATACTTGGGTTGAAATAAAAGCTATGGTGATATTGTCCTTTGTCATCTAGTGGCAAAATTGTCGATGCACTCTTCCGAAAATGACAATATGAAGTGCCTCAAGGCTCAAAGGCCCTCATGAGGTGTGCATTGCATGGTGTTTATTAAAATGGGATTTGTAAACATCATTCATACAAGTTTATATTCGGCTTTTGTGATTACAACGAGTCTTTTCTACAAGATTGGCATGTTGTTTTGAAGAATTGTTCAATTCTTTTTAACCATGAGAGATTTTACAGCTTCATCAATTTAGTATAGCCACCCAAAAATTTACACTTCTAACTATCAAATTCCATATCATGTATAATCATTGATAAGTCCATTGTGATCTTCAAGGGCACAATCACTATTCTTTTGTAGATCCCACTCTCTGTATTTTAATTGTATACGTGCTATTTTGGCCTAATTTCCAAGAGAACTTGTTAGGCAATGCAAAATTCCAAAACTTGTTAAGGAAACCACTCTACAAAAGAAGATACTAAACTAAGTTGGAAGAAGAACAAAGTTTCAAAAATCCCATCCTTCCTGCTGAGAAACTAGAAACTTGTATGGCAATGTGATGCCAAATTTGAAATTTGTCTTTTGAAGTATACTATATTAGTGAAGATGTTCTTAAGTCAATACATGAATATCAAGGTGAGGTGTACAATGATATATACCTTATATGCCATTTCAAGAATCAATTCCAATCACATCATGTTGCAAGGATGGTGTCTGTGCAAACATGCCATTAAAGTCCCATGTTTATTGACAGAATTGACAAGCAGTGATATCATCCTTGTATGTCATGTCATTATTCAATTACAGTCACATCATGTTGCAAGGATGAGTGCCTGTGCAAACACGCCATTAAAGTCCCATGGTTTTTGACAGAATTGACACGTAGTGATATCTTCCACAAATAATGAGACATACAGTACACACAAAATCAAGTTTACTTCTTCATTGAATCAACCGATTACTTATTGAATACAACATAAATAAAATGACAGACCTTGAAACAAACATTAATTTATTGAATTGTTATTTCAAGACTCCAATAATTCAACAATGCACAACCTACCTTTTTAAATGGATGGTATGGAGATACTCACCACAGAAGTTAAGCTTCCAATTCTCCAGTCAAAAGAGGAAGGACTACAGACAATGCTATATTTATTACTGTCAAGCCAAATAATTACAGACTGAATGCTGCCATAACATAAACTTCTTGACAGGAATGCTACTTCTTGACCCATACCTGACTTACTGGACTATGACACAAATAAAATATAAATCAAGCTTTAACCGACTCTGACCAACTTTGCTTTCTTTTTCTTCCTACTCTTAACAACTTGTAAACCCACACTTTTGTACAAAGGCTGGTTTTCAAAATACCAGCAACCAATCCTGTGGGTTTACAAAATACCAGCAACCAATCCCTCCTGAAATAGGAAAAATACCAAAACCTACCTATATAGGTGAATACGTATCCCTCCTGAAATAGGAAAAATACCAAAACCTACCTATATAGGTGAATACGTTGGGAAGTAATATCAATATGTTGTTAATCATTTTCTAGTATAGATAACAAAATTTATAGCCTGTTAGATAGTGAGATCTGGCATAATGTGGTGAAGGGAAGAGGCAGAGGACAGAGAGAAAAACAGAGGGCTACAGCCCTCTACATTTGCATAAAACTTTCTAACAGAAACAGAAAGAAACAAAGATTATATAAATTATTATTGTAGGCAATTTTCTCTCACACCAAAAAAAAACATATATTATCTGCATATATTTGAGCTGCTGCTCATACATCATGAAAACAAAACACAGAGCATTACCCAGCTTTTTCTGCTACACCCAACATCCATACTAAAACAACAATCACAATACTTCTGTTTTTCAACAAAAAAAACCCAGCATACAAGTAAAACTAAAAACTAGCCTATGCTGGACTTGACAGTAAATTAAAATTGGAACAAAAAAAGGTCTGCTCTTTTCCATACGTAAGAGAGGAGATCATACTCCTGAAAGACATCTCTGCAGAAGAAATTAATGAAGACAAGTAAGGCCATACCTCACACCATACATCTTGCAGAAATATTAATAAAAACAAGACAGAATAGAGAGGACAGATCAAAGGTTGGAGAGGTCAGCAATATGTTTACAAAAGTCTTCAACATTCAATGAGATGCAATGTCCTGTCTGCTGCAATGCCGCAGGATGAACAGTGACAAAAGTAATTTCGGTTGTTGGGATTAATATTCCAACATGGGGCACACCTTGGAGTCGGTGACCGTAAGCAAGGGATGGATTTTCCGAGTCCAGATCAAGAACACTCAATATGAACTGTCTCTCCTGTGTATGTGTAAAACATGTTTACCATCAAATGAATTAGTTACAAAGTATATCAAATGAATTAGTTACGAAGTATATAAACTGAGAAGACGAAGGTGATACAATGTAAATATATCTTCAACTTTTATGTCGTTTACTTTCATATTAATGTAATAAATCATTCACGAGGCCCAACTCAGTAATTAGATCCAGTCCAATGCCTGTTTGCTTAACAAAGGAATCCATGAATCCTAATTCATTTGCTGTTAGGTTGTAAATCTGCACATGCTGTGTTGGATTTATTGTTCCGAGAATATGTTACAGACGAAAATTGCATGTGGGGGGATCCTTTGTAATTGTGTAATTGGGAGCGGGACCCATGCTGATTTAAGGCTATTATAACGGCCATCTTCTCGCATTGAAATAGCCCTTATTAGATCCTGTCTTCCCCGTGCTCAGAACAGGACAAACGCCAAGAGTCATAGAATCTGATTACGTATCTGTTCCTGCTGCACAAGAGGTATGTGTAATCTGTGCCATGCTTTTCATTACATTCAACTTTGGCCTTGAGTAGTTACAGATGCATTTCAAAAATGCTAGATCTCGTGTTCTCTTACAATGATGATTGCTTTCAACGGGTTGTTAAATATATACAATGTATATATCATAAGGGAATGCTGTGATAGTTGGGTTCTTTTCGATGTACATGGAGGCAGGATTGGGGCAATATGCTGACATCACCAGAAGCATGTCTGTCGTATATGATATCGCAATGTTGTAATTTTCTGTTTGGTTTCAGGCTTGTTTATTGACAGGACTTCATATGATATTTCTATAGATTATGTAATGAATTTGTAAAAATATTTTGGAAAAAAATTGTGAGTAGTTTTTAAAGATCACATTCTCTAATCCCTCAATTATAAGAGGATAAAAATAATACATAGAACAGCACGGAAAAAGGTAATTCTAAATCACGAAATGTATTCTCCAATTTTTTAAACAAATTCAACATTCTATAGGTTATGCTAGTGTCCCGCTTGATCGGATCTAAGAGCACATTTAGTTGAAATTGTGCCCACATTTTTTCTGCAGGCTTTTTCAATAGCATTTTAACCATTGATGTATTGAAGTTGAAACCAAAGGGATCCACAAAAAAAAAAAAAAAATCCACAATTGAGATATTGATCTTATTCTATAGTTTTAAGGCACAAAATTAATTTTGATTGTGGTTGTTGCAGAGACAAGAATGGGGTCCAACCAGAGAAGCAATATGCTATATTTTTTATGTTTCCTATTATGGGTGGGCATTGCGCGTTGTGATAGCAACACATCTGCTCCCATCACGGCTCCCATCTCCGCCCCTGCGGCGCCTTCGCCGTCCAAATCAGCACCACTAGCGGCGCCAGTGGCGGCGCCGCCCGTCTCCAATGCTCCGGCAGCGGCTCCCGCCTCCACTTCGCCTGGTGAAACTCCATCGGAAGCGCCTCCTGCAAAGGCTCCCGCTTTGGCATCAGTGGCAGCGCCGACAACAGCTCCTCCTTCAGAATCTCCGGCAACTGCGGAAACCCCAGCAACTTCTTCACCGGTGTCTGCGCCACTCTCCAATGCTCCGTCAGCGGCTCCCGCCTCCACCCCGCCTGCCAAAATTCCATCGAAAGCGCCTCCTGCAAAGGCTCCCGCTTTGGCACCGACAAAAGCTCCTCCTTCAGAATCTCCAGCAACTGCTCCACCTGCGGAAACTCCAGCAACTTCTTCACCGGTGTCTGCACCAGTCTCCGCTCCTCCGGTTGAATCTCCTCCGCCGACTTCCGTTCCTCCGAAGGCCTCCCCGCCGACTTCCGTTCCTCCAGTTTCTCCACCACCCAAAAAAGCAGCGGCACCTGCACCTGCACCGTCACCCAAAAAAGGGAAGAGAAAGCCGACAAAAAGGAAAAAGAAGGCGCCTGCACCTGCCCCTGCTCCGAGTCCCGCTGCGCTGGCCCCCCCTGCCCCTCCACTGGCTCCACAGCCTTCTTCCTCAAGCGATTCGATTTCCCCGGCATCCGCACCTATATCTGAAAAATCGGTAACTAACTCTTTCTTCTCATTCATCATACCCATTTTACCCATTTTTAATGCTTTATTATCTAAACTGAGGTTTTCTGTTGGAATTGCAGAAGGGAGAAATGAAAACGTTCGGTGCGGGCGCCGTTTTGGCAAACCTCATTCTTGGGTTTTACCTCCTTTTCCTCGCGTAGATACATCTTGCTTAGCGCTGATGATTTGAAGTTTATTTTCAATCTGACTGCATGGAATGACAGTGATTTTTTTTTGGATCGCCGTTGATCCGCATTATGTTATTCATTTTATTGGAGTGGATGCTCCGATCTTGGATTACATCCTATCCTTTCAATAATAAAAATTTAAAAAAAGGGACATTTTTTTTTTCGAGGCGTCATGAACGAGTGAAAATAAACGTCATTATTTAGTTTTTCCAACGTGAAAGATAATAAAATATTATATCTTTATTATTATATTGAATTTAATTTGAGTTTGATTTTATGCAACTCTTTTATATAAATGTATTAAAATATTATTTAAAGTGTTTTAAATTAAATACATACTTGATATGGATATTATTGTACAACTCGAATTTATATTAATTATTTTCATGAACTGAATTTGTTATATTAAAAAAATCTTGATTTTTAATAAGTAATTTCTTATATTCTAAATTATGTGCAATTAATGTTTTTTTTTTCAACAAGATCTCAATTAGTAAATAGATCTCAATTAGTAAATTAAATTTATATTAGTAACACCCAAATTTCAAAATAAACTCTTTAAATTCATACCAACTTCTCTCAACAAAAATTCAAATCTATGAATTGAACAAATTAAAAATTTAGGAGGAAAAAAGTTCCTAAATTGAAACAAAGATTTTAATAAATTATTTCCATCCAATGTGATATTAACTATAGAGATTTTTAGATCTACATAACTTATCAAATTGTTTTGCTATTCATTTTATCAAATTTTATCTTTTTATATTTTCTCTCTTATTGCATTTAACTACTATAATATTATTAGCTTGTAATCAATTAAGAAAAATTATAAGTTAATAAAACATTTTTAACTTGGGCAAATGAATTGCAACATTCTTAACTTGGGAAAACAAAAAATCATACTAACCTAGAATAAGAATCGGTGGCTTTGTTTTAACATTTTGAACTTGGTTAATGTGTCTTTTCTAGAGGAGCGGGCTTTATGAGTATTTTCTATCATGAGGGTGTCTACAAATAAAACCAAAAGAAAAATACATTCTTGTTTTCCTACATGCCTTAGATGCATATTTTGTTGTACAAGTCTAGGAGCTACTCAATATAAGAAACACAGTTTTTTTTCTTGAAAATCATATATCATGTTGTTTAAGTGCTTTTATTGAAAATGAACTTTTAAGTGATTTTTTTTTTTCATTTTGTTGCTTTGAACACAACTCCTTCAACATGATTCCCAAGCTTCCTAACCGCTCCACCTACTCAAATGGAAGAAAATCATTTCTAACTAGAAATAAATAACTTCAGATTTAGGAATAACATTTCAAAGTTTCTAGTAAAATTTAAAAGCAACAAATATAAATTTTTTAAGTAGGATAGCTTTGGAATGAAAGACCATATTCTTCACTTTACTATGGTGAGTAACAACTTGGTATAGAGAAAACCTTATTCTGCATGCACAACAAATGATGAGCATCATCATCATCCCCAACTTACAGAACATAGTGCACATGCTCTGACATGCATTGATTATAGGTTAGATAATGTGTTCCATCCATTGTTTCTAGAGTGCACAAACCATTCCCGCTATCCCTTTCCCATTATATTAACTTTTAAAATAAACTAGTATTAGAACAATCTCCACCATTTGTCTCCCACACATGACTCTAGCATTAATCTTGATGCATACATTATTTACTCCCAAATAACATAGTCCAAATATAAATAATTGAAAACTTGTTACTAGTCCCTTCATGCTTCATGAGTTTAATTAGCATGTGGTATTAGGACCACCATCCACAGTGATATTCATTTTCTTCTTAGCTCAATAATCAACATTTTTATTATTGCTTCTTTTTCTATGTAAAGGAAGGCTTGCCAAAGAACTTATAAATCCAATAACATCTTTAACTACAAATTACCAATTAGCTAAGTATGCATTATAATGATGTATGATAATCACCTCGAGACATGAGGTATAGATAGAGATAGATACACAAACAATACAATGACACTTAGAAACAAAAAAACTAACTAAAAAAATTGTTTACTCATAAGAATACAATATACTTAAATTTTAATATTTAATTGTTACTATTAAATATAAAGCCTATAGTTTATTATCACAAACTACTACCTTAGATTAATATTTCCTATTTCAACTACTTAAATGCACATGCAACTTGATCCTTATTATTTTATTTTCTTTGGACTTTGGTAAGAAAGTTCTCTACTACACATTATAATTTTTAAATTTTTTATGTTAACATTAGCAAATTAAATGCCTAAATTAGTGTTTTATTTTATTTTATTAACTCTCACCAACTAGTTACTAGGCCAAGAAGAGGAAATTAACACAATCTAGATAAAATATTTAAGAAACTTCCATTGGAAGTTTCCCCATTTAAAAGGGACACTTTAGGGACACATGTAGAGAGACTAGGAAATGCTCGTTGAAGTCTCTTGATATCTCCCAATGTGTCTCCAATATGATGATGTGTTTTTGAGGTAGGAAATGAGTACTAGGGATAAGGGTATTAATTTTTAGGTGAAAAAATAATATACTATAAGTATAAACAAGGTGTATAGAGTTGAGTGCACTATACGAGAAAAGAAATTAAAAAAAAAAGTCTATCCCAATACTTCCACTAAAGGTATTCAAAATATAATTAGATTGCTAAAGGCTTGATGACAGATGCATGCTAAGTAGTTGGTTACTCTTGCCAAACTAAACTGCTAAAAGTAACACCAATGGGTAATTTCTATAGCCATTAGTGTTGGCTTGCCACCTATTTTCATGTCTTATGCCTTCAGTATTACCCCTGGTCCTTACTTTTCACATCATTGATAATCCTTCTAAGATTTCCTTCAATTGACCCTAGTACTAAAGTCATGCTTTGTGTTGTGTTTCATGCCCCTCTTAGTCCTGGAACTATGCCTTTATGTTGATTTTTCATGTTTGGAGGCTTTGAGGTTAGTGTGTAAACCACTAAGGAGTTTCATAGGTCTAGCACAATTGTGTAATTCTTCTAAATTGATCACCCACCTTCACTTTCCACATACCTTACACTCCAAAACTCTAGAGTCTCCATGCAATTTTGTAATCCTTGTAAATTGCTATTGTGTCTCTAACTTTTGCCTCTCCACCATTCTTCTCCCCTATAGATTTATTCCTACCATTTGCACTCCAGTGAGTTTCTTTCAAGCCTTTAAGCTCTATCAACTTTACATTACAAAACTTTAGAACTTCATGCAATCTTGTAAAAATGGTCAATTGCATCTCAACCTCCACACCTTGTACCCCATAATGTTGGAAAACTTTCCTCCCTCACTTGCAATTTGCATCTCTATTTATAAATCCCACTCCCTCACCAAGGCCTTGTTGCAGAGCTTTTGCCCCTTCCTACAAATTTCTTCCTTATGTCCCAAATCCACCACTCACTAGTTCTGTGGACTTTGTTGCCTTCTCTACAATTAGAAATGTGAATTGCTTCCCCACCTCAAAGTTTTATTATTTCAACATAAGTCCACACCTACCTCCTTGCATCCACTAACACACCTTTAATGCACTCATATATGAGGAATTAAACATGTGAACAATTTTAAATGCCTAATGTGGACACCTCCAAAGCATGAATTCATGTGCAAATCCCAATGGTTGCTAATGTAAAACACATGGATGACCTGTAAACATGATGCAACAAACATGGGTGCCCTATTGTTCCAAGAATGAAGTTGGAAATATAGATGAAAAGAAGATGTAAAAGGTCTATGCTATTTGGTTGCAAGGAGAGAAGATAAAAAAGGTTGTAATCAAGGGTGTTCTTCATTTTGTATTAGACCCAGGGTAAGTTGCATAAAGCTGCAAGTATGTGATTCAACTCCACTTGCAAGTGTATTCTTGTAATCTAATAAAGGAGAAATTTTAAATGTATGGTTAGATCATTGTTGTGAATGTATCCATGGGATTTAGATGTGTTTTTAGGAATGCAATATATTCCTCTAGTTACACTTTCTAATTTGTGTGTTGTGCTTGATTAATTGATCAACATAGAGGTTCTAAAACCTTTGTGAAGTTTTTATAGAGTAGATTTTCATCACAATATAGAAAATATGTTTATCTATTCATGGATTATTTAGGTATGTTTCATCTTTGATGCTATGGTATATTGGTGTTGTGTTTTTCATGCATAAAGCCTCACTTATGTATTCGAATACAAGAATTTAGGCTTGCTATATTTATTTTCATTATGTTGTAGCTCTTTTGGATTGCAAATATACTTGTTGTCTTATTTTTGAAACTCAACTCTATCACCCTATTTTTAGATCAAGGCACCAATCTATAAGCTCTAGCCTCCTTCACACCAATATACATTAAAAATAAAACATAGAATAATTCATATCAAATTGTAGACTGCCGGTCCTGCCAACATTGCAAGAGTACCACATCCCATAAAAGCATACCACAAGAAAGTAAAAAAAATCTTTGTACATGAATTTGCAATTTTGTTTATCTTGGAAGTGTGTACATGAGGTAGGTCCTTGTCCACAAACATCACAAAGGGAAAATATCTTACATATCTTAAGTTGCATCCACAACTTGTATTTATACTTAAAGGAGGTTGTCATATAAACTAACGTTCGGGCTTAGTGAAAAGTATATGAGCCATAATATAATAGGGTATGATTCATCTTTCAAAAGTCATTGCATATTGCTATTTCTCTTCACCCATCTCATGTTCAACCTTAGGGAACAACCCCTTGGCCTAGTAGAACCTAAAGAAGAAGAAGAGGCTTTCCCCCTCTTATGCATTGGTCCATTTTTTCCACTATCCAATCATAAGTCCGATTCATCATCCTATGCTAAGTTTCTCAAGCCCTAAGTTTTTGTGTTGCCTTTAGGATTTGTGGAGTTACAACTCTAAGAACCAATAATTATAACCTCCTTCAAAAAGCTACCCTAGTGCATCTAAGAGATATACCAAACACCTTAATAGTGCTAGCAAAAGTATTATAGAGATAGAATGTCAAATTACTGCTATAGATGAGTATCTAAATACTAGCTAGAAACACTATGATTTAATTGACAAGACCTTTGAAACTAATTGAAGATGGAAGAAGATACCACCAAATTTACATCAAGTAGTAACTATATTTCACAATATTTTAGACATACTTTGTAATCTAGATGGATTCAAAGTGGCCATAGGCAAACTATCATATCTAAAGTAGGATTCCAACATGAACATATTAAGCTAAAAGTTTGAGATGAAATAAATCAACTAATTTGAAGATATACAGTATGAGTTGTATTTGTTAATCAACTATTTCTAGATTAAGAATATATGAGCTACATTATAATTATGCTTTGAAAGTAGTAGTAACAACTACTATTAGCAAACTTGAATGCTAGAGAAACATTAACCAAGTACTCTGAGATTTCTCTAAATCCCAACATTTTTCATTCATATATAGGTATCATGGGATCATTTAGAGGTGCATAAACAAAAATCTTAACTGTATTCAATTTATCAATGACTAGTGGCAATGAAGCTTCAAATCTTATTAAATCAACTATGATAATGTTTGTAATTATATTTACATCAATATTTATCTAAAAAATTTGAAGACCATGCTAACTTAAAGAACTGAATCTCATGCTTGCAAATTAACTTTGCTCAAGGATATTGCTACAAGGACTAGTCAAAACATTATGTAGATTCTTATCAAATTTTATAGTCTCACAAAAATACTACTATTTTTTTGTAGATTTTTATCATGTGTCATGTTTATGCTGACAATTATTATTTTTTAATTATTTTGCATAAGCATTATGATAGAAAGTAACAGGAAATCAAAGGCTAAGGACTAATTTTCTAGTGGAAGTTAAATTGAATGTTGTTAACTTTATTGAGGGTGAAACTTTAGTCTACCCATATGAGAATAACACTAGTTCTAATCCAATTACAACTAATGGACAAAATATGGATGTTTTTATCAATTATGTCAACCAACATTAGATGAACACAAAGTCCATTAAAAGGAAATATACACAAGAGAAAATGAATAGTGCTATGAGGGATGTAGAGGACAATGTGGGTGTGTGCACAAACATGGGGGACAAAAAGTGGCCAAAAAATGTTTTGGAGGTACAATAAAAGATATAACATACTTGCGTTATAAAAATCATAATATTCTCATGTTATAACATGAGCATGCTAAGGCTCTATGATTATATACATGCAAGCACATTATGAAAGCCATAAAGCAAAAACTAAATAGGAGCCAAGAGCTACCCTTTCTCATTTTATTTTATCAATTGGCAACAAAACACAAGTGAGGACAAACATGGCCACAATTTTATTTCAAATCCAAGCCATCTCCACCTCATCAATAATGCCTCGACATGCAAGAGGTAATTTATATCAAATTTTTGATAGTTTTAGTTAAGATAATTTTTTTTCTTGAATTAGTTTTGATTTGTTGAATTTTCTTTCTAGTCAATCCAAATCCTCCTCCACCTCAAATCCCTCCTTAACTTGATTAAATTAATGAAGGAATTGAGGAAAAAGAACATGACCAACAAAACCCCCTCAAACTCCTCTTGCAATTCCCATGTGTCCTCTTGAAACACAAGAAAATATTTTAGGGATAATTGAAAATAATAAAATTGATATTAAAATCTATTTTTTAGAAAAAAGGATAAATATATTAACTAAGAATCCATAAAAAATTATAAAAAGATTTCTAAATAGCTACAACTATCACTAAATCCCATAGGATAAAAATCCAAGGAGTTTTTCCACAATCCCACCACCTCTAGGAACCAAAGGAACCCATGAAAGCATCAAGACACATAATCCTAAGGAAGAAAAGAGTTGAATGATCAAACCAAATAATTATGAAGGAGCTAAAGAAACTGTGAAGATTTAGAAAATGATTGGGACTCCCATTTTATGATATTCCAGTTGTGATTAACACTTGAGGCCCATTTGGCCAAACAATTCACAATAGAATTGCATTCTCTAGGAATATGAATAAAAGAAATAGAATCAAAGTTTCGTAAAAGGAAAATAATCTTCTCCACAAAATATGTCAACCTCCAAGAAGACTCATGAAACTTCCTATTATTTAGAAGAGAGACAAAAACCATTGAATCCATCTCACATATTCTTCCAACCTAGCTCACATGATTTCTATAGAGCCACAAGGATGACTTGGGTACTCCATCTCATTATTAGTGTTGATATCCATAGTAGAACATAAAGTAGTGATATCATCCACAAATAATGAGACATATAGTACACACAAAATCAGCTTTACTTCTTCATTGAATCAACCAATTACATATTGAATACAACATAAATAAAATGACATAGATAGACCTTGAAACAAACATTACTTTATTGAATTGTGATTTCAAGACTCGAATAATTCAACAATACACAACCTTTTTGTTTCTCTCTTCTACATTACTGACACACAAAAATCACCTTTTTAAATGGATGGTATGGAGATACTCACAATGAGTCCTTCACATACCACATAAGTTAAGCTTCCAACTCTCTAGTTAAAAGAGGAAGGACTACAGACAATGCTATATTTATTACTTAATCAAGCCAATTAATTATAGACTAAATGCTTCCATAAACTGAATGACAGGAATAATACTTCTTGACCCATACCAGAAAGGAAAAAGAACCCAGTATGCACCTTGCAACATCCTATATTTTTCTTAAATAGATATTCAATAACTATTTGTAAGCACATACTACTATGCCCTTAAAGAGAAAACAAACATAGTTGATTTCCCATCACATTAACCATTAGAGGAAAGATAATGTATCTTATAGATCTCTTTAGAAGTAAATTTTAGTAGCATAATGACATTTAAAATTAACACTTTAAGAACATGAAAGAAGAAGAATAGAAGAAAGACAAAAGAGAAGAGACACCAATATAAGTGGGGAAAACCCTTTCGGGTAAAAAACCCCACACTCCAAAGCATCGAACCAATGTATTAATCTGTAACAACAAACATGTTACAATACACTTGCAAGCTCAAAGCCTTAACATGGAGATTTACATCTTGCTTCTCTGGAGGAAAACTGACAGTATAACCTTGCATAAACCTCTCCTCACAAATGACTTCTCAAACATTCAATTTATAGAATGTTACATTTCATATGAGAACCTTCTAGAGATAAAGTATTTAGAAACATATAATTAAATAGATAATGACACCCGTCATAAATATTATAATTATCTTAAACACCAGCTTATCTCTATCTCCATGCAAGATACTCCTCAAAATAGTCAGTTTACATCTATCATAAAAATCTTTTTTTTTTGACTAGATCTATTTTTATTTTCATGCAAGGTTGAGACACTTTTGTTTTTATTTTTAAAGCACTTTATTTCTAACATTCTCCCACTTGTTGAATACCATACACAACCAATCTATGAACCACCAAGGTTAATGTACTGTCTCAACTAAACTCCACTATGCTCACGAGCTTTACAAAAGCACCCACAACATCTTCCAAGTAATCACCAACATGAAAAAAGATTAGAATTCCAAAAACATGATGAAATACTAAAAGTCATAAAGACACACCGATGTATCCAACTTCAAACCTGTTACCAGAACATAACTCAAAAGTCCAAACTTCCTCCAAAACAAGATCGAGCATGAATGCTCTAGAATAGTTAGAACAAAAACCACAACTATTAGTTTACATCCAACTAAAAAACCCACCATTGATAGACCTTCTACACATGACATATCCAACCCATACTGCAGCTCTCATCCCTGTATAATCCACTAAAAATCTAAAGACCCTTGATACTGTAGTCCAATAAAAAATAATCTGCCAAAGACATACATACATCCTAGGACTCATACTACATGAGCAATGTCAACCAATGCAACTCAAAGTCTACCAATCAACACTTACATAAAAAGTGTGGCTAATAATCAAATCATGCAATACAAAGAACAATCACAATGATCTGCAAACTGCAACCAACCTACTAAAAAACAAAGCATACTTTAACAAATAGTTTTCTACTCATTCTCTCACCTTTGATCTCCTTCACTTCTCCCAAGTCCTCAACATCTCAAATGATATACATTAAAAGAACACATATTGTTGCTAAAAATAATAAAGTACAATAATAATAGATGACCACAAACCCAGTGATCATACTAGATAAATAAGAACCTCTAGGGAGTACCATAAGACCATAAAGAGAAATTGCAAACCATATCACATTGTTTTACCAATACCACCAAGTGCTAAGTTGTGCCAAGTAAGACCTCCTTCATAAAACCCTAACTAAAAAGCCTTAACCAAACCCAAACATTCAATCTCATTAGATCAAACAAAACATATATATCTCATATAACAAAAATGGATGTAAACTTCTCTAACCAAAGAAGATCAAACTCAAATCCATTCCACAAATAGGAATTCAGCCCAATAACATCTCCAAAACTTCTCATAAATCAAACCATATGCCCTACGAGATAACCATGCCAAATACTCCTCAAACGAACAAACTATAGCTCAAGATCCATATCCATGAGAAAGCATAAAGCATAAACAAAATAATTTTGAAACAACATGAGCCATACCTATCAAAGCATTTTTTTGCCGAGTGAACTGAGAGTAGGAATGAGAATACTCCATTGAGACACAGTGAGCCTCATAGACTCTCTCCAAGAACAATCTCATCTCAAGGTCAAACTTGAACTCATGTCCAAACCTAGGTGAAGGCTCCTTAACCATTTTGCTAAAATCTCAGCATTCCAATAGATGATCCCACAACAAGATATCTCTAGCATCCATGAGCATCTAACAATCAATTCATGCTAACTTCAAATGTACAACTGCAAAAACATGAAGCTTCAAGTAAATGATTAATACTCAAAATCAAAGAGAACTTCACCAAACCACTATCAAAACTGCCACTGCATGTCTGTAAAATCTAGGAACACACATGACATTGTGAACATCTTCTCCTATGAGATCACATGCTCCAATGAACATATCTTGCCAAAGGATGCCAAAACTCTAATCTCTAGAATCAAGAGTCCATCATGGCACAATACCATCTCCAATCACATGACGATAACCATACTCTGACAATGGAACTCAAGATGTCAAAATAATTTCGTAGCATATAATAATCATAATCCAAGCGACTTACCATAACACCTACAACCATTGTACAAGATCATCCATCACCAATTAATCGATTCACATCACCTCCAAATCTCCCACTAAAACTGTGATATTGAGCTATCCAAGGCATCATGATAACCATCCTTTGAATGAAGATCATCCATGACTCTAACATAATCAAATACTTCACTTGCAATATTAGCAACATAAAAGAATAAAGTAGAACCAAGATCTCCAAGTCAAGAAGTTAAAACCATCACTATCAAAAGCTCACACTAAATTGTGTAACCAAGCTATCCATGACATCATGATAAACATGCTACAAGTTCCAATAACTGACTATTCAGGCACTCTAATCATCCATCCTTTCATCCCATTGCAACATACCAATGTACAAATGACCACAAACAAGGACAACTAATTGAATTTGCATAAAGAATAAAAAGATTTGTGGATATAGATAGTCCACATCCAAGTCATCTCACTGCAACTAGTGGCTAGCTAATCCACATAACTACATAACTCGTAGATCTCAAAAGAAACATGCAAACTCAACATTATATTAGTAACCTACAAAATCAGATTACAAGGAAGATACCATATAGATTTCAAGACTTAAACACTAGATCAACTCCAAATCCAATTTACCAAATAAATATACAATGAGCAACCATAGTCAAGCTCAACCCTTCAAGCAAACATTGTAGAAATGATGAGTGATTAAACACATACCAACATCTTCATTTTGAGAAACCTACAAATACCTTCAAACCATGCATGAAGCATACCTGCAAACCTGCATCTATCTTGCATCCAGAAACACCCCCATGGTTTCATAATCTGAAAATAGTTTATTCATAGATCTATAAAACAATGAGTTTTGATTAACCATGTAAAACCTACAAAATCACCATGTCACTGACACACATGCAAAACCATATCCACTTATCATCTAGAAGGCCCACAAATTTGAAAATCACCAAAATAGTTAAACTAGAATAATGGAATAACACAGATAAGCATAATGTAATGTCCCCATTTGGGATTGCCATAAATCTTGCCTTAGAATCACAAATCTAAAATAGTTAGGGTTGTAACTTATCAATCGAATGCTTGAAGCAAGATAAACCTGATTTAGGTCCTGCAATCATGTTAGTTATCAACAGATAAACATATAATCCAAGGATGATACATATAGGATTCCAATCATTATTATAATATTCAACATGTACATACATGATTCCTTTTAAGTTTTTATCCAAACAACCTGTTGGTGCTTGCATCACTTATCAGGTTCCAGGTTGTTGGCTTGCAGGCACCTTCCCAAGATTTCATGAAATTTCTAAGTCTTGGACCCTCTCAGTGTTTTCAGCATCATCATGATATTTTGAAGGAGGGGGTCATCGTCATCATCATCATGTTCCCGGACATCCCCCTGATGTTTCTTGCATGGGTCATTTCTCGTCATGACCGGATATCTTGTGGGGGTTTCATGTTTTTGCCAGCCTGACATCCTGCCTGGAGGTGATATTTTAACATCGGGTGATCTTAGTTCAAGATCATCCTGATGTTGGTGTTGAGAATTTGCTAAGTATGACCCGATGTCCCAAGGTCATCATATTTGAACATCGGGCGATCTTTGTTAAAATATCACCCTGATGTTAGTGTATCACCTTATGTTTTAACTTCCCTGATGTTGCTGACGTCATGATCTTGTAGAGGTGACATTTTCTTATCAGCAACATGATTTTCAATTATTAGGGTGATATTCCGAATATCGGGTTATCTTATGAATATCACCTAGTCCTGAATGTGACGATGACGTCATCAGGATTTTCATTGTCGGGGCGATATGTCTTTCAGCTTCATCATTTTCTAAGGACGGGGTGATATTTCCAAATATCAGGTATGTTCTAACATCACCCCGATGTTTCATGGAGCTACAGTGCTACCCAATATTCTTGCGGGGGGTGACCATTTCAAATATCCGGTTATCTTCCGAATATCACCCTTGCTCTTAATGTGACGATGACGTCATCAGGATGTTCATCGGCCAGACATTTGGTATCGGCTAAGTAGGAGGATCTTCTTCCGATGCATTAGGTTGTGCTGATGAAGGTGAATATCAGGTTGATCTCACACAAAGGTAAGGTTGGTCATCAAGTTGATATTCAAACATCAGGGGGATAGTTTCTATCAGGTGATGCAGACTGCATGATACTTTCCCGCAGGGTGATATTTTCTGCGGGGTGATTTTTCACATCAGGGTGATGTGAATTATCAAGGTGAACTTAGCAGATGATGATGCTGATGTCATGGTGATATTTCGAGCAACAGGATGTCATGCTGGAGGATGATGAGGAAGGGTTAAGTTGGTGCCATCGGGAGCAAAATTACCGACAATATATTTGATGGTGGTCATGTATAAAAATTGTTGAAAAGGCTGTTGTAGGGTGAATGTGGGATAATGTGTCCTCATCATATTTGAAAGGAAAGTCAACTGGATGCACCCGCGCAGCACGCTGTCAGTGATCATCGACTTTGCAGCCTCATCTGTGCCGCAAATCTCGGCGGGAAGAGGGGAATCAACGAACATGTTTGAATGAAGAGTCTTCCTCATGCATGAACGCGTATTTTGGCAGGAGAAGGTGTGTAAGGCACGCAGCTGCTGCATCCCGAGGTTGTGAATGGGTATGCCATTAATGGTGAAACTACACAGAGGTATGGGTCGAAAGGACATGCCAGCTACCCGATTTAGATAGAATGTCTCCATCTGGCGATGCAGATCCTGATCTTGCTTGTTCTTGTCCTCCTGTATGCGCGGCTGCATTGAATGCTTCCGGCACCCTCTGGAGATGCACTGCATCTGGTGATGCCTTGGGGATCACGATGTAATTAATGAAGGAGTACATCCTCTTTCCTTATAAGCAGAGGATGCTACTCAGTTCAATGTTGTTGAAAATTGGACATATCTGGCTCTGTAATAAGAAACAACTAGTTTTGGTTGCTCTGTGCAGGAGGTCTTGTGAGTTTATGTATCTCTTGTTGTGTGTCTTATGCATGAATCTACTGATTTCATGATTGATTTTATATGAGTAATGCTGTATTTGCATGTGTTTTGTTAATTCTGTCTCCAATATTGCATGTGTCCTTTTTCTCGATCTAGATATCTAAGGGGTGTCTGGTATTCTAGAATATAGAATTCCTGTATTGAATGCTTGATCTTTCAACTTCTGCTCAAGGGGTAGATTAAAGTGTTTTTAGATTAAGTGTTGGGAAGAATATATTGCAATAGGGATGCCATAAGTATAGATAGCTTAACACTCTGTATTGGGAGATATTTGTAAGGCAGATATCACATAAATCCCCTTGAAATCCAGTTTTAGTTGTTCATCTTGACCATTCACAGGTGTATGGCTACTGACTCCAAGCCCTAGATAGGCACCAATCTAGCTCTGTGTTGAGGTTATGCACCAAGTCCAGCTCTGCATCCAAACACAAAATCAAAATCAAACTCCAAAACAACCATTAGGACAGTAGAATTAGTTTTAGGATCCCAAGTCCTCTATCTACAACTGAAAATAGGCCCAAAGCTAGCCCCTTTGCTCTTATCTTGCAGTTTTGGTCTACGTACAGGAGGACTTATCTGCTTCATGTCAACATCCCAGCCTTTGTATGCATATTCTCATGGATGTTGAGTAGGGAATACCCCCTAGGTTTTGCAGAGCCTGAAGAAGAAGAGGAGATAAAAATAGAGTCTATCTCCTATACTGTTGGCCCTTGGCCCAGAGATCCTGTTGATCATTGATGGCTACCTTGTAGGGAAATATGGGAGTAAGCATCTAGTTTGGGAAAAAACCAACAGATTTGGTGACTCTGTTGGGGAGACTGATTTGAAATAAGTATCCTTTCATCCCTAGAAAAATAATTCCTAGTTATAGGTGGCGACTCCGAACAATCTCCCAAACCAGTAAAGTAACAATTTGTATGCAAGGGAGAAGATCCCTGCATAATCTTTTATTTGAAGAGTTACCAGTAGAAAGAAGGATGATGTATAGAAGAAAAGGAACCGTCTCAATTAGTCATGAGGGTTCCCCCAGGAATAATGATGATGTTCAGGACAACCCTAGGCCTTTAGGACAGCTTGTGCCTTATTTTTCAATTGCAGAAGCTGATATCCAAGGTGCATATGAGAGGCAACAGGGTGGTGGTTTAAGAATGAGGTCAGAGGTGTTCCAGGAATGCCCTTTCTTAGACCCTGGTGAAAGATTTGAAGAGGTAGAATCTCTGAGGGATGATGAAGATGATGACCAGAATGGTATGAGACCATCTACCTCCATGCCTAAGGAAGAATAGTTAGCTAAAGAAATCAAAAGCCTAAGAGCAGACTTAGAATATTTACAAGCAATGAAAGTCAGAGATGACATGAGACAAAAAGTGCAAGCTTTAAGGATTGCTCAGAATGATTCAGTCCCTACCCTTGAAAATGCAAATATGCAGAGAAATCAGTGCAGAAATGAGGTACAGTATTAGCAGAATAATACTAGGCATGATGCAAACAATGCTAGGATACCATTAAAAAAATGTAAGAAATCAGAATGTAAACATAAATGTTAATGTTAATCAATTTAATAGACAACCCATGCAGTTGGATAGATTTAGACAGCTGGTTTTTGATGGTATCCCTGGTTATCCTAACCCCATTGACAAGCATGTGAAGCTTCAAGTGCTAAAGTTTTCAAGAAATAATACTGTATATGGGGAGGATCATTTAAAAGCTTTTCAAAATGTCATGGACAACTTTGAAGTTGAGCATGAGGATGTCTTTATGAAGTCATTCACGCAATCTTTGGTCGATGAGGCTAGAGAATGGTACAAAAATTTGCCTGATCGGAGCATTTCATCATGGAATGATTTCAAAAGGATGTTTAAGGAGAAATATGGTGACAAAACTGACCCTAGCTTCTTTGTAAATGAATTCACTAGTATCACTAAAGGGTCAAATGAGCAGGTTGCAGATTTTAATGCAAGATTTACTAAAGTGTTGAACAAATTGCCACATCACATGAGGCCAAATGAACCAATGCGCATAATATTATATATTAATGCTTTTGATGCCAAAATAGCATATGGGTTAAGAGATAAAGGTCCTGCTACTCTCAGGGATGCTTTCAAGATAGCAATAAATATTGAGAATAACAGGAAAGCATCAGGCAAGACAAACATGAGGGATGAGGTGAAAATTCTGCAGAATCCAAACAAGCCTCAAAACACTCAAGGTAGTACATTTGCCCCTGAAGATAAAATTGATAAACTAGTAAATGTTGTTAAGGACCTAAGCTATAGACTAGCTAGAAGTGAAAAAGGGATAGGTCCTGATAGGCAAGTTTACCAAAGATAGGAAAAGAGACCATCATTGCATGATATGCCATATAATACCAATTGGCATAATGGTAAACCTGTATTTCCACATAACAACACAAATCAGAGAGCTCAACATACCAAAGAAACTCTTGACCCTTTGAAGAAAACTGTAAATATTGCTGATGATACTCCATGGTGCATAATCTGCCAGATGCCACATTCACAGTCCCAATGCATGATTGCTCAGTCTTTGTATGATAATGCTGTGTTTTGTAATGAATGCAATGAGCCACATTATGTACAGGATGATGATGTTAATATGCTGTCCATAAGTAGGGAGCATCCTTCTCATGATGCAGATGAGAGTACAGATAATGAGATTCAGGCCTGTCAGTAGGTTTTCTATGATGAAGATAATGAAGATAGCTATGCATTTGCTTAGAATTCACACAACTTCTTGAATAACCTGTAGAGACCTTCTGATGAAGAGATTAGGGCTCTCACAGCTGCAGCAGTGGCCCAAGTCAAGAGCAACTATAACCTCAGAGGCAAAGCTCAGGTAAGTAACTCACACCAACCAGAGAGTACTTTTGCCAACCAGCCATTGCATGGTCACAAGGGGATTGAACCACAAAGGAAATAGTGGAGTAATAACAAGCAAAATTTCAAGCAGAAAACAGGTCATGATGCTCAAGGACTAGAAAGCAGGATTCCCCATGTTGAGGACCAAAGCAAGAATGATAGTCAGGGGGCTATGAAGGTTAAAGCTGACTCATCTCGAGATAGAAACAAAGCCACAACACAAGCTACAACTGTGGTACAAAGTTGTGCTCCCTTTGATGTAGCCCAAGTCCTCTCTCAGGTAAAGGTTTCTGTCCCATTAATGGAATTGATGAAGGTTGAAGAAATCAAGAATAGGGCAATATCTTTAATCTTAGGAATACCTTGTCAAGCCAAGCAAAAAGATGAAGCCCAAGGTAAGAGGCAGGCCTTGAATATTGAAGAGGATGAAGTTCCTGAGGTGTACTTAGGGGTGACAACGACTAAATGCCCTTCGCAGGTGGAACCTTTCTATGTATCCCTTGTTATCAATGGGAAAGTGATCAGAAATTGCATGCTTGACTCTGGAGCCTCAACAAACATCATGCCTCTGGCTGTCATGCAGTAAGCTGGACTGAAGATAGATAAGGCATGTGGTAAATGTTATGCCATGGATGCCAGGGAGGTATTAGTCATTGGAATCATAAAGGATGTAGATTTCAGACTGGCAGCATACCTAGAGAGGACCTACAAAATGAATATAATAGTGGTTGACATCAAACCATAGTATGGTATGCTGTTGCCAAGAAGATGGGCAGCACTGATAGGTGGAAGCATGCAGCTAGACCTGTCATATGCTATGATTCCAATGAATGGCAGGGATGTCAAGCTGATCAGAGAAGAGAGATCGCAAGAGACAGTGGAAGATCAAGATTCAGAAGAGCATGTCTGCTTTGTGGACATTGATTGTGGAAACTTTAGAGTTGTCTCAGATGATCAAGGCAAAAAAGGAGATGCTTGCATCCAAGAGCTGGACCAGCAGGGCTTATGGACCATGTATTTTGATGGAGCTTGTGCAAAGGAAGGCTCTGGAGCTAGGGTTGTGTTCTTGTCCCCATCTGGTAAGCTCCTAAAGTTCTCTTTCTTGTTAAAATTTGCTTGCACAAACAACATTGCAGAATATGAGGCCCTGTTGTTAGGTTTGAATATGGCTCTCAAACATGGAATTAAGATGTTAAGGGTATTTGGGGATTCAGAGTTGATTGTGTCCCAAGTTAGAGATAGGTATGCTTCAAAAAACAAAAGATTAAAACAATACAAGCATGCTGTCTGGGACACAATTGAGTTATTAGATGCATTCTCAGTGAATTGGATAGAGAGATCAAAGAATGTCATGGCTGATTTCTTGGCCAATGTAGCAATAAGGCCAGATGATATCACTCTATCAGGTGTTACAAATGTTGAGGTGAAAATTAGACCTGCAGTACCAGAGAACATATGCAGTTGGCAAGTGTTTGATGATGAAAAGGACTTGTTAAGATTTTTGCACTGCATAGATGAATATGAGAACCAAGAAATTGATTTTCAAAATTTTGTAGAAATTGTAGATGGAAAAGAAACTCTTATGGGGAAAGAAGTAATTCAGCTGAAGACTAACAAAATCCCTAGAGGGTTGGTAGCTTTAGAAGAGCTTTTGACAATAGAGACCAATTGGCCACAAAGACATCTCCCACAAATAAAGATGACTTGGAGGAGATAAATTTGGGGACATCTCAGGCCCCCAAGAAGGTATACACTGGTAAACAGCTCAAACCACACATTAGGAGCATGCTGATAGCATTGCTAAAAAAGTATAAACATGTTTTTGCTTGGTCATATGAGGACCTAAAGGCCTATAGAGAGGACCTATTCCAGCATGAGATCCCATTGAAGCCTGGAGCTAAGCCATTTAGACAAAAGCAAAGGCCTATTAATCCTACCTTAGCTCCAAAAATGCAAGAAGAACTCAAGAAGCTCAGGGAGGCTGGAATAATTGTGCCAATTAGACATTCAACCTGGGTGTCTAACCTTGTCCCAGTTAGAAAAAAGAATGGTGATATTAGGCTTTGTGTTAACTTTAGAAATTTGAATATATCCTCCTTAAAGGATAATTACCCATTGCCTAATATGGAAGCTATGTTGCAGAAAGTGACTGGTTGTGAACTCCTATCCATGATGGATGGATTCTCAGGTTACAATCAGGTGAAGGTAAAGGAATCAGAACAATACAAGACTACCTTCACCACTCCATGGGGAACTTATGTATATGTAAGAATGCCATTTGGACTAACAAATGCAGGTGCTACTTTTCAAAGAGCTATGGATGTTGCTTTTGCAGGGTTGGTTGACTCAACCCTGGCTGTTTATCAGGATAATCTGACTGCCTATTCAAAGAAGGAAGAGCAACATTGTATGCACTTAGAACATATTTTCATAAGAGCACTAGAGTATGGCATTTCTCTAAATCCAAAGAAGTGTGCTTTTGGGGTAGTTGAAGGAAGGCTCCTGGGGCACATAGTTTCCAAGGATGGAGTCAGGATTGATCCTGAAAGAGTAGCTGCAATTGACATGATCTGGATGCCAAAAATAATAAAAGGAGTTCAGTCTTTCTTTGGACAGATTAATTTTGTCAGAAGATTTGTTCCTAACTTTGCAGAAACCACTAGGAACATCTCCAAGATGATGAAGAAGGATGCAACTGTCAATTGGGAAAGTGAAGCAACTGAATCATTCCAGAACATAAAAGAAGCAATAAAGATGGCTCTTGTGCTAAGGTCTCCTAATTTTTCTAAGCCATTTCAGTTGTTTTCATTCACTTCTTTCCACACTGTTGCTGCATGTTTATTCCAGAAAAATGAAGATGGATTTGAGCAGCCCATAGCTTTCTTTAGTATGTCCTTGCAGGCCTCCGAATTAAAGTATGACATCGTGGAAAAGCAGGCATATGCACTAGTCAGAGCTGTCAAAAGCTTTAGGCCATATCTGGTAGGATCCCAGATAATTGCATATGTGCCTCATGCAGCAGTCAAGGATATCTTCACTTAGCAGGAGGTAACTGGAAGAAGGTGCAGATGGATAAATAAATTGCAAGAGTTCAATATTGAAATATAGATTACTAAATTGGTAAGAGGACAAGGCTTAGCAAAATTGATGGCAAAGTCAAACTTAGAGGCATGCCAAGTCAATGCAGTTCAAAATGAGATTGTAAATGTATCAGAATCTGAATGGTACAAGGACATCATATACTATTTGCAAAATCTGAATTGTCCTTCCCATTTCACTGATAGTCAAAAGAGGACTTTAAAACTGCATGCAATCAGGTATGTTATTGTTCAAGGTGAGCTATACTGGAAGAATCCTGATGGTGTGCTGCTAAGATGTGTGGACAAAGATGAGGCTAACAGGGTTTTGAATGACATGCATAAAGGAGTGTGTGGTGGACACTATACTACCCAAACAACAGCTCATAAAATTCTCAGGGTAGGATATTGGTGGCCCACTCTCTTTTCAGATGCACAGAGATTGGTAAGGAAATGTGATCCTTGCCAAAGGTTCTCAGGAAAGCTAAGGTACGAAGGTGCATTACCCCTCATAACTATAACTGTAGAAGCTCCATTTCAACAATGGGGAATTGACTTCATAGGGGAAATTGCAGAAAAGTCAAGTGGGGGGCATAGTTGGATTTTGGTTGCCACTGATTACTTTACTAAATGGATTGAGGCCATTCCAACTAAAAAGGCTACAAGTAAGGTAGTGATGGATTTCATCCTAGAAAACATTGTCATCAGGTTTGGAGTGCCATTCAAGATTGTCACAGATAATGCCATGTGCTTCAGGTCTGGTGAGTTTGTTAATTTTTGCAACAAGTATGGGATCAACCTATCATATGCGTCACCATACCACCCACAAGGAAATGGTCAGGCAGAGTCCAGCAATAAAAGCCTCATGAAAATCATCAAGAGGATAGTGGATAAGAACAAGGGAGCTTGGGATTCAAGGTTAAAGTTGGCATTATGGGCTGACAGGGTGACAGTGAAAAAAGCTATTGGAAGGTCACCTTTTGAGCTGGTATATGGTGCATC
Source organism: Cunninghamia lanceolata (assembly GCA_027924645.1). Classification (NCBI taxonomy): domain Eukaryota; kingdom Viridiplantae; phylum Streptophyta; class Pinopsida; order Cupressales; family Cupressaceae; genus Cunninghamia; species Cunninghamia lanceolata. The sequence goes on along the minus strand of BSBN01000469.1, from coordinate 12,890,339 downwards.
AGCCAGGCTGCCTATAAACAATCTCCTGTCAGTTTACAAATTCATCCAAGAGAATGATGAGGAGATTGAAGACTCCATGACAGAAAGAATAAACCAGCTAGTTGCACTGGATGAAAGCAGAAGGGAGGCCCACCAAATCAATCTCAAGAAACAACAAAATGTGAAGTATCTGTTTGATAGGAGAGCTGTAGAAAGGAGGTTCTAGATAAATGACTAGGTGCTTATCTGGAATGCAAGAAGTCAGGATAAGGGCAAACATGGTAAGTTTGAACCCTTATGGATGGGCCCATATCAGGTTTGCAATACTCATGGGGAGGATTCTTATGTCCTCCAGGCCTTAAATGGTGAGATGCTGGAATTACCTATGCATGGTCAATTCCTCAAGTTTTATTTTGCATAAGTGATCTGCCTCTGTGCACATTTGTAAAAGTATGTGTATATTGTAAATATCTCTGTACAGTTGATGTTGTTTTGTGTCCTTCTTTTGCCTGGTCTGCCCGGAGATGGTCTGGTTCTTGCTGCAACCTTGTGCCTGCACGTCCCCAATCAGAGCCACTATTGGTGCCTGCATCATTTATCAGGTCCCAGGTTGTTGGCTTGCAGGCACCTTCCCAGGATTTCATGAAATTTCTAAGTCTTGGACCCTCTCAGTGTTTTCAGCATCATCATGATATTTTGAAGGAGGGGGTTATCGTCATCATCATCATGTTCCCAGACATCCCCCTGATGTTTCTTGCATGGGTCATTTCTCGTCATGATCGTATATCCTGTGGGGGTTTCATGTTTTTGCCAGCCTGACATCCTGCCTGGGGGTGATATTTTAACATCGGGTGATCTTAGTTCAAGATCATCCTGATGTTGGTGTTGAGAATTTGCTAAGTATGACCCGATGTCCCAAGGTCATCATATTTGAACATTGGGCGATCTTTGTTAAAATATCACCCCGATGTTAGTGTATCACCTTATGTTTTAACTTCCCCAATGTTGCTGACGTCATGATCTTGTAGAGGTGATATTTTCTTATCAGTAGCATGATTTTCAATTATCAGGGTGATATTCTGAATATCGGGTTATCTTATGAATATCACCTAGTCCTGAATGTGACGATGACGTCATCAGGTTTTCATTGTCGGGGTGATATGTCTTTCAGCTTCATCATTTTCTAAGGACGGGGTGATATTTCCAAATATTAGGTATGTTCTAACATCACCCCGATGTTTCATGGAGCTACAGTGCTACCTGATATTCTTGCGGGGGGTGACCATTTCAAATATCCGGTTATCTTCCAAATATCACCCTTGCTCTTAATGTGATGATGACGTCATCAGGATGTTCATCGGCCAGACATTTGGTATCAGCTAAGCAGGAGGATCTTCCTTCGATGCATCAGGTTGTGCTGATGAAGGTGAATATTAGGTTGATATCTCACGCAAAGGTAAGGTTGGTCATCAGGCTGATATTCAAACATTAGGGTGATATTTTATATCAGGTGATGCAGACGGCATGATACTTTCCCGCAGGGTGATATTTTTTGCGGGGTGATTTTTCACATCAGGGTGATGTGAATTATCAAGGTGAACTTAGCAGATGATGATGCTGACGTCATGGTGATATTTCGAGCAACAGGATGTCATGCTGGAGGATGATGAGGAAGGGTTAAGTTGGTGCCGTCGGGAGCAAAATCACCGACAGTATATTTGATGGTGGTCATGTATAAAAAGTGTTGAAAAGGCTGCTGTAGGGTGAATGTGGGATAATGTGTCCTCATCGTATTTGAAAGGAAAGTCAACTGGATGCACCCGCGCTGCACGCTGTCAGTGATCGCTGACTTTGCAGCCTCATCTGCGCTGTAAATTTCAGCGGGAAGAGGGGAATCAACGAACATGTTTGAATGAAGAGTCTTCCTCATGCATGAATGCATATTTTGGCGGGAGAAGGTGTGCAAGGCACGCAACTGCTGCATCCCGAGGTTGTGAATGGGTATGCCATGAATGGCGAAACTACGCAGAGGTATGGGTTGAAAGGACATGCCAGCTACCCGATTTAGACAGAATGTCTCCATTTGGCGATGCAGATCCCAATCTCTCTTGTTCCTGTCCTCCTGTATGCGCAGTTGCATTGAATGCTTCCGGCGCCCTTTGGAGATGCACTACATCTGGTGATGACTTGGGGATCACGATGTAATTAATGAAGGAGTACATCCTCCTGCCTTATAAGCAGAGGATGCTACTCAGTTCAATGTTGTTGAAAACTGGACATATCTAGCTCTGTAATAAGAAACAACTAGTTTTGGTTGCTCTGTGCAGGAGGTCTTATGACTTTATGTATCTGTTGTTGTGTGTCTTATGCATGAATCTACTAATTTCATGATTGATTTTATATGAGTAATGCTGTATTTGCATGTGTTTTGTTAATTCTGTCTCCAATATTGCATGTGTCCTTCTTCTCGATCTAGATATCTAAGGGGTGTCTGGTATTCTAGAATATAGAATTCCTGTATTGAATGCTTGATCTTTCAACTTTTGCTCAAGGGGTAGATTAAAGTGTTTTCAGATTAAGTGTTGGGAAGAATATACTGCAATAGGGATGCCATAAGTATAGATAGCTTAACACTCTATATTGGGAGATATTTGTAAGGCAGATATCACATAAATCCCCTTGAAATCTAGTTTTAGTTGTTCATCCTGACCATTCACAGGTGTTTGGCTACTGACTCCAAGCCCTAGATAGGCACCAATCTAGCTCTGTGTTGAGGTTATACACTAGGTCTAGCTCTGCATCCAAACACAAAATCAAAATCAAACTCCAAAACAACCATTAGGACAATAGAATTAGTTTTAGGATCCCAAGTCCTCTGTCTACAACTGAAAATAGGCCCAATGCTAGCCCCTTTGCTCTTATCTTGCAGTTTTGGTCTACTTACAGGAGGACTTATCTACTTCATGTCAGCATCCCAGCCTTTGTATGCATATTCTCATGGATGTTGAGTAGGGAATACCCCCCTAGGTTTTGCAGAGCTTGAAGAAGAAGAGGAGATAAAAATATAGTCTATCTCCTATACTGTTGGCCCCTAGCCCAGAGATCCTGTTGATCATTGATGGCTACCTTGCAGGGAAATTTGGGAGTAAGCATCCAGTCTGGGAAAAAACCAACACAACCCATCTTCATTATGGAGCACCACATACAAGGCGCCTTTAGTTGTTCCATCTAGCCTAGGATGTATGGAATGACACCTGCCATTTGGCCTCTCAACCCCACTCAAGGTGTCCTTACCAGAATGGAGTCCTAGCTACTTGCATTCCTTATATACAGTATCCTCCAGAATGGATTGACAGTTGGATGAGAACTTTAAGGGAGTCGTTATATTGATTCTATTGTGCATAGGCAAAATTATGTAGTTCAACTCAAGGATTGCCATATATTGTTTTTTGTTGTTCATAATGGTTTATATGAATGGACATATATAGCTCTACGGTAACTGTTTATATTTCTCATTTGCTGCTTGGATTCCTTTATTATTTATTTCTGAGTATGCTTGCTTTTATGATGAATTGAATGCCTTTATATGAGAACTGCTGTATAGTATATACGTTATTTCTTACTGTAGTCTATAGATTTATCTCTGCTCTAATCTGTTCCTATTCCTTGTCTTTCTTCTTATTATTATATACCATCATGAGGGTGGACGATTCAATCAAGAGACACAACACTTCATCTAATTGTAACCACATCCAATGGACACACCTTGTCATCAATAAATTGCTGTCATTTGTTATACTTTAATCGCTACCTTCACATTACCAATTTGTACCCCCTTTTTCAAACTAATTGTACCTCTTTATTTGCATATATATGTGTGCCTCCTTAGAGGGTCGGCTGTTTAGAGAGGAGGTGACTCCTTAATGAGGGGTTAGCCTTTAGTAATATTCAAATTAACTTATTTTTTATATCACCAAAATGTGGCGCTTGTTTGGGAATAGTCGGCCATGTCAAGGAGTTGATTTTAGTTTACTTAATTTCCTTCAAAGGTGGTGCTAACACAAGGAGGAGTCGACTAGTATAAACAATATGAAAATATATAATAAATGTTTATAACTTTATAATGGGTCAGCCAGCATAGCATCATGATTTGTTCTATTTCAGGGGCATGACAGTCTGCCCTGCCTAGGATTGCTTGTCCTCAAGCAATCACAAGCCAAGAAACTCTTGAAATTACCAAGAGTCTAAATCAACCCTGTAGATTTGTATTTCTTGTGAGGTCATTAACTTTGATTGTGATACTTTGATAAGAATTGGAAATTTTAAACCAAGTGATGATTATTTTGGTTATGTTTGACTTTGTCTTTGGAGAGTAGTTGTTAGTATACTTGCCTCAACATGACTATCAATAAGGTCAATACTATCCTCTAACATATGAGGACAATTTAATGCCCAATAGTCTTCTTACTATTTCCTAATAACTCTCAACAACAAAAACAAGATTTGGAAATTGGCGAGACTTGTTACTTAAGACAAGTTTTCTCTTGTTTCCTCACCCCAAGGATCCTAAGCAATGATGCAAATTCTTCATTACCCCTTGTTGAAATCTAAAATCATGATGGATTGTGGGAATGTTGTGAATATCAAGATCCCACTCCTTTGTGTAAAATCATTTTTTCTTTCATGTAAAGGACCTAGATGTTTAAATGACAATTTCCTTAGATAAAGTATGTTTTATTTTGAGCAAACATTCAAACAAGGTTTGTTGTAAGTTTGTTTCTAATGAGGAGCTTATAGGGTTTCCGTATTACTCAACCTAGTCAAACATCTGACATACCCATAGGTAATTAATATTTAAGTACAAATTTATGGGATTGATTAAGTCAATAAAATGAAAGATGTACAATAGTTTGGCATTCCTAGCAAGAAATAGGAAGACTTAAATTTATAGGTCTACCCTAATATCAAATTCTTGTTCCATCTTCTAATTCAATTGGAAGTTATCATTCCTCTTTGACATATCTCCATGTTTGGTACTAAATTTATTTTCATATCTTGGAAAAGTACCTAATTTATTTAAACAATATCAATTTATCTGAATGTTGATAGGTGAGAATGATCCTAGGATTTGTGGGTTATGGGCCCATAATATAACTTAGCATAGGCTTATGTAACAACTTTGTTGTAACTTGATGTGTGTCAAATTTATCTAAGTTACTCTAATCAAGAAAATGAACTTAGACCCTTGGATGAAATGATCTACTCTAGATATTACATATAGAAGTGAATTTGGTCCCTCGACAAAGTTCACTAAATCAATTTTATAGGTTACAAGGTATATCATATGTGGTATGGATTGGATTGTATTGCCATTGTTTCAATGAGTGTGGGATAGATCACTTGTTTGTACATTTGCTCTTGTTCCAAAGAAATAGAACAATTTATTTTCAATGATGTTCCTCTTCCATGAAGCTTTGATGAATATATCTTACGATAAATTTCCAACATTTCTCTTAAGAGCTCTCTCCAAATTTGTAGGTTCCTAAAGAATTGAGTTGTCTTCATTACATTCTCTCAAAATTATTGTTTTGGATTTTAAAAGATGGACCATCCTAGGTTAAGATGATACCTCAGTGTACCTAAATCTCAAAGTTTGAAAGATAACCTTAATCCATCTTTGTATCTTTAGTTATGCCTAAGTTTCCGTGACAACTAGATTTTAATTTGAGAATTGGAACTCAAATTATATCGCTAGATTCAACTATGCTGAGTGGTTATGGTTTATTGTTCCTTAGGAAACTTTTGATATTTTGATTTCTTGATTTCTTAATGAGTGACAACTGCTTATGTCAATGAGTTGATTTATCCTTTATATCTATTTCTTGAAGGAGTCACTACTCTTCTTGGCTACCTTTTTTGAGAATAATACTTAACCTTTGAGTTGATTGTTAGATTCATTTCCTATTGATGGTTTCTTCACAAGGAAATGATTCCCCTTTTATTGTATTGTTAAGGAAGTCCTACATTTGAAGGGTCACACTTTTTGTATTTGGGGTTTCATCCTTTCTCACATCATCATTATTCTTGAGAACCTAATTTAGTTTACTTGTAAAATCACTTAGGGTTCTATTCTCAATTGAATTCTTCAACAATGTTTTGGATGTCTTTCTCAAATGAAATGCTCTCCCCTTTTATATCTCAAGTTTGAGGGAGTCACACTTTTTCACTTCACTAGTTACAACTCTTCATTATTACATAAGTTAAGTTGTTAGTGCTTCTCAACCCAAGAAGTGTTTGACAAATAAAGTTTTGATAGATTTGGCATTTTCATAATTTTAAGCATAAAGTAATCTTAAACACACATAGACTAAACTTGTTGAAGAAACATTAGACATGAAGCAAACACATAGATATACGTAATACATGAAACATACAAAGTATACATGTAAGCTAGACACAAAGCATGAAGCATACATAATATATGCAGTATACACATAAATACATGTGAGGCATGAAGCATATAAGTACACGTGATACATGAAGTATGAAGCATACAACATAGATATATGTAATATATGAAGTATACATAAGTACATGTGAAGCATGAAGCGTACACATAAATACACGTGATACATGAAGTATACGTAAGACACAAAGTATATGCATAAATACACGTAATACATAGAGCATGAAGCATACACATAATACATGAAGTATATGTATAAATACACGTAATACACAGAGCATGAAGCATACACATAATACACAAAGTATACACATAAGTACATGTAATACAAGAAGCATGAAGCATACACGTAATACAAAAAGTATACACATAAATACACAGAATACATGAAGCATGAAGCATACATGTAATACACGAAGTATATGCATAAATACATGTAAGATACGAGGCATGAAGAATACACGTAAATACATGTAATACACGAAGTATGCATATGGATACACGTAAGTCATGAAGCATACACATGAATATACATACGTCATGAAGTATACACATGAATACACATAAGTCACGAAGCATATACATGAATGTACATAAGGCATGAAGTATACACATGAATATATGTTGCATCAACTATCGTTCATAGGATGGTAGGAAGGATGCTCTGATACCAATTGTAATGTCCCCATTTGGGATTGCCCTAAATTTTGCCCTAGAACCATGAATTTTACATAGTTAGGGTCGTAACTTACCAGTTGAATGCTTGAAGCAAGATAAACCTGATTTAGGTCCTGCAATCTTGTTAGTTATCAATAGATAAATATATAATCCAATGATGATATAGATAGGATTCCAATCATTATTATAATATTCAACATGTACATATGGGATTCCTTTTAAGGTTCTATCCAAAGATCCCATCTTCATTATGGAGCACCACATACAAGGTGCCTTTAGCCGTTCCATCTAGCCTAGGATGTACGAAATGACACCTGCCATTCAGCCTCCCAGCCCCACTCGGGGTGTCCTTACTGGAATGGAGTCCTAGCTACTTGCATTCCTTATATATAGTATCCTCCAGAATGGATTGAAAGTTGGATGAGAACTTTAATTGATTCTATTGTGCATAGGAAAAATTATCCAGTTTAGCTCAAGGATTGCTATATATCATTTTTGTTGCTCACAATGGTTTATATGATTAACATATATATCTCTATGATAAATGTTTATGTTTCTTGCTTGCTGCTTGGATTCCTTTATTATTTATTTCTGAGCATGCTTGTTGTTATGATAAATTGAATACCTTTATATGCGAATTGTTGTATAGTATATAAGTTATTTCTTACTGTAGTCTGTAGATTTATCTCTACTCTAATTAGTTCCTATTTTGATGGGGAGCTTCCTCCTAAACGCACAACTGATTGATCGGTGAGAGCCCAACTAATGTCTCAGCGATCTACATCTTTTGCCTATCAGTAGGATAATTGCTATTGGCAAACTCCAGTTTTACTATGCCGATGCACCGATGGATCTCCGTTGGTATTCTTTACCTCGTATCACCTGATATGCCCTGATCGGTAAGACCAATGCTGTCGGTCCAATGCCAAGCTATCTACTTGATGACCTTGTCATCTCGACATGAACCTTTAGACTGCGGCTTAAACCCCTCTTTGGTCGAACTATCCTCATCGCTTTGAGTGAGGAATGTTTCATCGATGGCCACAGTCTCACCGACAATGATTTCAACTCCTCCAGTCAAACCCTAGCACATGGAGATACTAGGCCACCTATTGTGCATCTCGCGCTATCCAGATCCTCTGTGTTGCAAAATAGAAAAATGAAATAGGAAACAACCAACTATGGTACAATGAAGCCATTCCACTGATTTTGACAGAAATCTTATTAGTGGAATGCTTCACATTGCCATATCGCAACAACAGAAATACAGAAAGAAAGGAAAACTACAGCTATGCAATTGGTAATTACAGAGAATGGAAAACAAATAGACAACACAGAAAAGATTGATTTCTCTTTCACAATGCTCGGTTACATTCGCACAATTGCATTCAATTACAATATCATCATATCTAACTTTGCTCAATTCCCTGGGTTTATAAACTTGCCCAGAGTAGTACCAAACTGACTCCAAGCGACTGGGAGATCGATTCCAAGAGGCTGGGAGAATGAATCCAAGCGGCTGGGAGAAAACTAACTGTCTCCAAGCGGCTAGGAGACCAACCGTCTAACAACTAGACAAATGCAACCTAATTACTTGGGACTTACAAACATTAGTTCTAGGTCTTGAAGAACTTAGATACAAACAAAAATTACATGCATTGGTCAAATAGACCTTATTACAACGCAAACATGATTTCCTAAACAAAACATAAACTTAAATGCCTCACGGAGGCCACCTTGTGTTAGGTGCTCCTACACCATACACCCCACCTAGAAAAGAACTCATGTCCCATGAGTTGATTCTTTGTCTTGCACCACCTATAGCCTTTGCTGCATCATGCCTTCCCCATGATCTTTGGACTGCAACTTGCATCCATAGAATCAAAACTCATGCCCAGCATTGTAGGCTCGATTCACACCTTGCCATGAGTGAGTGCTTGCAACCAGAACCAGACTTTGCTCATCATTCTTCCTGACTGTCATCTCTGCCTGAACACCTGCATTCAAAATCTTATTTGATACTACTTCTACTACTGCTATGGTAGAATATGTTTGCCTTGCAACTCTTGTTGGCTCTAGAGGACAAACAATAGTTCCTACTATGATTGCATCTCTTTCTTTCCAATCAACTTGTGGCTGCTTGCAGACCTGCACTTTAACCTTCTGCTGATCGATTTCAGACATTACCATCTGATCTCCATCATTCAAAACTGAAATCACCTTCAAACTATGATCATTGACAACCCCACTCCTTAAGGCATGCTGAACTTTCCTTGTCTCTTCTTCATTGATCTTCACAAACTCTTTCTTACCCATCAAAATGATCTTGGCTGCCTGCTATGTTACAGCACCTTCTTGCAATGGTGTCATCACAAAAGTCTTTCCATCCTTCTTGATGGTGTATGTGTTAGCATATCCATCATATAATGCTTGCTTATCAAATTGTCGTGGTCTACCTAAAAGTAGGTGACAACACTCCATGGGCAAAATGTCACATAAAATTCTCTCCTTATATTCTCCAATCTGAAAATCAACATATGCTTGCTCATCTACCAAAAGTGATTGACTATCACTTACCCAAGATGCCTTGTAAGGAGTTTGATAAGGAATCCTTTCTATGTTCAATTTATCCACCATTTCCCTAGACACCATATTATCTGTTGAACCAGAACCTATGACTACCTTGCATATTTTACCTTTGCTTTTGCAATTGATCCTGAAAAGAGCTCCCTTTTGTGATGGTTTAGTCTTCACTGGTGCTTTGAGAAACGTCCTCTTGATCATCAGACTTTCACCCACTTTTGATGCTAAATTCACTTTAGGAGATGTCATACTCCCTGCATCCTTTTGAGTCAATGTGGTTCTCCTCTCATTACCATGAGAAGTTGAGGCCTTCTCTGGACACTTGTATGCCGTGTGCCATATCTGATTACAGTTATAACATCTTATATTGGAGAACTTGAATTCTCTACTTGATCCATTTGTCCCACCTTTTTCATTTGGCCTTCTGCCTCGGTAGCCTCCTCTGCTACTTGAGTCTCCAAATTGCTCTTCTTGGTTAGACTCACCACTAGGCCTCTGGTTAGGACTTCTACCTCCAAAACTGCTTCTAAAATTTCTGTCACCTCTTCCTCTACTCTGCTGCTCACCTTTTCTCTTCAGCTTCTCTTCAGCTCTTAATGCTACTTGAAAGCATTTTTCCACGGTTTCAGGGGTAAATAAACTTATCTCATCTTGAATATTGATCCTCAGACCATTTAAATACCTTGCTACTTTGGCTTTTTCATCCTCCATGTACCCACAATGCAGAGTGTACTTGTGAAACTCCTCGGTGTAAGTAGCCACATCCATATCTTTTTGTTTAAGGTTCTGCATCTGCTTGTAAATCTGCACCTCATAGTCAGATGGAAGGAACTAGGACTTGATCTTCTCCAGTATTTTGCTCTATGAAGATATCATATTCTTCCCATTCTTTACCCTTTCTCCTTAGGTGTAATTCCACCATGTAAGGGTAGCACCTTTGAGTTTAGTTTTTGCAAACTTAACTTTCTTACTGTTAGGAACTTCCTTGTATTTGAAGTAGTTATTCAGAGCCTCAATCCACTCCATAACTTCATCAGCATTCATCTTTCCACTGAACATGGGAATATCTATCCGAGCCTCTGAAGAGTCTTTGCCAATTGCCTTGATGGCTTCCAGGAATTGTTTTTGTTCAACTGGTATCTTTGCCTCTTCTTGTTCTTCTACTTCTTCCTCTTTCTCCTCTTCATCATCTAAACCTTCCTCTATCCTTTTTCTTATCTTCATTGCCTTCAATTCTGCCTGGAGTGCTTCCCTGACCCCAGTTTTGATCATCTCTTCCATCTCTTGAAATTTCTTGACCACTTCGGTGGTCATCCCCTTTGGAGGCATATCACTACTCTCTCCTTCACTCTCTTTGTCTGACATAAACATTCACAGACAACACCCAAATGCCAACACTCCTGCAAATCCTCAATTTGACTACAAAACAATGCTCAATCAGATGTACATCCTACGCTGCTACATACCCATTCCCCTCATCCAACAACAGATCCTAGAGATGCACTACCACTCTCTCTCGCAGTGGCCTCACTCTGCACCCTCTTCTAGCCAGATCTCTATTGGTGAATGGTCACGATAGACCTCATCATCATCTGCCCACACACTATAGGAATAGGATTCATTTGCCTTCAGAAAATCAAATACATAACACCTCTGCCCAGAGCTTTCACTAGCTCTGATACCAATATGATGGGGAGCCTCCTCCTAAATGCACAACTGATCGATCGGTGAGAGCCCAACTCATGTCTCAGCGATCTATGTCTTTTGCCTATTGGCAAGATAATTGCTATAGGCAAACTCTAGTTTTACTATGTCGATGCATCGATGGATCTCCATCGGTATTCTTTACCCTGTATCACCTGATATGCCCTGATCGGTAAGACCAATGTTGTCGGTCCAATGCCAAGCTATCTACCTGATGACCTTGTCATCCTGACATGAACCTTTAGACTGTGGCTTCATTTGATGGCTTAAACCCCTCTTCGGCTGGACTGTCCTCGTCGCTCTGAGCGAGGAATGTTTTGTCGGTGGCCACGGTCTCACCGACAATGATTTCAACTCCTCCAGTCAAACCCTAGCACATGGAGATGCTAGGCCGCCTATTGTGCATCTCACGTTGTCCAGATCCTTTGCGCTGCAAAACAAAAAAATGAAACAGGAAACAACCAACTATGGTATAATGAAGCCATTCCACTAATTTCGACAGAAATCTTATTAGTGGAATGCTTCACATTGCCTTATCGCAACAACGTAAATATAGAAAGAAAGGAAAACTACAGCTATGCAATTGGTAATTATAGAGAATGGAAAACAAATAGACAACACATAAAAGATTGATTTCTCCTTCACAATGCTCGGTTACATTCGCACAATTGCATTCAATTACAATATCATCATATCTAATTTTGTTCAATTCCTTGGGTTTATAAACTCGCTCAGAGTAGTACCAAACTGACTCCAAGTGGCTGGGAGAATGATTCCAAGCTGCTGGGAGAAAACTAACTGTCTCCAAGCGGCTAGGAGACCAACTGTCTAACAACTAGACAAATGCAACCTAATTACTTGGGACTTACAAACATTGGTTCTAGGTCTTGAAGAACTTAGATACAAATAGAAATTACATGCATTGGTCAAATAGACCTTATTACAACGCAAACATGATTTCCTAAACAAAACATAAACTTAAATGCCTCACGGAGGCCACCTTGTGTTAGGTGCACCTGCACCATATTCCCTGTCTTTCTTCTTCTTATTATACCATCATGAAGGTGGGTGATTCAATCAAGAGACACAACACTTCATTTAATTGTAACCACATCTAATGAACACACCTTCTCATCAATAAATTGTTGCCATTTGTTATACTTTAATCAAGTTGCCTTCACATTACCAATCTGCACCCCCTTTTTCAAACTAATCGTACCTCTTCATTTGCATATATGTGTGCCTCCTTAGAGGGTAGCTGTTTAGAGAGGAGGCAACTCCTTAATGAGGGGTCGACCTTTGGTATATTCAAATTAACTTATTTTTTATATCACCAAAATGTGGCGCTCATTTGGGAATAGTTGGCCATGTCAAGGAGTTGATTTTAGTTTACTTAATTTCCTTCAAAGGTGGTGCTAACACAAGGAGGAGTTGACCATTATAAAGAATATGAAAATATATAATAAATGTTTATAACTTTATAATGGGTCAGCTAGCATAGCATCATGATTTGTTCTATTTTGGGGACATGACACATAACCATAGATTTTTAACAGAAAATCTACAAAACCCTCAGATCAAATCAATATGAAACTGAGACATACAAGTACAACCAACCAAAAGGAAGAAGAGGTCCAAGAACTCCAGGCCCACTTGTAGGCCAACTCCACAACCACCATGTACAAGCATAGGGAGGAGCTAGGCTGTTCCAGAAGCTTTCAGATCATCCAATGATCAACTCCACAACCTACATGCATTAGAGGTTAACAAAATAGTGCCTTCCAATGCGAAGGACTAAAACCGAGCACCCAACATAAGCACATCAAACCATAGTCAGGACAACCCAAGTTTCTCCATGTGATTAGGGAGCCAAGAACAACCAACCAACATGAATACTCTATTGCAAACAACCATAGAATGAAAGAACACAACCACCATGCATGAGGGTTATTACATACTATCAAATAGGAGTTCTAGATAAAAATCATATTAAATGTAACATGATCAACTCCAAAAAGCTCCATCTTCTCCATGCTTCAAACACTTGCTATACTCTAAAAAATAAGATCAACTACAAAATTTCCACTCAAACAAGGATTAATAATCAACCAATTCCTTCCTACAAATTGCCTCAAGCTTGCCAGGATAAGAAATCATAATAGAAGAAATACCTAGAACCTTAAACACCATGGAACCAATACATAACATGGAACTGCCATAGTTCTGATACCAATTGAAAGAAAAAAGAACCCAGTATGCACCTTGCAGCATCTTATATTTTTCTTAAACATATATTCAATAACTTGATGCAAGCACATACTACTATACCCTTAAAGCAGAAACAGACATAGTCGATTTCCCATCACATTATCCATTAGAGGAAAGATAATGTAGCTTACGGATCTAAGTAAAAGAAAGCAGCATAACAACATGTAAAATTAACACTTTAAGAAGATGAAAGAAGAAGAATAGAAGAGAGATAGACAAATGAGAAGAGACACCAATATACATGGGGAAAAGTCTTTCGGGTAGAAAACCCCCCACTGCAAAGCATCGAACCAATGTATTAATCTGCAACAACAAATATGTTGCAATACACTTGTAGGCTCAAAGCCTTAGCATGGAGATTTACATCTTGCTTCTCTAGAGGAAAACTGAGCATAACCTTGCATAAAACTCTCCTCACAAATGACTTCTCAAACATTCAATTTATAGAAACATCTAATAAAATAGATAATGACACCTATCATAAATCTCATAATTATCTCGAACCCCAACTTATCTCTATCTCCATGCAAAATACTTCTCAAAATAAGTGCTTTACACCTATCATAAAAATCTGTTTTTCTTGACTCTTATTTCCATACAAGATTGAGACACTTTTATTTTTATTTTTGTTTTTATTTTTAAAACGTTTTATTTCTAACAATACCGGACTTATTAGACTATGACACAAATAAAATATAAATCAAGCTTTAACCCACTATGACCAACTTTGGTTTCCTTTTCTTTCTACTTTAACAACTTGTAAACTTGCACTTTTATAAAAAGGCTGGTTTTCAAAATGCCAGCAACTAATCCCTCATGAAATCGGAAAAAACCAAAACCTACATGTATATATAGGTGAATACATTGGGAAGTAATATCAATATGTTGTAAATCATTTTCTATTATAGATAACAAAATTTATAGCCTGTTAGATGGTGAGATCTGTGCCCCATTATATGGGGCACACCTTGTACTCGGTGACCGTAAGCAAGGGATGGAATTTCCGAGTCCAGATCAAGAACACTCAATATGAACTGTTTCTCTTGTGTATGGGTAAAACATGTTTACCAGCAAATGAATTAGTTACAAAGTATATAAAATTACAATTTACTTCTGAGAAGATGAAGGTGATACAATGTAATATATCTTCAACTTTTATGTCGTTTACTTTCATATTAATGTAATAAATCATTCACGAGGCCCAACTCAGTAATTAGATCCAGTCCAATGCCTGTTTGCTTAACAAAGGAATCCATGAATCCTAATTCATTTGCTGTTAGGTTGTAAAGCTGCACATGCTGTGTTGGATTTATTGTTCCGAGAATATGTTACAGACGAAAATTGCATGTGGGGGGATCCTTTGTAATTGTGTAATTGGGAGCGGGACCCATGCTGATTCAAGGCTATTATAACGGCCATCTTCTCGCATTGAAATAGCCCTTATCAGATCCTGTCTTCCCCGTGCTCAGAACAGGACAAACGCCAAGAGTCATAGAATCTGATTACGATCTATCTGTTCCTGCTGCACAAGAGGTATGTGTAATCTGTGCCATTCTTTTCATTACACTCAACTTTGGCATTAAGTGGTTACAGATGCATTTCAAAAATGTTAGATTCCTTGTTCTATTATAATGATGCTTGCTTTCAACGGGTTGTTAACAATATACACAATGTATATATCATAAGGGAGGCAGGTTTGGGCAATATGGTGACATCACCAGAAGCATGTCTGTGGGATAGCAATTTTGTGATGTTGTAATATTGTAATTTTCTGATTGGTTTCAGGCTTGTTTATGGACAGCATTTCATATAATATTTTTATAGTTTATGTAACTAATTTGTATAAATATTTTGGAAAAAAATTGTGAGTAGTTTTTAATATGGATGTTTCAAAATTCAGATCACACTCCTTGATTTATTATTAATAAGAAGATAAAAAAATTTATAATATAGAATTAGCATTTTCAAAAGAGATAAAAATTTTATAGAGACAAATTAGGTTCTACATTTGTACATCATTTTTATCCTCTTCCTAATAATAAATCTAAAACATCTTAATAAATTTATACTTCATTTTTCTCCAATTTTTTAAAACCAATTCAACATTCTATAGGTTAAGCTAGTGTCCGGCTTGATCGGATCTAAGAACACATTTAGTTGAAATTGTGCCCGTTTTTTTGCTGCAGGCTTTTTCAATAGCATTTTAACCATTCATGTATTGAAGTTGAACCAAAGGGATCCAAAAAAATCCACAATTGAGATATTGATCTTATTCTATGGTTTTAAGGCACAAAATTAATTTTGATTGTGGTGGATGCAGAGACAAGAATGGGGTCCAAGCAGAGAAGCAATATGCTATATTTTTTATGTTTCCTGTTATGGGTGGGCATTGCGCGTTGTGATACCAACACATCTGCTCCCACCACGGCTCCCATCTCCGCCCCTGCAGCGCCTTCGCCGTCCAAATCAGCACCACTAGCAGCGTCAATGGCGGCGCCGCCCGTCTCCAATGCTCCGGCAGCGGCTCCTGCCAAAACTCCATCGGAAGCGCCTCCTGCAAAGGCTCCCGTTTTGGCACCAGTGGCAGCGCCGACAACAGCTCCTCCTTCAGAATCTCCAGCAACTGCGGAAACCCCAGCAACTTCTTCACCGGTGTCTGCGCCACTCTCCAATGCTCCGTCAGCGGCTCCCGCCTCCACCCCGCCTGCCAAAACTCCATCGAAAGCGCTTCCTGCAAAGGCTCCCGCTTTGGCACCAGTGTTAGCACCGACAAAAGCTCCTCCTTCAGAATCTCCAGCAACTGCTCCACCTGCGGAAACTCCGGCAACTTCTTCACCGGTGTCTGCACCAGTCTCCGCTCCTCCGGTTGAATCTCCTCCGCCAACTTCCGTTCCTCCGGTTGAATCTCCTCCGCCGACTTCCGTTCCTCCAGTTTCTCCACCACCCAAAAAAGCAGCGGCACCTGCACCTGCACCGTCACCCAAAAAAGGGAAGAGAAAGCCGACAAAAGGGAAAAAGAAGGCGCCTGCACCTGCCCCTGCTCCGAGTCCCGCTGCGCTGGCCCCCCCTGCCCCTCCACTGGCTCCACAGCCTTCTTCCTCAAGCGATTCGATTTCCCCCGCATCCGCACCTATATCTGAAAAATCGGTAACTTACCCTTTCTTCTCATTCATCATACCCATTTTTAATGCTTTATGATCTCAACTAAGGTTTTCTGTTGGAATTGCAGAAGGGAGAAATGAAATCGTTCGGTGCGGGCGCCGTTTTGGCAAACCTCATTCTTGGGTTTTACCTCCTTTTCCTCGCGTAGATGCATCTTGCTTAGCGCTGATGATTTCAATTTTATTTTCGATCTGAATGTATGGGATTACAGTGAATTTTTTTGGTTCGCCGTTTATCCTCATTATTATGTTATTCGTTTTACTGGAGTGGATGCTCCGATCTTGGATTACATCCTATCCGTTCAATAATTAAAAAAGGAACATTTTTTTTCTGAGGCGTCCTGAACGAGCGAAAATAAACGCCTTTATTTCATTATAATAAAATATATATATTTTTTTTCGTTTTTTTTAATGGAGCCACAAATTCATTTTTGTTATTATTATATTGAATTTAATTTGAGTTTGATTTTATGCAACTCTTTTGTATAAATCTATTAAAATATTATTTAAAGTGTTTTAAATTAAATACATACTTGATATCGATATTAGTGTAATTTTTTTTTTTTTTCATGAACTCAAGTTATCATATTTAAAAAATAAGTAATTTCTTGTATTCTAAATTATGTGTAACTAATATTTTTTATTTCAAGATCTCAATTAGTAAATAAATCTCAACTAGTAAATTAAATTTATCTTACCAACATCCAAATTTCAAAGTAAACTCACTCTAAATTCATATCATCTTCTCTCAACCAAAATTCAAGTCTATGAATCAAATAAATTAAAAATTTAGGAGGGAAAAAGTTTCTAAATTATTTCAATCCAATGTGAAATTAACTATAGAGATTTAGATCTACACAACTTATCAAATTGTTTTTGCTATTCATTTTCTCAAATTTTATCTTTTTATATTTTCTCTCTTATTGCATTTATCTACTATAATATTATTAGCTTGTAATCAATTATAAGAATATGTGGCTTTGTTTTAAACATTTTAAACTTGGTTAATGTGTCTTTTAGAGGAGTAGGCTTTATGAGTATTTTCTATCATGAGGGTGTCTACAAATAAAACCAAAAGAAAAAGACAATATTATTTTTAGACATGCCTTTGATGCATATTTTGTTGTACAAGTCTAAGACCTACTCAATATAAGAAACAAAGTTCTTTTCTTGAAAATCATATATCATGTTGTTTAAGTGCTTTTATTGAAATGAACTTTTAGGTGATTTTTTTTTCATTTTGTTGCTTTGAACACAACTCCTTCAACATTATTCCCAAGCTTCCTAACCCCTCTACCTACTCAAATGGAAGAAAATCATTTCTAACTAGAATTAAATAGCTTTAAATTTGGGGAATAACATTTCAAAGTGTTTAGTAAAATTTAGAAATTATGAACAACAAATAGAAAAAGTTTAAGCAGTATAGTTTTGGAATGAAAGGCCATATTCTTCACTTTACTATGGTGAGTAACAACTTGGTATAGAGAAAACATGTCAACCTATTTTGCATGCACAACAAATGATGAGCATCATCATCATCCCCAACTTACAGAATAGAGGGCACATGCTCTGACATGTGTTGATTATAGGCTAGATAATGTGTTCCATCCATTGTTGCGAGAGTGCACAAATCATTCCCACTATCCCTTTCCCATTATATTAACTTTTAAAAAATTCTAGTACATTTAGAACAATCTCCACCATTTGTCTCCCACACATGACTCTAGCATTAATCTTGATGCATAGATTATTTACTCCCAAATAACATTAGTCCAAATAGAAATAACTGAAAACTTGTTACTAGTCCCTTCATGCTTCATGAGTTTAATTAGCATGTGGTACTAGGACCACCATCCACAATCATATTCATTCTCTTCTTAGCTCAATAATCAGCATTTTTATTGTTGCTTCCTTTGCTATGTGAAGGAAGTCTTGCCAAAGAACTTATAAATCCAATAATGTCTTTAACTACAAATTACCAATTAACTAAGTATGCAATATAGTGATGTATGATAATCGCCTCGAGACATGAGGTATAGATAGATATTGATACACAAATAGTACAATGACACTTATGTTACCTCATTTTCAAAATTTGCTAAAACATTCATGTTTTAAGTAGTTCCCATTCTTTGTTTGTCACTATTCATAATCTTTTCCTTAGCCGCGCCTTCATACTTAGTCATTTTTTGTCCAGTCAGCAATTCCTTGTGTTTTTGAACCTCAACTGGTAATTTCAAAAGTTCATGAACTCCCTGATTCCTCGACTATTCATTAAACTTGTGTCGTAATGATTGTCTCGTCGATCTTGTGCCACTTTGTTCAAATGAAGTATTCATTGTCGGAGGGTCAGAAGTTCTTTGAACTTCTGAACCTTCAAGTCTTGTGGTTTAAAAGTTTCAAAAATCTTTGATTTCCCAACTAAACGTTCACATCACTCCCACAACGCCTCCTTCTGAGCTGGCGATTGATACGGAGGAATGACTCTTGTCATCTCATTTTAAATTTGGAATGCATGAAAGTACATGGTCACCCTTTCAGAGGGAAACAAAGGGGAGATATTACGAATTTCAAAGTATGATACACCACCGATAATAAATGGAATTGATGAGAGAGTTAATGAAGTACGATACGAAACTTAAGTAAATTTGCCACCCTGCGAAGAAATTTCTCATAATTTTGTGAAGAAGATACATTGTAGAGAGCTACTAGTTCTCCACTCACGAAGAATTCACAGATTTTTGTGCTTACAGGTTAGCTCAATTGGCCTTTTCTCTTTCATTTTTCCTCTTTCTCATGCTATGGGAGTACAATAATTTACTGGGTGGAAGAATAGTATCTTTTTCATGAATCTGTATAATGTTTCTCCTATGAATGTATTGTGGACCTCTGCTATGTCCTTGAATGTTTTTGAGTCTTTGGATTTCTAGATTCTCAAATTAGTTAAAATGAAATATAAGTTTCAAGGGGCTCCTATAGTTCCCATGGTTGAAAATGGCCTATCCAATGTGAGAGACACGAAGCTTGGTCACATTGACTTAGAGGATTTTTGGAGGAGAATGCAATCGGAAGGCAGCTTCTCTAGCTGAGAAAATCGTAAGTAGCTGGACCGAGCTGGGGGTTTCCCGCTTGCTGTGCATTGTCTTGATTTGGTCGTGGCATGTGTAAATACTTATTTTTTGGATTCACAAGAAATACGAGCTGTAGATGGCTCCGTGGTGGCTAAGATTGATTCAGAATCCATTGCTCTTGCCTTGAAGCTGTTGTTTATGAAAAAATTGCTGATGTTTCTATTTCCAGTGGTTGGGGATTTTACCATGAGAAGAAGGATTGGTACCAGAGCTGCATTGCCAAGACATGGTTGGAGGTTGAGAAGAAAGGAAAATCTAGACTCCCCACTAATCTAAAAAGAGGCCACTTTAAAGAAGAAATTTCTGATATGATCACCTTGCTACATTGCATTGTCGGGAGCCTTGATCTGATTCTTTTGAATATTGGATGTGCCAGTTCATTCTACTCATTTGTGGAGATCATCACATAGATTGGGCGAAGTTAATCAGTGAAAGCATGCATGAGCAATTGGTGAATTTCCTGTAGAAAATGAGTTTTCATATGTGTTCTTTGTTGGTATATGTGTTGGCTAACAAAGAGGTTGTCTGGCCTAGTTTAAGAGTTCAAGGGGCTTCCGCTATAGATACACCTGTGTATCAATTTTTTCCATAGTTACAAAGAAGTGTTGGTATGAAGGAATTCCGTAGGGTAAATGATGCTTTCCTCATGTTGCTTGCAAAGAAAATTGAAGCTACATTAGAACAAAGGTTTTTTGCAGAAGTGACTACCCTAGTCATGAATTTTAGAAGCTTCTACATTCAGTTTGACCACTTCTCTTACTTGAGAATAGGGGGTTATGAAAATGCCCCATTAAAACTGTCGAGGTACCCATCAGACCTCATTGTATTTTTAGAGGTATGTCATTAAATGGCAGTTGTAAATGATAGTGATTATTTGATTTTCAACTAGCTTAGAGAAGACAACATGCTTCAGTCTTTGCTGAGTAATCCAAATTCCCCCAGTCTGAATAATCCTCTAGAGCACAATTCCTCACCTGTGCATTCGGATGGTGTGATGATGAATGTGGTTGAGAACACCAATGCCTCTTCTTCCTCCCTAGCTTGGTTGAGGAAAATAGTAGAGAAAAATAAATGATACTCCTATGGTGGACACCAACAGCAACACCATGGCTAAGCTCCTACAAGAAATGCTTAAACCTAAACATGTGAGGAGAATGTCAAGAATGGTAGTTGATCCCTCCACAGGGCATCACTTTCTAGAGATTTTTGACCCTGTAAGTGATAAGAAAGAAGTTGAGGTGACAAAGGTTGATTTCAATTTGAGTTGAGTAGACATGGGACCCTCAAATGTTGATAGAGAAATCTATCATGCAAAATTCTCAGTCAGCAATTTGTCAAAGAGAATAAAAAAGGAACAACAGGGAAATGGCAAACTACAAGCACAAGTAAGTTCTTTGACTCTTTTTATTCAGTCCATTTTGAAGATTACTACTTAGCAAGCAGATGCATTGCCCAACATAAGTGTAGATGGTCTTGATCCTAACCTCTTGCAATAAATTAAACGGTCTCAAGCTTTAAGTGGTGTTGTAGAACAGTGGGTTGAAAAAGTAACCTTGGATGGCCTAATTTATATAGAGGAATCTGTTAAGTTGTTTAACATTATTTCCAGCAAAAGGGAAGCCTTGATAATTGAATTTCAGAATATCAGAAAAGATAACAGTAGCCTTTCCTTGGTTTCCAAAGAAGTACAAGATATGGCCAGTATGGTTGTTAATATTCTGGTGGCTGAAAATGTTTTGAATGACCCCAAGGAAATGGACTCTACTGTGTGGGTAGATGTGGTTGAATGGAAATTGTCTGTCTTGGGAGCAATTGAAGATGAGATAAGAAGTATCCTTGCCCTTTATTACACAAACCTGAGGGATCTTAAAAGTAATTTTGGCATCCTGGAGATAGAGGCCATTAGTGATGATGAAGATAAGTTGCTTGAAATCAAAGAGATCAAACAAAATTTTAACAAAAATGGTGATTGAAGAAATGTTGGCCTTTGATATTGTCACAGGTAATTCATTGGGAAAACTTGCAAGGATAGCCTCCTACATCAAGACATTCAAAAGTTGACTAGATGATATGCATAAAAGGCTGACTAATGCTGACAGAATGATAAGTAAGAAGAAACTTTGAGTCAGCATGACCGGAAGTCCAAGCAGCATGGCATTGTCACCAATCATCAACAGGTATGGGGCATATAAGGTGAAGCTAAGGGCACATGCAAGTCAAGTGACATAGGCGGATGTAGGTACTGAAGATGGACAAACTAAGGAGAAGGAAGCGGCACAAAAGGAAACTGGTATGGATGACGACATGACAATCATTGATTGAATGACTTTTCTAATGCTCTAGTAATTTTCATTTGTTGCACAAAAACTATTGGCTCTAGCAAGCTCTTTATTTAAGTTATGCTTGTTTTTAGGACTTCTTTAAATTAGTTGTCCCCAAGAAGTCGTTATTTTAAAAAATAGTTATTGGTGACAAGGCTATAAATTTAACTAGCCTGTCTATGTTGAGGATATTTTTGGCATACTTTGTTTTTCTGGGAGATCAATTTTGTGGTGTTACTTTTCTGTTACTCTGATATATAAATTATAAATCAATACAGTGGAGTTAGGTGATCATAGACTTTATGTTATGGTTATTTGAATTTTCATTCTTACTATGTTGAATATACTGTTGGCGATTGGTTATTGATTCTATATTGAAGTGATTGAATGTTTTAAATTCTTTCTCACTATTGTGAAATATTTATCTTTCAGTGAATGATTTATGGTGTTCGTTGTATAACAGATAGTATAGTTCTTTATTGTTTAATTGAAGTTACTACTGCTGAAGTCTTTGTGCTTCTTTGAATTTAGTTGATATTGAGATATACTACCTTTATTGCTTTCTGGTTAAAAGCACCACCTTTTCTTTGCTTTCTGGTTAAAAGTAATCCAATTTTTCATTCATTGAATATCATAGGAAGGTAGCTACACCTTGTTAAAAAAATAGAGAATCATTGTAAAACATCATTATAATTGATTCAACTGTTGGTACATTTGTCACTTGTGTGGGTGTGAGAATATAGAGTTCGGTGGCAAAATCTATAAACCAACAACTTAGAAACAAAAAAACTAACTAAAAAAATTGTTTACTCATAAGAGTACAATATACTTAAATTTCAATATTTAATTGTTACTGTTAAATATAAAGCCTATAGTTTATTATCACAAACTACTACCTTAGGTTAATATTTTCTATTTCAACTAATTAATAAAGCATCAATGCACATGCAAATTGATCCTTATTATTTTCTTTTCTTTGGACTTTTGTAAGAAAGTTTTCTACGACACATTGCACTTTCAGCTAAGAGTCGGAGAGGAAAAATGTCGCATGCGAAAGTTGGGGAAGAAAGAGAAGACAAAAGACTTAATTATTTAGTAATTCCTCCTTTCGCCATAGGGGCAAATGCAATCCTGTTGGGAAAAGGGAAGCATGGCTCTGGTGGAGGCTATCGGAATAGAATCAGGATAGAAGAGATGCGTAATTTGGCACCCCATCAGTGGAATGGGAGGACAGGTAATCCGAATCATTCTATTAGAGAGGAAGAAGAAATTAGATTCTATGGAGGACCCCCAAAAAGAAAGGTAATCATGATCTCTCCAAAAATCCTTTCACTAATTACAGAGCTTCTTAGAGAACAAGCCCTGTATGTCAAATGGAACGAAAGGAATTACCCTAGCCAGCAGATCCAGGAATGGTGGAGCTAGTCTTTCACAAAACAAGTAAGAATTAAAACCCTAGCCAACAATTTCTTTATGTAGAATGCGATAGCAAGGCTTTGAAAGATGAAATCCTTTATGGCCCTCCTCTCTTCTTTGAAGACTGGATTTTTTATAAACTAGATTGGGAACCAAACTTTGATCCGCTAAAACATTGCATAAAAAAGAGCAGTTTGGATTAAATTGCACAACCTTCCCCTTGGATACTGGGAGAAGGATTCGTTGAGGCAGATAGGAGAATCCCTTGGAACTTTCTTGGGTTTAGATGAGGAATACTTCAATGAAGAACAAAATGAAGTAGCTAGGATTTGCATGGAGGTTGACCTAGAAGAGGGGAATTTGAAAGAATTGGAAATCATCATAGAGAATGGGAGGTGGTATCAGAAAATTAAGATAGACTCTGGGAGGCCAGGGGAATTAGTGTTCTAGGGCAACACTAGTTTGGAGAAGATTGAACAACAAAGGCGAGAAATGGTAAATGTGGGGGAAACTAAGACTAAGTAAGTCAAGAATGCAGAAACCCTAACTTCACCATGTTGGTTCCCAAAATAACTCCAACCCAAAACTCTAAAACATTCCTAAAACACCTAGGCTAGGGATTGTCGTCAAGGTGAAAGGAAGAGGTTTATCAACAAGTAAAGGGGAATTTTGGCCAACTACAGGAGTGGGTAAAATCCTTTGCTCTTTAGGCTTAGCTAGACCTAGGAGGGATATTCCTAGAGGCATGAAATAAAATACCAAGAACAAATGCAGCCATACCCAATGTACACTTGACCCCAAGAGCTGTCACTAGATAAAGACAATCTGGCTGCACATGCCTCTCATTAAGCTGATTCTACTGTGTGAATGTACATGCACAGGAAAGGTGGTTTTTACCCTAAACCATAGGTGAAAGATTTGTTTGATTTATATAAAGTGTTTGATCCCTCTCCAATATGGACCAGTGCCTACTCCATTAGGCAACTAAGTCATGAGTATTAAAGAGGGAAGAAAGAACTGAACCAACATCAACAGAAGACTAAAAAGTATTTACATATATTCCTCAGATTATACTTTATACATTGGATATACTTAATAATCCAAAACCAAACTACAATGACCCACTTGCAATAAAGAGAAGAGTCAAAATAAAACTTGTATTGATTTAAATTCTGTCACACATCATCAAATCTCTATTATAGTCACACCAACAAATGTGCTGAAGGAAAATATACAACTACGATTATAAACTCCCCTGAATAATTACAAATAGCCACAGAGACATCCAATGCATAAAATATGCTTTACAATTCATTCCTACACTACATCAAAACATGTTCCTCCATTTAACACCCAAACTGGCATGATTTGAAGCCCTGAAACTAGCCTAAGGCACTGCAGACTAGACAATTGGCTCAGTGAACAATCCCTAATACATCTTTTACACATGCATATATAACATTTCATCTTTATTGTAGTAACAATGGTGTGGAAGGAGAGAAGTCAACAAGAAGGGACATCGACCATGCTAGATTAACCCAAACTGGAGTCCTCTGAAGCGTGCCCTAGCACATATCCGCAAAATCCGCTGAAATAAGAGGTTCACCCATGCCATAGGTATAAGAAATTCAATGTGGATGAGGAACAGTGGCATGGGGAGGCATGAAAACCATTTGTTGCATGAAAATAGGCCCTCACGGAGCATTAATGGCGACCAAGAGGGTCGCTGGCTAGTCAAATCATGTTTTCTCTATGAAGAAAGAAATCATCAAAGTTTCGAAGATCGGGCCTCCAGTTCTTCACCTTGTCACTTGTAGAAGAAAGAAGGTGGAAGGTGAAAACCCCAAGCTCTGACATAATAACACTTCGAACATTTTTTCCTCTATGGAGATCAGGCCTCAGACCTTCAGCATTCGACCTTCCGCCATGACGTCATCGCCACGTCGTAGCATTCTGCTGTTCCACAAATGGGTGAGGGGCCAACCAAAAGGTTTCGCAGAAAGGCAGAATACCTTAGGAACTTTTAGCTATTGGGGTTCAGTTGTCAGGCCTTCCCCGGAATGCAGCTAAGACACGTGGTGAGCCAGCACAACATTTTTAAAGTATTGTCTCGCGCAACTTAAAACTTGTGCCACACTGACACATGGTGCACTCCATGGGGATCTGCCACATACCTCACACGTAGCATATTTTTGAAACCCGTTGGACTTCAGGCTTTGGAGCTTCGTCCCTATGCTTGCCATTAGGAAGACGGAAGGGAGGAAATCTGACCTCCAAAACTCTGCCGAACACTTAGGATTTCAACACTTAGGCAATTTTTTGGACCAAAAGGTGAAGCATAGAGGGAGGGAGGAAGCCCGAAACTCTGACCTCTGACAAAAGAAAAAAACACAAGGGGAAACTTGGGATATTTGGACTTAGCCAAATTTTGGGCTTTTCCCTTGTACCTTTCAAATTGCAAACACAAATGTAAACCCATGGAAGATGTCTTTGATCAGACATAACTGATGGGTTCAACAAAGAGGGCACAAGGTGGGATTTCTTGATGGATTTTTGGGCAAAATGGGGCATTTAAGGAACTGGTAATTTCAAGTGTCAACATTGGCTCTAGTTGGGATGTGTGCCAAATAGCAGCACAATGAGAATTTAGAATCTCCGGGTAGACCAAAAGCAAAAAAAGAATAGGGGGAGGAACAAAAATATATTTACAACCATATATACATGAAAAACACAGTCATGAACATGGAGGCACAAAAGGAAAGTTGACTGTGATAAACAATTCAGAGCACTGTAGGCCAAGCCTGCACAAAATTGTTGCAACTACTTGCCTCTGTCAAAGATAAGCTGAATGAAGGAGCTGATCTCCCTCAAACCAAATTTGCATTTGTTACTTAGCTGCAACAACTGAAGGCTGCCCTCACCATGCACTAATCTACAACATATACTTGTTGAGCCAAGGTCAGCTACACCAACAAAATTATTACCACATGGAAACCACAAAAGATAGGTGCTTGACCTATTCATACCCATATCATGCTTGTTCTAGGAGGCAAGTGGTGCAAAATTAAAATTTAGGTTAGCAACAAAAGAGAGAAATGAAGGAAAACTTCCATTAACATGTGCCATGCTATCATACCTACTGACCTCTTCATGCAAATTGAGGGAAAAGAAAATACCTTCAATTCACATGGCAAAACAAACTGTGCCTGATTGCACTGCTAATCTACAAAAGAAGGCACTTCACCTTGTAGAGCAAACTGGAAAGACTCTAGCTCTATCATATACTCAAGTTAGTTAGGAACATGTAGATCTTCAACTTGGCACTCATGTTGCTACCTAATGTCATTGCTATGTGTATACTAGGCCCAAATAAAAGACTCAAATTCTAGCACAACATCATTACCCACAACATCAGACACATGACCTTCATTGCAAAGGAAACATTCATACTCACAAGTGTCAAACTCTTGGATAATAGGCTGCCAACATACAACATTTTCACACATGTTGATGTCTTGTTCCACACTTGGATCACAAACCTAATCCACATCTTCATCATCATTAGCATAATAATCATAATTAGGTCTTTCAAATGATGGACTGCATCCATCCCACAACCTCCCTGTTTCAATCTCAATTGGGCAACTCACTGTATTACAATTGCTATTGCATACAGGTACTAAACTATCCTCCTCCACACCATCACAAGGAAATTTATCAGTTGCTTGCATAACCAGATCAACAACAAAATGGTCATTATGGAGGCCACTCTTACTGATGTCAGCAATTATAGGCTCATCCAACTAGAACCAGTCGGTACACAAATCATCAGTAAGTGAAGAACAAGTGTAAGAAATATCACTTGAGGCACAAGACGCCTTGACCTCCACACAAGCATCCTTAGCACAATCAACTTCATCACTATCAAAAGGAACAAAACCTAGGAGCTCATTAAATAAAAACTCATCATTTCCATCACTCCCACGGATTGAACCATCCAAATGTAAAGAAGTGCATATGGTACTCTCATCTTTTGCATTGCCAAAAGACATTGCATCAAACACCTTTGCCCTCATGTCCTCATTGTCAGATTGCACATGTCCAATAATTGTATTCACCAACATCACAACCCACAGTAAGGTCTTCATTGTGAAACCCAATGCCTACACCTTCACTTGTCTCAAATCGGTTATTATTGGGTGCAGACCCGCTATAGTCATCCTTAATTTTAGGTTGAGGATCATAAGACAAAACAACAACATCATCATCCACAAGGGGTGATGCATCCAATTGAAGATAGGTAGCTACACTATCTTCACTCTCAGCACAACTGTCATATGATGCTACCTCCCAAGGGTTCATTTTCCTGACAACACATTCAACCTGATCTGTTGGAATGTTGTTGCCATCCACATACTCATCATTCACAGAATTTACCTTGAGGGATACCAACCTAACAACATACTTGTCTCTCATTTTAACTAAGGCATCAAGAGCAAGGTAAGCCTGTTGCAAACCAACCAGCCTCAAGTCTCCTAGTACTAAACTCAATCCAACTTCATAAGATTCACTTTCCAAATGCATTTTTGAAATGGAATAGATAGTTTTGTTTCACCAAACATGTGCTATATTTGTCAAGAATGTTAATTTGGAATATGGGTTTATCAGACACCTCAAGGTCCTATATGCAATAGGTGTCAACAAGAAAGAGGCAATAATCTATTTTCAGCATCAAATAATATGGATCCTATCCCACAACCACAAGAGCTTCCAAACTTGACATAGGTAGAAGAATTATTGATAGCACGTGTTAATCCAATCCTGCAAGTGACACATGCAACTGGTGGACAATATAAATATAAGGGACACACAATAAGTTTTCCACAAGATGTAAAAGAAATTTCAAAGGTTTTGCCACATGGAATAAAAGATTTTCCAATCATTATTGTTTGAAGGGGGGATCAGCGTGACACAAATTATAACTTTACAGTTAATAGAGAGCGGGTATATAAGGCACTCAAATAGAAAATTGAATGTGACAAGTTCTACTTTGATATTCAAATTGATGAAAATGCTCTTAGTGGTCTCTCACCAAACTCAGATCAAAATACCTTTGACCAACTAAATTTACTGCATATGAATTTTGATTCTGATGCAAATGAAGTTATATTTGTGGGCCCATTAATGGAGATGGATGAAGGAAATATCATTGATCACATAACATCAATGGCTTCCAAACCACCTAATGTCTAAAGAGAGATGGAATTAATCCATGCATGGGTGAATAACCATGATGTAGATCCAGGGGCATTAATGGATTGGCCAACAGTTGGTTCATCTCCTATCAATGAATATGTGACATTAGGCTTATTTGATATGGCATTTCCAACATTATTTCCTGATGGTAGATATTCCAATCACCATCAATGAGCTATGTGAACATATGGAAAATGTGCCCCATTCTCATTTAGCTGATCATTTGATGAGGTTTGGAATGGGCAAAATTTTGTGCAGAGTTAACTGACATGCTCCAACAAATTGGTTCACTGACAATATTCTTCACGTTGAGTGCAGTAGATATGTACTAGCCTGATTTGCATGCACTCATGCCTTGAACACCACCAATTGATGCAAGAGAAGCCCAAAAATGGAGAAAATAAAATGTTATTGATTATTCTCATATAGTTGCACACTACATGCACCTACGACATACAATTTTTAGATAATAGATTCTAGAAAAAGGAATGAAAGTAAAAGATTACTAGTTTATAGATGAATGGCAACATAGAGGTTCACCACATGTGCATGGATTTATATGGATAGATGGAACACCAAATATGGATAATCTTGATTGGAAAAATGAGCAGCAACGAAAAAGTGCAAAGAAATATTTCCATTCTATTATTCATGCAGGGAATCCTAGAGAAGATCCACATCAACGAAACATACCTGTGGTATGTTATCAATCCTTTATAAATCAATATTTTATATATTATATAATAAAAATATGTTTCAGTGTAACTAAAAGATTCATACATTTTTTAAATCATAGGTATTGCAAAATTTTGTCCAGCATCCATATCTTCAAAATACAAGACAACTTATAGAAGTACATATGGGACACGACTATGAAGAGTTTTTAAATTGTGTAGAATGACATACAATGTGTAGAGAGGTGCATGTCTACGCAAGAAAAGAGGACGAATGGTTTGTAGGTAAGATTTAAAATCTTCCCATTTATTATTTACAAATTTAATATAATATAAGTACAGAGAAATAAAAAAGTGTTATTATTAATTATAGGTATAATGCTCCATGGCCATTAAATCTTGAAGGATCAAAATTATATGAAGACTCAGAGACAGGTGAAAAGAAATTTGAACCTACAAGAAATGATGACAAAGTAAATACACACAATCGCTAAACACTACTATTATGGAGAGCAAACGTAGATTGGCAACCTGTTCTTTCCAAACATGTTCTAATCAAGTACATTGCCAAGTATGCAGCTCAAGAAGAAAAGAGTTTAGAAACTTATTATCAAATGTTGATGCAACTTGCAAACATTGAAAACTCTGATGATTTAGCATCAAGAGCATACAGAAGGCTTCTTAATGAAACAATTATAGAAAGAGACATTGGGGCACAAGAAATATGTCACATGCTATTGGAACTTCTATTAGTAGAGAACAGTAGAAAATTTGTCAATTTGAATGTTTCACATGAGGTATTCAAACCTGTAGCTAGAAATGACGAAGATGACTATGAAGAACATACACAATCTTTCATTAATGGATATAAGAATAGGCCCTTTTGCATGGAAGTTATTTTTCTTATTGAAGCAACTAGATCATGGATATATAATCCAAGGTGAAGAAGAGATAAAAATGGGAGGTAAGGGGAATGCCAGCTATTGTGAGAGTGTTTCCAAGGTTTGTATCCATCCCTCAACGTCAATCGGATAAATGGGTTGATTTTTGTTGATATAATTTGTTACTTTATAAGCCATTTATTCATATAGAAAGAGATATTGGTCTTGATAATGATGCTATAATATCAAACTGGGATTCATTCAATTATAATCCTTGGCATGTGGAAAGAAGTAGTGCAGAAGATATTGAAAATAGTAGTGATTCTAAAATTGAAGATAATCAACCTCTTCAGGAAAACACAACAGAGCATGAATGGGAAATCATATCGAGGATACATCATCATCAGATAATGGAAGTTTCTAAAATAGATATGTTGGGAAGAAGAGATATTGATAGGCAGGCACCATGGTCTAATGAGTATCAAGGTGAAAAATACACAAATCAAGCAATAAAATTTATAAGCACTATGAAAGATAATGGATTTCTCATGTGGGATGATATAGTACAAAATATCAATTATGCAACATTGGGTGCCAAACAGAAAAAAATACTTGATATAATTATGACACATTATCATGGATCTCAAAATGCATTGCCATTATTCATGATAATTCAGGGAACAATAGGAACTAGAAAATCATATCTAATTGGTGCTATCAGTCAAGCTCTTCAAAATGCAGCATTCCCAAGGCGTAGTCCACTTCTATTACTTGTGCTAACAAGAGTCGCAACATTCAATATTGGAGCCTCAACAATCCATTCAATATTTCAAATCCCAGTCACCGATTTTGGTCAATTAGAAGGAGCAAGAATCACAAGTTTCCAAGAGATGGTATGACACATAAAATACATTTTGATTGATGAAATGAGCTTCATTGGACAAAATTTGCTAGAGAAGGTGGACTATCGACTTCGTCAGGCATTCCCTAAAAATGCAGACATGAGTTTTGGAGGTATACATATGTTTTTTTTATGAAGATATGAATTACTTTCCCCATTTTAAAACACATACTTGATTATTATTAAATCTAACAATTAATAGTATACACTAATGAAGGCCATCATTTTCCAAATTTTTGCAGGTGTATCTATGATTTTGGTTGGAGATTTAGGTCAATTACCTCCTGTTAATGATAGACCACCATATGATAGTAACAGACGTGGTAAACTATTATGGGAAGAATTCAAAGTTGTTACTTTGGATAAAGGGAAAGGTTATGCACCTTATAGTAACCACAGGTTAGCCTTCCTGTGACCAAAAAGATGCTTGGTAAAATTAGATGCTTGTTAGTGCATTTTAGTGCGCTTATTGTTCCTGTTCATAGGATGATTGGTTCCATCCGCGAGGAATCTTGTCAGCCCCAACATGGACGTCCCTACGGAAAGTTTGGCTATGCTTGGTTACGTGTTTGTGTCCTATGGACAGATTTCAAAGCTCACTCTCAAAGGCAATTTTGGAGTCCACCCCTTCAGTCCTATAAAAGGAAGGTGTTGGTTTTTCTTTTGAATCAGCATCAGGGTTTGCCAGTTCCTATGCACATGCACATTCAGCCAACTAATACAGGAGGTTGCGTGAGCTCCTCCCCTTCACTTCTGGTTCTGCCGCACTAAGGGGGGTGTCCCTATAACTCAAGATATAACCTTGACTGGCTCAAAGATAGAAAGATCTAACTTGACAACAACAGGCAGAATACTCTCATGTATGGACCAAGATCTGCATGATAGATCACAAGGTGGGCAACGTTCTTGGACATATATGTCTGGTCGGGTATGAGAGCGTGCAGGGGTTTTCCTACTCCTAATCCTACAACTAACAGGTGGAAGTGATGAAATGGGCGGACATAATGTCTGGGATGCAAGACAAGGGGTTTTGGCTCATAACTACTGATCCAGGAGTAGACTGGTGCCTATCCATTGGGCAAGGAGTCAACTAGACGTATACAACAGATGGTTTGCAACTTTCACTCGAGTTTCAGGGGGTTGGACTGATGCTTGCCTTACAAACATCACCCAAGAATGGGTATCTAACTGCTTCTACTTACAGATATCCCTGCTGACATGCAACCAGATTCAAAAGAAGGAGAAAAACATGCAGCAAATGGAGACAAGCAGATAGACACATGCAATAAGCATTTTTCATATAACATTAACACTGAAACTGAAAATATGTGCAAAATACATTCATGTTGCAACTCATAAACTCCAAAATGGGATAAAACAGCCAAGATCATGCCCTGTCCTTCATTATTTACACAAAAATGCCTCAAGCCTTCAACAACTTTCAAATGAGCAACACAACCTGCTATATACAGTAAGGAAGGTTCCCAACATTAATTACATGGCAAAAGTCAAAATTTGCCAGATACACAGTATCAGAAAAATGGTGCTCAACGCATTGAATGTGGCAGGTAGAAGAGGGGACAGAAGAGGTTCTCCAGCCATGAGCCGCCAGCTAGGGTCTTCATTCATAATCGAGTAGCCACACCTTTTGTACCATCGCCCATTGATGGCTCAACCACCCGTGGCCCACCTGGAAACCGTCGCAGCACTCAAAAAGGAATTTCCTGCCAAAACGTGCTTCGCTTCAAAGTTTGAATTATGTAGGAAAAATAGTCCCACATGCACGGTGCCGAGACCACTCTATCACTTTATAAACATAGCTGCATGCATAATAGGTGTCGTGCGTTTTTGCCACGCTCGACACACGCTCCTTCGCCCAAAGCCCCATCGCCTAGACCTAAGCCATCGGCCAACCCCGCAGATCTCTTGCCGACCTCACTAGTCTCACCAATGCGAACTACATTCACGCCCATCGCCAAGACAAAAACCATCAGCCAAGTCAAACGAACTCTCACCGATCTATCAAGTCCCTCCGATGGCTAAGCAAAATACACCCTCTTCGGCAAGACATAGACCATCGGCACAACAAAATTGATGCTTGCCGATCTCAAAGGTCTTGCCGACGAACACCCCAATCTTCCTCAAAACTTCCCATCAGCTAGAGATAGACCGTTGGCCAAGCAATCCATAGTTCACCCGATATTCAATGTCGTGCCGATGGCACATCAAAACCCTCACTCCCATCGGCCAGACACATATCGTCGGAGCAACAAAAGGAACCCTGGCCGATAGCACTAGTCACAACGATGACCAACAAGCCTCACTCTACCCCCCCTGTCAGCTAGACACATGCCCATCGGGAAACCAGAAAGAAGATACGCCGATGACAGAAGTCATCCCAATGGTAGAGCACCACCACATCGGTGGAACCAAAAATACTCCAGCCGATAGATCAAGCTCCTGCCGATGGACAGGAATACCTAGGGTTTGAATGAAGAAACCCTCCAACAAGCAAGCTCAGCCTCCAGGTCAAAATGAGCACCAACACTGGCTCCGTCTGGGGACGTGCAGGTGCAAAACTGCAGCGAGAACTAGATCTCTAGGATGCAGACCAGTCTTTATCCAATGGGCACAGAATCATAAAACTACACTGACCTGCATCATAGATCACATTTTCAAAGATCACTTTGGAGGCCCCGGGTAGCCAAAAAGGAAGAACCATAATTTTTTCAAGTCAAATGCCTGATTCCAAATTGAATAATCCCAACCACAGCTGAAAAGATTGGCATAATCTGCCCATAATGTCATCTGCTCAATTAGATATTCCACCACTTTTGAAAGCTTGCCACTATCATTTTATCTCTGTCATTCTGGATTTCAAAATTAGACATATAACCACACACATAATATTCTTCAACATTAGGCAACACATGCATGTTATATCCCTCAGACAGTACATCATACTGCCCTTGGTAGTCTTCATCACTGACCTGGCTGCTGCACATCATCAGGCACCTATCCAGCTGATCCAAAAATTGAAAGTACTCAGAAAAAATGAGACCCCCAATACTTAATGATATTGAAAACAAATCCTGATCCACACACCCAATGTTGCACATGTCTGGATCAAGTGATGATGAACATCCATCATTCACAGTTTGCAAATCCATAGTATTTTCACAAGAACTGAAGATATCTGATTCATATGCCCCCCACTCACAAACTGATGTAACACCAAGGTCAACAGTCTCCTTATATTCATCATCATCCTCAAAAAGAGGATTAATCCTACACCACTGAAAGTCAAGAATCACAGCATCAAAGGCATCTGTAGACTCATCATAAAGGGGATTAACACTCACCACAAAGGCCTCTGCTTCTTCTTCATGACACTCCAATTCTTCTTCATTATTATCAGATCCAGAGTCATAAGAAGAACAAACCTGATCCATGAATTGATCATGGATATCATTTTTATCATCTGATTGCCCCATATACAAGATTTCTGCTGTTTCAATGCATTCTGAAGTTGAGCTATTTGCATCATTCTCCATCCCTCTAATACTTCCTGATGAAACTGATACTGACTGTTGATCCACATGATCACAACCTTGCACAACTGGATCATTTAAACATGATGGCTCTTTGATAAGGGCTGGTATGTAAATATTACTTGAAAAACTATTGTTTTCAACTTCATTTGTTGGGCAAAACAAGACATCCTCCTTTATAACAGAAACATCATCAACTTGGAATGATGTAAAAACTGGGACAACAGGGGTGTGAATACTTTGACATTCACTCTCAACTCCTGAATTAAATCTTTCATTAACACTGAGGGCTGCAGGACAACAAATTTTTTTAGAAAAATAACCCTTTTGTATTCCATACCTCCAATTGTTTTCAATATCTATTGCAAACTGATGTGCCTGATGCAATGTGGTGGGCTCCTTGTCTCTTAATCTGTAACTCATTTTCTTATCAAAAGCTCCCAAATAGACAACTAAGCACAGTGCATCATTAGGTCTCATGCATTCTGGAATTCTATTCAATGCCCTCATAAATCTGAGGTTAAAGGCTGGGATCAACTCATCTTCTTCAATATGGATGTACATAAAATCACTAATGACTGCATATTCAGAAATTCTTTCACCATATTGTACTAGAAATGCAGATTTAAAACCATGCCAAGAGCTGACAGAGTGAACTGGAAGGTAGGAAAACCAGTCCCTTGCATCTTCATCTAGAGATTGAACAAATAATCTCATAACTACATCTTCATGGTCAATCTCGAAATCATCTATAACATTTATAAACTGCTGCAAGTGTCTCTCAGCTGATTCATCCTTTGCGCCACTAAATTTGGGCAAATATCTTCTGATTTTAGGTGGAAGAGCATTTGGGTAGCCACAAATGCCACTAAAATTTATGGGCTTATATCTATCTATGTTGAAACTTCTTTTATTACATGGTTGGGACTGACTACTATACATTATTGCATTTGACACCTCACAAGGGTGCATAAGCTAACAATACATCTTTTTACGCTTTCGCAACCCTCTTCTCTACTCAGATTTTCAATCACAATATGACCTTAGGCCCTTAAAATACAAACTGCTATTTCAACCTGCCTAAAGTCCTCTATATGAGTCTTTTGAAAAACATTGCATGCCCTTTTGAAATATAGAGTAGGTTCTAACAAAAGCATGCAAGCTCTGCTTTCACCAATGTTTCCCTTTTAACCAGTGCTATTTCACTAGATAGGGAACTCTTCAAAAACTTGTACAAATACCTGGATATGTTGTAGCTGCTGATATGTTCATTCAACAGAGTCGCCACCTCCTTGGCAGAGGAATGAGCTTCAAACAGGCTGAAGCTAAAAATTGATTTCTTTCTTTCTGGGTCATCCACCAGCAGAGCCATAGATGAAACTTTTTCTTTTACTGCAACAAGGCACCTCCAGGTCTGATTCTTCAATTTCTTAGACTCAAGATTCACAGATATGACATTGTTTTCCCCAGCAGAGTCGCCATTTTGTTGGTGACTCAGATGGGTCACAAATATATCATTTCTTTTATCAGTCCGTCCCCAGCGGAGTCACCATTTTGTTGGTTTTTCTTCTGAATCAACATCAGGTTTGCCAGTTCCTATGCACATGCACATTCAGCCAACTAATACAGGAGGTTGCGTGAGCTCCTCCCCTTTACTTCTGGTTCTGCCGCACTAAGGGGGGTGTCCCTATAACTCAAGATATAACCTTGACTGGCTCAAAGATAGAAAGATCTAACTTGACAACAACAGGTAGAATACTCTCATGTATGGACCAAGATTTGCATGATAGATCACAAGGTGGGCAACGTTCTTAGACATATATGTCTGGTCGAATATGAGAGCATGCAGGGGTTTTCCTACTCCTAATCCTACAACTAACAGGTGGAAGTGATGAAATGGGCGGACATAATGTCCGGGATGCAAGACAAGGGGTTTTGGCTCATAACTACTGATCCAGGAGTAGACTGGTGCCTATCCATTGGGCAAGGAGTCAACTAGATGTATACAACAGATGGTTTGCAACTTTCACTCGAGTTTCAGGGGGTTGGACTGATGCTTGCCTTACAAACATCACCCAAGAATGGGTATCTAACTACTTCTACTTACAGATATCCCTGCTGACATGCAACCAGATTCAAAAGAAGGAGAAAAACATGCAGCAAATGGGTATCTAACTACTTCTACTTTCAAATGAGCAACACAACCTGCTATATACAGCAAGGAAGGTTCCCAACATTAATTACATGGCAAAAGTCAAAATTTGCCAGATACACAGTATCAGAAAAATGGTGCTCAACGCATTGAATGTGGCAGGTAGAAGAGGGGACAGAAGAGGTTCTCGAGCCATGAGCCGCCAACTAGGGTCTTCATTCATAATCGAGCAGCCACACCTTTTGTACCATCACCCATTGATGGCTCAACCACCCGTGGCCCACCTGGAAACCGTCGCAGCACTCAAAAAGGAATTTCCTGCCAAAACGTGCTTCTCTTCAAAGTTTGAATTATACAAGAAAAATAGTCCCACATGCACGGTGCCGAGACCACTCTATCACTTTATAAACATAGCTGCATGCATAATAGGTGTCGAGCGTTTTTGCCACGCTCGACACACGCTCCTTCGCCCAAAGCCCCATCGCCCAGACCTAAGCCATCGGCCAACCCCGCAGATCTCTTACCTACCTCACTAGTCTCACCGATGCGAACTACATTCACACCCATCACCAAGACAAAAACCATCGGCCAAGTCAAACGAACTCTCACCAATCTATCAAGTCCCTCCGATGGCTAAGCAAAATACACCCTCTTCGGCAAGACATAGACCGTCGGCACAACAAAATTGACGCTTGCCGATCTCAAAGGTCTTGCCGACGAACACCCGAATCTTCCTCAAAACTTCCCGTCAGCCAGAGATAGACCGTCGGCCAAGCAATCCACAGTTCACCTGATATTCAATGTCGTGCCGATGGCACATCAAAACCCTCGCTCCCATCGGCCAGACACATATCGTCGGAGCAACAAAAGGAACCCTGGCTGATAGCACTAGTCACAGCGATGACCAACAAGCCTCACTCTGCCCCCCCTGTCGGCTAGACACATGCCCATTGGGAAACCAAAAAGAAGATACGCCGATGACAGAAGTCATCCCGATGGCAGAGCACCACCACATCGGTGGAACCAAAAATACTCCAACCGATAGATCAAGCTCCTGCCGATGGACAGGAATACCTAGGGTTTGAATGAAGAAACCCTCCAACAAGCAAGCTCAGCCTCCAGGTCAAAATGAGCACCAACAGAAGGGAAGGCTCTCATTCTAGACATCAAGAGTCGAGAATTGAAAACGAGTCTAGTTGGTCTTAGCAAGTTAGGAAGTAAGTTTGTAGTGAAAAAATTAAGGATTAGAGGATTATGCTCTTCCTCATCCCGAGGAATCAGAAACTCAGAAATCTTTAAGTATAGACAGGTGATAGTGGCTTTCCATTCATCAGTCAAGTGTTTCTCAAGATGCTCAATTGCAGCAATGATAGAATGTAAATTTGCCTGCATGCTTGCATACTATTTTTCCTGGTTTAGGCGATGTAGATCTTGTTGATACTGTTGGTCTTGGCTAAGTAGTAGTTGTTTTCATAGACAAAGATTTGCCCAATTTAACAATTTACTTTGACTAGGGACTGTACTATCTCCAACAAGAGAGACATGCTGTGCCCAAAATCAAGTTGATACTTGCCAGCAGTATCATAGAGCACGAAGTCTTGGAACTTGGGTATAGTTCCAAGGACTAGACATGGACCAACAGGTGTGGATATAGCTTTCTCATGTTTTTCCTTGATGTCTTGTTCAGGAAAGGAAACAGATCTTCCAGACATCATTTGACACTTCTTAATACTAAAGACAAAAGAATAATCTTCACATTTATACAAACCACTATCTAATTCTAAATAATTTTTATGATCACAGGTCGGACTAGCATGAGCTGCACTAGTGCTGGCCTGAAAAAGATATGGAAAAGTGAACAAATTATCTACAGATTTAACAAGGACTTGACGCATACTATTACTGCGGGACTTGAGAGGAGGATTTTGGCAATTAAAAGTTTTTTCTTTTACAGAGGGTGATCTGGTCATAGATGGTTTTGATGTAAACCTGATGACAACTTGGTCATCAATTTCTTCACTACTAACTCCCTGCAACTGAGGTGCTTTTGTTACAGGAACATTTGCATCAGTGCTCCAAAGTTCCATCGCCCATTCCTGAGGCATTTGTATGTCTTTATGTTGGACAATTTTAGGGGCCAATAATTGAGTATTGGCACTTGTCAATTTCCAAACAATAGAAAGTCCTTCCTTAGCTATTAAAGCTTTACAAGGGTTCATCATAAGAGGGATGGACTTATTATATAGTCTGTAGTGGACAAGGAAGACTAATGAATGATCCACAGACATATCTTTCATGTGAAGGTTCATGGTTTTGAACTGATAGGTCAGAACATCATCCAGGTTGGCATCTTTCAGACTTACTGTGAAGTCTAGGGAACTATCAATATAGATTGGACTAGTGGCCATAGTATCACAAGTACATCCAAGCATAGTATGCAATGCCTTGTAAAACCTTGCATCTTTCAGCATCATAAGTACTACTATTGGCAAACCCTTTCTGTAATGACCAATAATAGCTATCCTAACATATGACAGATGCATATATTGAGGATTATGGGGGTCAACTTTGGCTTTCTTTTGCAAATTACCAATCTCAGTTTCAGAAAACAATTTTAATTTTCCATTAGACCCATTTTTAACTATGTGTTGTAACTCAGCGGCATGACACTTTTGGGTGGACTTATACCCAAACCAATTTTTAAAACTTTTTGACATCTTAACCATATCTAACACTCCACGTGGGACATCTTTATATATTTCAGACGCTTTAATCTTTGGAACTCTAAATTCCTCATTAGCAAATCTATTTTTAGAAATGGAATCTTCTAGACAATTTCCATTTGTTTCTCTCATGGAGAAAGTACTTTCATTTTGTGCAAAGAAATTTGTAAAAGTGACCTCTTCATTAAGAGCCTGTGTATGATCTTCTGGGGGTGCTGATGAACTGGAAGCATCCATAATGTATGCTCAAATCTGGGCTCATAGCTGTGCTCGAATCCCTATTTTACTGCCTCACCTACCCTACCACACCTTCCACGGCTTAACACGGGACTTATTACGAGGACTTACAATAGACAACCGATTATTGAGAGAGCATATATGTTATATCCCTTTTTTTTCTGGATTCAATTTTACTACTTACTTTTGTTAATTTCATAAATAGTATAGACATGTGAATATGTTTAACTCTATGGAAAATGATGTTATGGTTAGAAAGAATTAACTTTATGAAATCATGGATTTATCACTTGAGAATGATCAATATGATGTTATGAATTAAAAATATCTTTTCAATATGAAAATGAAATGATATGATGTAAATATGGTTCGACCAGAATATTGGTACTTTGACCACAAATTGTATGTGAGATTGTTTTGATAGGAACTGATGGAACAGGTTCTCTGTGAAACAAGAGAGAGAGAAGGTATCTTCGGGAAGGGGAGAATAGACTCTGGAATATCAATGGGTGTTTGCCACTAAGTACGAACATCAGGCAGTTAAACCTAGTTATCTTGAGGTAAGTATTGATTTTGGTTAAGTCAATTATCGATGAGAACGTCAAGGATTGTAAGAGTAGGTCACTCTTTCTTACGTCGTTGTGGGAGAAACGATGTAGTCTGTCCAGACGTCGTTGTCGTGATGAGTATGGTCAATCGACATATGTGTCGTATGATATGTCCTATTAAGTTGTTCGACGTAAAATGTCGACAGTAGTTCCTAGAGGGGGAGATTAAAAACTTGACCCCAGAATGTCGACCGTAAACTTCATTGTTGCGGTTGTGTAGTTGCCCAATCATCGCCGTCAATGTCATCGTCATCGTATTATCCAACGTGCATGTGATGTAAACGAAGTATATTCGACAAGAATGATGTCGAGAAATGGGCTGTCATCATGAAGCTAGCAAAAACAATGCCATAAATCTATGTGATTTGCAAAGTGTTATATCATCGACTAAAAATTGTAATGCTAATGTATAAATAAAGTATATAGTCATATATTGATCACTAAGTGAAAAATAAAGGTTTCTATGTGTTAGTAGTGGTCAGGTCAATGCTCGAAAATATTTGATATAAGTTATTATTTATTGAAGTTACTATATATATATCATAACTATGTAATCATTATCGAGCTCGAGCTAGAATGATAGTGTAAGTGAGTCCAAAAACATCTCATGATGTTGATAATTGACCTCAACAAGTATGTTAAGTCGTTAAATTAATCTACCACCTTTCGAAGATGCCATGACAACAAATGTGTTGTGAACTTGAAAGTGATGCTAGTGGGCTGTCATGGAAGGCTATAGAAGACCGAGCAAGTATAATGCCTATCGGGAGGGATAAGACTGGAGTTAGTTAGGGTTAGGTAGTTATTCTTATCTTGCTATCGTTAAGAGGCAGAGGAAGGTTTTGAAAAAGTGTGATGATGGGAACGAAAATATATAGAGAGGGAGTCTGCGGGAAGACAAATGGAAGGAGCTAAAAGAATTGAAGTAGGAAACAATATCTTCAAAGGCTTTCATTCAGGTTTTCATCCTGGGTAAGTGCAAAAAGATGGGGGGCCAAAAAGTGGCCAAAAAATTTTCAAAAAAATTTAAGGCAAAACGCGAGCGCGTTATAACGCGCTCGCGTTATGGCTTGGCAATGACAAGCCTTAGGCTCGTCATTGCCGAGCCATAACGCGAGCGCGTTATAAACTGCTATTTATAAAAAAAAAAACCCGCTGTCATTTCATTTCAATGAGTTTTTCCTCCGCCCGCGGCATAAAACCCTTCAAAAACGCGCTCACGTTCTACAAAATGCCATTCAACACAAAAGACTTGTCGATTCATCGCCGAAATGCCGCCACGACGTCGAGCACGCCAAAGGGGTGAGTTATCTTTGTTTTTTTGTTTGAATTTCTTCCTAAATAGGTAGGTTTTTGTTGATTTTTGATGTATATTTTATTAATTGTAGGAAATGTTAATGCACCTCCTCCTCCTCCTCAAAATCCACAAAATCTTGAGGAAGAAATACCTGCAGAACAACAACCTCCTCCATTCATTCCTCGACATGCCCCTGGAACACAAGCTAATATAATGGGGGAAATTGAAAACAACAAAAAACAAATTGAAGATATAATTGCAAGGTTGAAAGATCCTTCCACTTCAACCTTGCATAGGTCCACGCTTGCCGAATCTCTTGAGTCTATGTTATCAAATGTAAATTCAATTAGCAAGCAAATAACTAGTTGGACCGATAAAAAGAGAGAGTTTAGAGATTACTATGCAGATAAATTGTCATACCAAGATGTCAAAAAATTACAAATTACAAAAGTAGACTTGTGTTCAATTTTCACAAACCCACAAACAAATCAACCTCCACCCATTACATGCAAGAGGTTCCCTATCCATTGGTGCAACAACCAAGCGATAAGGGACAATTTCGGGCAGAGGTGGTGGATGGTTTTTGACCATCCTCCATGCAATAACAATGAGGTC
The DNA here is from genome assembly GCA_027924645.1 of Cunninghamia lanceolata. NCBI lineage: Eukaryota > Viridiplantae > Streptophyta > Pinopsida > Cupressales > Cupressaceae > Cunninghamia > Cunninghamia lanceolata. The sequence goes on along the minus strand of BSBN01000469.1, from coordinate 12,847,737 downwards.
CCGCAATACTTTTTGAGGAAACTCTACTCTGAGTTTGTCCTCAATAAAGTGCCAAACTATTTTGATATGCGGGACTTCCAGGGTAGAGGTGGGGGCTCAGCACAGGATAGACCAGGGGCACGTCTTGACCCACAGCGGGTAGTGAGACGAGTAATCAGCAGACCAGCCCATGAGCATGTTTCTATCCCTTCCATTGTGAAGGAGAGTGTTGAGGTCGATACACTGAGGTCGATTAGTGCCTTGACCCAGAGCATCATAGAGCATGCCGATCCTGTAACACAGAGTGGGTTGGGAGATAGTGCGAGGAGTAGGGTCCCACTGCATACTTGCCAGGCTTGCGGGTCAGCCTGTGGTTATAACCCCATGGACAGTCAGGACACAGGTGCACAGGCTACATCTACAGCTGAGCAGATGGTGATGACAGATACCCTCCTGAGTGAGACTTTCGGCCTTGATACTCAGGTAAATATTAGCAAGTTTATTGAATTTAATTTATTAAATTTTATTTTTGAAATACAAGATTAACTAATTTAAATTGATGATTTTAATGAAATTTCAGGGTCATAGCGTCGATGCAGTTTTCAGTGGTTCTCCACCTACATTTTTCACTAGATCATCTACTGTCGAGGTATGTAACTAGTAAACAATTATAAATATTACATGTGAATAGCATCGTTATATGAATGGTATTCTAATTTCTGATTTTGGATGTTGAATAGGTTAACACTGTAGATTTCATGGCAACACCTGCCAACGGTGGTGGACTTCAAAGCTTTACGGAGGTAATAAAATAAATAGCTTAATGAATGAATTGTACTTACTAAATTTTTGTATGTGATTTGTGTGTTTTATTGTGTGTACTTCCATGTTTAGATGAGCATGTGTGTATGTTAGGAGCCATGATTTGCATCACTATTATAGTTTTCGTGATTGAATAATGTTGTTTTATTTCTAGATGATGCAGGCTGCGGATACACCTCCCCATGTTCATAGGGCAATGGAGCAGGGTGTGGCCTCTGTGATTCATAGCTCTATGGCATTGACAGGGGTATGAGGCAGATTAGTAAATTTCAATTTACATTCATTGTTATAGTTGTCTATTTTTGAAAAATCAAAAGATTATTGATTTGAAGTTTAATTTCTATCTGGATGGTTTCTATAGGACATGACATCACTAGGGCCTATTCCTGCTACTGAGGCAAGCGAGGAGACAGATTATATGTTAGCGGTAAGTGATTATTTTGTTAAATGTTTCATTTTTTTATAACATGTAATTTCTATATATTAATATCTATACTTTTTTTTGTAACAGGTAAAGGTGCAGGAAGAACTAAATAGGAGGAGTAGCCCTCGGGTTCGTAGTAGACCACCCACATGCATGTCTCCATCCCCTAGAAGATCAAAGGCTGCTCGTGATTTATTCTCTTCACCAGCTAGAGGGGAATGACTTTTTATTGTGTTCCTCTGTTGTATGCCTATATGGCATTTGTGGACATATTTTGTATTGTACATAGTTGACATTGTATGCCTATATGGCATTCTTGTAAGCCTATATGGCTATTTTGTATATATGTTATACTTATATCGACAGATATTGATGTATGCGTATATGGATATTTGGTTAATACAAATCTTTTTTATTGATGGCGTCCATACTTGCATTATAAATCCACTTTTGAATGGATATTTGTAGATGGCTACTTCAAATATTTAAAGTCTGATTGTATTACATAGGATGTTTGCATTTTCTTTGATAGGTTTGATAGGCCATGGATTACATGATGGTGTTTGATGGAAAAGTATGGTACTAGAAGACTCTAGTTCATTCTTAATAGGCTTGTGATTGATAATATCTTTGCATGATTGCACTTGATCTTGGATCATGGGCATGTTGTTAGGATTTTGATTGCATTGTGATGTTTGATGGATAGGCATGGTGTAAGTGTAAGATACCCAACTAGTTCTACGAAAAATTTTCCTTACTTAAACACTTTTACTTGCTAACAATTCATCAACTACTTTAATAACATAAAGATATACATCAAGATAACTATTTGAATGAAACAACATTAGAGTTGGGTACTTGTCTTGTTACTTGATTCAATCAACTTGCAATGTCTTATTACATGGAAAATGCTTTCAATAGCATGAAGTACAACTCATTCAATGGAAATACAAGGACAGGCCTTGAAGCCTTGATGTTACAATGTCTTCCTTACTTGAGCAACATTTGAAGATTTGGAATGTTCAACTCATCACCTCACAAGGTAGGTGCATATTTGAAGGATTTACAGGTTTTTCTGACTTGGGCGCCAAGTTGAGGTGACCTCCTCCTGAAGTTGCGCCTTGTCAACATTAGGCGCCAATTAGAGTTTATGGATGCTCTAGATTGTTTCCAAGAGTAGACGCCAAAACATCATCATTATGAAAGTGTTTTAAATGCTAGGCGCCCAAATGAGCCCTCTGGAGTCTAGGCGCTCCTTTCATGCATTCTGTGTTCTAGGCGCCAATTGAAAGGAGTGGAGAACAGGGCAAGCGCCTTCCAAACTAGGTGTTTCCTTGAGGTGACAAGGACTTAGAAAGTGTGCCTAAGGTGAGCGCCTTGAGTGAAAAGGTCTAACAAACATCTTTGAACCCCCTTTCAAGGTTAGGCGCATTCTGGAGGTGGAAACAAGTAGAAGGTGCGCCTTAGCTTCCTTTGTCAATTCTTGCAAGTCTTTGTTGATTAGGAAGGTGGAATGCTTCATTGTAGAATGAGCGCCTATCTTCTAATGTCTAAACTACTTCTTCTGGCTCACTCTATGGCTAGGCGCCAGAGCTAAACTGTTCACACAAGGGAGTGCGCCTAGACTCACTTGATGTTTTCTTACTACTTCAACCCCTGGAAGATGTTCCAAGGTGTTCCCTTTTACAAGCACCTGATCTCCCAAGTTCCTTCATGTGCTATTCCTTGAAGGCGCCAAAATTGAGCTCCAGTGCCATGGGATTGTGCCTAACATCTTTGAAGAGTTTCTAAGCCTTTTGCAAGTTGATATCCCAAACTCATCTTCTAGGCGCAACAGGAGCTTTCCAAAGGAGTTTCCAAGTTTTAGACACCAAGCGAGGTCATGGGTGAATGGAACTGTGCCTTAGGAGATGACTGGATCCTAAGCGTCAGTCTGGAGTTACAGTGGAATTGATATGCGCCTCAACTAGCTTAGGCGCCCATTTGAAGTGATTCCTTTAACACTTCTCTGTCAATCTCAACTGCAAGGATGATCTCCTAATCCAATTTTGATCCTCTGGAGATGCAAATAGCTTTACATTTCATTAGGCGCCATCAATGATGATCATCAACCAAAGCACATTTCAAAGGTGAGATAGGCAAGTGAGGCGCCAAACTAGTCCTTAAGACTTATCTCCTTCTATCAAGTCAATTTCAACTATGTGAGAGAGTTCTATTCTAGCCGCAAAATGGAAATGTTTCATCAATTGGTGCATCTTACAAAGCTCCCAATTCTAGGCGCCAGAGCCAAAGAGTTTTTCCCAACACATGCACCTGGGCTAGGAATTCACCTAAGAGACATCACTTAGCTTTAAAACTTTCAATCTATAGCCATCTGGGCTAGGCGCTCCAATGGAGGATCCTTGAACTCACGCATTGGCGCCTTCTAGTTCTAGGCACCCATTTTGGATGATTCATCCTGATACTAGCGCCCAAAATGACTAGACTCTCTTCATCATCCAATTCACTTAGAAGACTCAAGTTGGAGACTTAGTTGTCTATCCATGTTCTTCGGAAGATTCATTGTACCTCTATGCACTATCTCCTTCAAGGCGCTCCTTAAAATCATTAGAAGTGCTCAGGACGTACCTTAGTCCAAAGCGCCACAATCCATTCCTTAAAGCACAAAGAATTCTCAAAGGCACCCCTATTTACCTCTAAGCACTCAAATATCATTTAGATTCAAGGCGCACATTTAGCTCCAAAATGCAAATTTCTGGCCACCATCACTTCCCTAAAGGCGCAAAATTGGTGTAGATACATTCCATTTATTAAGGATCATTCTGGTGCCCAAATCTTGTCAAAGCAAAGGATCAATAGGTTCTCTCTAAGGTGCACTCCAGGGTTTGAGCTTGCAAGACTTCTCACGTCAAAATTTTGACCAAGACACTCAAGGCACTAGTCTTTATCATCTAACCCTACAGTGCACTTACTCATTATGATATACTCCTCAACTTTGTATTCAACTTTGCCCAAGGCACATATTCACTATAAGGCATTCTCACTTTGTCAAGGCTCAGAGGGCTTCAACTTGCTAAAGGGTAGAGGTCTAGGCGCATATCTGACTTGAAGCTCAAGGCGCTCCAACCCTCTTGCTCTGGAATTCCTTCTAGGCACTAAGTGACTTCTTGAATTCCTTGAAAACATTTGAAGTGTTTTACCTTCTCAAGGTGCTCCTTCGAACTTGACTCCAAGGTGTTATAATCTCAAAGGTGCTGACATCATCTCAACCAAAGGCGCTCAATGATTCATCCCATATCTAGGCGCTAAAACACTTAATCAACCAAGTCATTCAAGGCGCCATTCAGTAAACTCATCTTCCATGATATTCCTATCAAGGCGCATATCACTTCTCTCATGGGCTTTAGGTGCTCAGTTGAGTGTTTCAATACTACTTAGGTGCCAAATTCATTTTAATGCACCAAACACAAAGAGCTTTCAAACACTGGGCGCTCACAAAGAGTCTTCCAACCTTGGGCGCTAAATTAGGTCTTTGCAACTATCCAAGGCGCATATCTTCGTTTGAACAACTTATGGTGCCAAGACAACTTCTCATTAGGGCGCTCAAAACACTTGTGTTTACATTTGAAGTGCTTTACCTTCTTAAGGTGCTCCAGACTAACCTGACTCCAAGGCGCTCCATCATCATCCTTAAGGCGCTAAAAACATCATCTCCACTCTAGGCAAAAACATCATCCAACTCCTTAAGGCACTTCACTGTCAAAGTCTGAAGGCGCTCTACCTAGACCTTTCCCCTAGGCGCCAGAACTCCTAAGCGCTCACCAGATAACTCTCTTCTTCAAGGCGCAAATCTTCCTATACTATGATTGCCTCTAAAACGCCGATTAACGTGATGTGAGGGTGCAAAGGCTACTCCAATCCTCAGTGAGCGCCTAGTTTAAACAAGGAGAAATAAAGCATTCAAAACTATCCAAACGATCATCCCCTTCCTAATGTCTTCACTGCTCCGGAAAACCTTGGCAAAAATGACACATAACAACTCCTATGAGCGCCCTTATGCCCTAGGATCATTTAGTTTGTGCGTCTTGTAATGAGGAGTTCATGTAAGTTTGGAATGAGCGCCTTGAATAAGTGTAAACTAGCCTAGAGAAGGGTATGTGCGCCTTGAGTGCCTTGAGCATTCCAGAGATAACTGTGCGCCTAGAACAATATGAGCGCTCATGATGATGATTAACGCCCTGATGAGACTTGTTGTGATGTTCACAACATGCCCCATTATGCTCCTTAGCAAAATGGGGACCCCTGCTGATGTCTTGCTTTTTGCTTCTGCTTGTGTGTTTTTTTCTGCTTCCTGGCGGTCTGGTAAAAATGAAGGTCAGGTGCATCATCATCATGATATTGCATAAGGTAGGTCATCATCATGAGGTCTGTTTGTCAAAGTTCATATTTTGTTTCTGTGACCTCATATTTTAAAAGAGCTTGAAATTCCATGCAGGTTTGCCTTTTACTTCACTTGAAAATTCGTCCATATGTGGAAGTTATGCACGGTCAAAGTCTTGGTCAAACCTGATATTCGCAGGAGGATCATCATTTTTATATCCTAAGTCATGTTGACAGGATCATCATGATCTTGGTCTATCACCCGCTAAAATCATGCAGTCGCAACATCCGGACGTCAATCTTAGGTGGTAGTGCTTTTTACCCGTCAAAAGGCCTTGTGCGCATCATCAGCATCATGATTTTCTTAGGAGCGTCATATGTTATAAACTCAGTTTTGGTTGCATGATGATCATCATCATCATCATATTTTAAACGCACCCCCCCGATAATATCCTGAGGTTCGAAATATCATGATGACATCGGCTTTCAGTCAAGGTAAGTTACCCCGTCGAGGTGGTCTGTTGTATCGCGAGCATCATCATGATATTTCAACATTACCTGATCTTATAATATCATGCTGATGGTATAAGATCACCCTGACTTAACAAAATCACCTTCGGCATATTTGCATGCGCACGTTCAAAACCTATTGGAGGGTCATCATCATGATATTTGCTGACATTCGAAAGATGATGACGACGACTTCATATCCTCCTGGTCTCCTTTCGCAACATCATGATCATCATCTTGATCTTTCACATGAGGATCATTTGCTGAAATTTGCTAAGTGCTGGAATCATCATCATGATAATTCGAGAAGGAGGATCATCATCTTCATATCCTCCTGATATCCGTTTGCCGAAACATCATGATGATCAGCCTATCTATTCAGAGTGGTCGATATTACATTTCTCAACTGCATCATCATATTTTGCAATATCACCCTAGACAAAATATCATGATGACCTTAACTCATCCTTGTGCTTCGAAGACAAAGTATCATGATGACGTCATCATGATAAATCGATGAGGGGGGTCATCATCATCATTTTTTTATCCTGTCCTGATTGTTAAGATCATCATGATCTTGTTTGTTCGCCCGACATTTCGCAAGGTCCTCCTGCCGATGAAATACAACCTTTTGGAAATATCCTGATCATGATCATCATCATCATATTTTTATCCTGATCATGATCATCATCATCACATTTTCCCTTCGGCAGGATTTTTCTCAAACATGATCCGGTTGGCGAAATATCATGATGACGTCATGTTTCAAGTTTAACGAAGGCTCCGAATATCATGATGACGTCATCCCGATCTGAATAACGAAGAAGTAAATATCCTGATGATCAGCATCATCATCTTTTTTCCTTCAAACAGGATATTTTCCAAAACCCGATCTGGTTCGCGAAATATGATGATGATGTCTTATTCTATGTTCGACAGAGGCTAATATCCTGATGATGATCATCATCATCTTTTTTCCTTCAAACAGGATATATTTTTCAAGCACGATCCGTTTCCCGAATATGATGATGACGTCATCCTTAGCATTTCAATGAAGCCCGAATATCATGATGATGTCACCATCATCTTCCTTTCCCAGGCAGCATGATTATCTTCATATCCTCCTATTATCCTTCATCATGATGATGATGATGTTGTTCGTTTCTCCATATGCAGAAGTCAAATATCATGATGACATTCATCTGAACCTTTAGGAGGGAGAGCATCATATTTTCTGAATATTATCATGATGATGAAGTATATCGACCAACATGTTTTTTGACGCACCGACAGCGAATATCATGCCGATGGGCGGGAAATGAGGCGGTGGACATTTTAAAGTTTTTTTTTGGCGCCTCTGGCATTTTTCGGTCAGCGATGGTTGACCCGATCAATTTTGAGCGGCTTGGGCGCATTTTGGACGTGTTTTGAGCGGATTTCTGGATCTGATTTCCACGATTTTGCACAGTCACCATGATTTAAACGCTTATTTTAATTTCATGCTGTTTTTTTATGATAAATGTGAAACTTATTGCTTGTCTTGTCTTGCAGGCTTGCAGTTGAGGAAGCAGCTGGAAAGTCAATACAGTGACCTCATGGAGGCAGAAGATCTGATCTCAGGAGCAAGAAGATAGAGATGAAATGCAAAAAGTCAAAGCCATTCAAGTGAAGAGGAAGGTCGCAGCTGGAGGTATTTCTGCAAAAGACAAACAGAAGTTATTGCCCAGCTGCTGGAACTTCTCAGAAGGGGCAATATTTCGCCCAGATTTGACCACTGCTCTGAGATATTTTTGAGAACTGGTTCACCTGCATTTATTGCTGTAACTAGAGGTTTGAACCAGGGGTTCAGTTAGGTTTTTGCTGTAGTGAGGACAATCAAAATGTCTTTATATTGTGCCTCTCTACACTGTAATACTTTACAACAGGGGCTACACACAGAGATTCTAGGAAAACACAGCAGGATAGCTTAGCATAGTTTAGAAGTAGAAGAAGGAGGTCGCCTGTTTGTCTGCAGTAAGGTGCGCGTGGAATGTCTGGCTGCCTTACTGTATCTGTAAAGCTTGTAAGTTCTCTGTAGTATGATCAATGAAACTAAGAGTCATTCTTACATTGTAAATCATGTATGGCTACTTGTTTCTAATACAATAGAATCTGGAGTTCTGCATCTATCTTCTGAGTGTTCTCCTGCTCTTCTTTGTGTTTTGAAATATCTTCTTTGAGAGCTTGCAATTTTAAATGTATGTTTGTGAAAATGCTCAGAACTTACATTTAGGGTTTTTACTGTGGATTTGATCAGATTACTGTGGTATTTACATAGTGCATAACAGAAACACTTAGATCCTTCGGTAGATTAGATGAAGTATAGATTAGATCTCTCTAACTTTTCCCAACCCATCTGAAATATTTAGCTGAAAACGTAGAAATCCAAAGGAAATTGTCTCAAATTTGAAGAAGCATGCATAACAGAGCTATAAGTAGACAGTTTTCATAAACAGATCAAGAAAAAAGCTGCAAAAATCCAAGAAAACCCTCTGAAACTTGCAGCCCAGTATCACTCTTATGCAAAGGAATGAAAAGCATTGACATATCTCATGACCTTTTTGCATATTCTTAGGCCAGTAAACCATAAAACAAACCTAAACTACGTAAGGCCCCTTGAACATTACAGCTTCACATTGACCAACTGAACTTGACCAACCGAACCATTGTAGACTTGGGATTAGTTGAATCACCAAATGATTCCTTCTTGTCTTTCAAGTATAGTTTCAGTTCATTTTATGTGAATTTTAACTTATTGTTATGATTGCATCAAAACAGTCATCAACAGTTTTCTGGCGCTAGAAGGAGGGCCTGATTTGGTTTAGGGTTAATTTTCTGAGTTTAAATGCTATATTCTGAGATATGTTAGATCTCATAAAATTTCAAAAGGCCTAAAAGGGTGAAAAGAAGGTCCCATTTTTTTTAATGGACACATATGGGGACAGTTTTCAAGTTAACAGTCCTTTATTTCAGGGAGCTTTGAATGAACAGTTTTATTCTCAAAATTTATCTAATTTTTGTTTGTCCAGTTGTTGCAGGATACACCGGACTATTGAACACAATGAACTTGAATGTTTAACATTCCTCACTAGGATAGATTCATATTTGAAAGGACTAATTATTTTTTCAGATGTGTTCAGGGCTGAAAGCTGGCAGGAAAAAGAAATTTTGTAGCAACAAGCTAATACAGCACTAGAAACTAATAGGCGGTTAGAAAATGCAATAGAAAAATCAATTCTGGAAGGGAATGATAACAAGGCATCTTTTCTTAGGTCATTTTATGGAGGGATTGATAGTAGGTCTCTACTTCCTAATACAGGAAAAGGGGAGTGCAAGTATAAATCTTTTAAATCTTGTAGAGAGGAAACCATTTGTCAGGATAAGGTTTTTATTGCTGATCCTAATGCTTTTGGTAAAGATAGTAAAACATCTTTCCTTGAGTCATTTTATGGAAAGGAGAAATGTGGGCAAATGAAAAAATTAGAGTGCACTGAAATTGATGAGATCCCTACTATAAAAACTAGTGAAGTCATAGAGGAGAAAGTAAATCCCAATCCCATGACTGATTTCTCTGAATTGAATGACCAAGTTCAGGATTGTTGCAGGTTAATAGAAGCAGACTCCACACTGAATGATAACTGTGAGTCATCTGATGAACAATCCTTGAAAGAAGAGGATACAGAGGATCATGTAGCTGCTTTGCATAATCAGACATCACCCCCATGCCATGTTGAAAATAAAACAGGGGAGTACTCCTGTCAATCAAAGGATGTCGTCCCACCTTTACTCTCAAGTGACTTAGAAATGATTAATTTCTGTATATCAGATGATGATGAAGATACTTACTTAAGTGCTGATGTGCAGGAAACTAATGAGAACATTGAGAGGTGTGCTAAATTTGAGGATAAACTGAACATCCAGAATGAAGGAACAGAGCTAGATGAGGATGAAGAAATGATACATCTAGAGTCATTCATCTTTCAACTTGAAAAAGGACTAGACATAGAGCTGGGCAATGAAAATGCAGAGCCAAATGAAAAGCCAGCTATCAATGAACAAGTGTGTTCCACAGAGCTAAAGGCACATCAGGTTGTCTCTTTCCTTTCCTTAGTAAATGATGATAAATGCTATTTTGATTATGGAAATTCAAGAGATAGGACATGCTTATGGATTAATCATAACCCTGATGAGCAGCCTCAGTTACTAGTTAAGAGCTATTCTGATAAACACAATGAATCTAGAATATCAGAATTTTTTTCAGAATTTAAAGATAAATCTGCTAGGATGAGAACCATCACCAGTACCCTGTTACTCCTGCACAACCTAAAGAAATATGCAAGTAGGGGTGTTCTTGGGTCTTTTTCCTGGGTTTCAGATTGCCTCGTAGAGGCTTGTATATAGTCTGGTAGGGTAGTTGTTTTTGTTTTTGTGTTCTTCTTTTGCTGTTTTCTTTTTAGGTTGGTTGTTTGTATAGCTTGTCTTCTTTTGTTTCTGTCTGTTTGTACAGTTTTGTCTTTTGTTGTTGTGTTGTTTGTACAGCCTGTTTGTTTGGTTTGTTTGTTGTCTCCTCAGCAGGGATCTTTATTTTACTGTAGAGTATTAAGGAGCAGAACTAGCAACCATTCAAAACAGTATATAATTTAGGATATTCAAGTTAACCATTTGCAATTTACACATAACCTGTCACTGTCATGAATGTAGAGAGTTGTTCATCTTCTGAAGTTTTGTATTCAATAAATGTGATTGAGAATTCGAAGCAGGTTTCTCACGATGACACACCTAAAATCCTTGGGTTTGTTGAACCTACCAGTGTAGATATTAGGTGAAAAATCAGAGGTCACCCTTGCTACCATTACAATTCTCAGCTTAATTTCAGCAAGTGTCCACTCCTTGCATCATCATGAAGTTACAAATTGCTATATCTTGTGAAATCTTTCCAAATTAGAAAAAAAAATAAAAAATAATAAATAAATAAATGAATAAAGCGGATTATACTGAAAATCCAGATTAAGCCATCTAAGTAACTCTACCGGGGCTATGGACGCTCGCTGGCAGTGGGGCTCTACTTAGGAGAATTGTAACGATAACCTTGCCAGGGCTATAGACGCTCGCTGGCAGCAAGGCTCTATCCGGTCGGCTATGAGGGAATATCCTCACCTACGTAGGCTAATGTCAGTCACTGGTTTGTTCAACCGATCTTCAAGATGAGGATAATTAATCACATGCACACAACTAAACTGAAAATAGAAATTCATGCATCTTTATTGAACACTTTGAGTCTCAAGCTGAATAGTAATTTGCAGGAAAAGATAGTTGGAAGTTATGAGTTCATTTCACCTAGTTTCCTTGAACACTCTGAATTTAATTGTTTTGTTTTGGTTGCTAGTTGTTGTGATGTTCACAACACGCCCCATTATGCTCCTTAGCAAAATGGGGACCCCTGCTGATGTCTTGCTTTTTGCTTCTGCTTGTGTGTTTTTTTCTGCTTCCTGGCGGTCTGGTAAAAATGAAGGTCAGGTGCATCATCATCATGATATTGCATAAGGTAGGTCATCATCATGAGGTCTATTTATCAAAGTTCATATTTTGTTTCTGTGACCTCATATTTTAAAAGAGCTTGAAATTCTATGCAGGTTTGCCTTTTACTTCACTTGAAAATTCGTCCATATGTGGAAGTTATGCACGGTCAAAGTCTTGGTCAAACCTGATATTCGCAGGAGGATCATCATTTTTATATCCTAAGTCATGTTGACAGGATCATCATGATCTCGGTCTATCACCCGCTAAAATCATGCAGTCGCAACATCCGGACGTCAATCTTAGGTGGTAGTGCTTTTTACCCGTCAAAAGGCCTTGTGCGCATCATCAGCATCATGATTTTCTTAGGAGCGTCATATGTTATAAACTCAGTTTTGGTTGCATGATGATGATCATCATCATCATATTTTAAACGCACCCCCCCGATAATATCCTGAGGTTCGAAATATCATGATGACATCAGCTTTCAGTCAAGGTAAGTTACCCCGTCGAGGTGGTCTGTTGTATCGCGAGCATCATCATAATATTTCAACATTACCTGATCTTATAATATCATGCTGATGGTATAAGATCACCCTGACTTAACAAAATCACCTTCGGCATATTTACATGCGCACGTTCAAAACCTATTGGAGGGTCATCATCATGATATTTGCTGACATTCGAAAGATGATGACGACGACTTCATATCCTCCTGGTCTCCTTTCGCAACATCATGATCATCATCCTGATCTTTCACATGAGGGTCATTTGCTGAAATTCGCTAAGTGCTGGAATCATCATCATGATAATTCGAGAAGGAGGATCATCATCTTCATATCCTCCTGATATCCGTTTGCCGAAACATCATGATGATCAGCCTATCTATTCAGAGTGGTCAATATTACATTTCTCAACTGCATCATCATATTTTGCAATATCACCCTAGACAAAATATCATGATGACCTTAACTCATCCTTGTGCTTCGAAGACAAAGTATCATGATGATGTCATCATGATAAATCGATGAGGGGGGTCATCATCATCATTTTTTTATCCTGTCCTGATTGTTAAGATCATCATGATCTTGATTGTTCGCCCGACATTTCGCAAGGTCCTCCTGCCGATGAAATACAACCTTTTGGAAATATCCTGATCATGATCATCATCATCATATTTTTATCCTGATCATGATCATCATCATCACATTTTCCCTTCGGCAGGATTTTTCTCAAACATGATCCGGTTGGCGAAATATCATGATGACGTCATGTTTCAAGTTTAACGAAGGCTCCGAATATCATGATGACGTCATCCCGATCTGAATAACGAAGAAGTAAATATCCTGATGATCAGCATCATCATCTTTTTTCCTTCAAACAGGATATTTTCCAAAACCCGATCTGGTTCGCGAAATATGATGATGATGTCTTATTCTATGTTCGACAGAGGCTAATATCCTGATGATCATCATCATCATCTTTTTTCCTTCAAACAGGATATATTTTTCAAGCACGATCCGTTTCCCGAATATGATGATGACGTCATCCTTAGCATTTCAATGAAGCCCGAATATCATGATGACGTCACCATCATCTTCCTTTCCCAGGCAGCATGATTATCTTCATATCCTCCTATTATCCTTCATCATGATGATGATGATGTTGTTCGTTTCTCCATATGCAGAAGTCAAATATCATGATGACATTCATCTGAACCTTTAGGAGGGAGAGCATCATATTTTCTGAATATTATCATGATGATGAAGTATATCGACCAACATGTTTTTTGACGCACCGACAGCGAATATCATGCCGATGGGCGGGAAATGAGGCGGTGGACATTTTAAAGTTTTTTTTTGGCGCCTCTGGCATTTTTCGGTCAGCGATGGTTGACCCGATCAATTTTGAGCGGCTTGGGCGCATTTTGGACGCGTTTTGAGCGGATTTCTGGATCTGATTTCCACGATTTTGCACAGTCACCATGATTTAAACGCTTATTTTAATTTCATGCTGTTTTTTATGATAAATGTGAAACTTATTGCTTGTCTTGTCTTGCAGGCTTGCAGTTGAGGAAGCAGCTGGAAAGTCAATACAGTGACCTCATGGAGGCAGAAGATCTGATCTCAGGAGCAAGAAGATAGAGATGAAATGCAAAAAGTCAAAGCCATTCAAGTGAAGAGGAAGGTCGCAGCTGGAGGTATTTCTGCAAAAGACAAACAGAAGTTATTGCCCAGCTGCTGGAACTTCTCAGAAGGGGCAATATTTCGCCCAGATTTGACCACTACTCTGAGATATTTTTGAGAACTGGTTCACCTGCATTTATTGCTGTAACTAGAGGTTTGAACCAGGGGTTCAGTTAGGTTTTTGCTGTAGTGAGGACAATCAAAATGTCTTTATATTGTGCCTCTCTACACTGTAATACTTTACAACAGGGGCTACACACAGAGATTCTAGGAAAACACAGCAGGATAGCTTAGCATAGTTTAGAAGTAGAAGAAGGAGGTCGCCTGTTTGTCTGCAGTAAGGTGCACGTGGAATGTCTGGCTGCCTTACTGTATCTGTAAAGCTTGTAAGTTCTCTGTAGTATGATCAATGAAACTAAGAGTCATTCTTACATTGTAAATCATGTATGGCTACTTGTTTCTAATACAATAGAATCTGGAGTTCTGCATCTATCTTCTGAGTGTTCTCCTGCTCTTCTTTGTGTTTTGAAATATCTTCTTTGAGAGCTTGCAATTTTAAATGTATGTTTGTGAAAATGCTCAGAACTTACATTTAGGGTTTTTACTGTGGATTTGATCAGATTACTGTGGTATTTACATAGTGCATAACAGAAACACTTAGATCCTTCGGTAGATTAGATGAAGTATAGATTAGATCTCTCTAACTTTTCCCAACCCATCTGAAATATTTAGCTGAAAACGTAGAAATCCAAAGGAAATTGTCTCAAATTTGAAGAAGCATGCATAACAGAGCTATAAGTAGACAGTTTTCATAAACAGATCAAGAAAAAAGCTGCAAAAATCCAAGAAAACCCTCTGAAACTTGCAGCCCAGTATCACTCTTATGCAAAGGAATGAAAAGCATTGACATATCTCATGACCTTTTTGCATATTCTTAGGCCAGTAAACCATAAAACAAACCTAAACTACGTAAGGCCCCTTGAACATTACAGCTTCACATTGACCAACTGAACTTGACCAACCGAACCATTGTAGACTTGGGATTAGTTGAATCACCAAATGATTCCTTCTTGTCTTTCAAGTATAGTTTCAGTTCATTTTATGTGAATTTTAACTTATTGTTATGATTGCATCAAAACAGTCATCAACAAGACTATGAGCGCCTTGTTCAGGAGATACCTTGTTTGATCATAAAATGCGCCTTTGATGATGACCATTTTTGCATAAGAGTTTAGCGCCTTAGAGTTGTAAACTTTCTCTTTGGGCGCCCCTGAGTGAATGTTGGCACCTTGGACAGCTAAATATGCCTTTGATGGAGTGGAGCCCAGAAGGGGAGTAGGAGGAAACCCAATCTTCAAGATTCATCAAGCTTCAAAGTTTAGGTCAGAGGTTATCCACTTTATCCAAGGAAGGTGTTATCATCTACACTCTAAGAAGGTAATGTCAAAGGCCATCATGAAGGATCACTTCATCAACTTCAAGTCCTTCAAGTTCAAGTCCTTTCACCTAGCAAGTCCAAGAGAGATTTCTACTCCGATTCATGAAGTAAGCTTATATCATCCTTATCTACTTTGTAAGAAGAAGAAACATTACAAAGTCAATCAAATGAGTTACAAGTACCATACATCCAATTGCAAGGAGTGAACCACCTTAAGGAAAAATAGTTCTCTTGAAGTTACTTGAAATGTCAAAAGGTTTAGCGCCTCCAAGTAAGGTCAGAGGTGAGGTTAGAGGTGAAATGCGCCTTTGGACCATTCTGGCGCCTTGGATGAAGAACCTATATCTTGAGCCCAAGAGGTAAAATTTGCGCCTTAGTGGATTTGGAGAGTTACAGAGATTAGAGAAAAGCGCCTTGAAGACAGA
Source organism: Cunninghamia lanceolata (assembly GCA_027924645.1). Lineage (NCBI taxonomy): Eukaryota > Viridiplantae > Streptophyta > Pinopsida > Cupressales > Cupressaceae > Cunninghamia > Cunninghamia lanceolata. Next base: position 12,832,017 of record BSBN01000469.1, on the reverse strand, counting down.
GTTGTTTAAGGCGCATGTGTGATTTGGTCAAAAACAAGCGCCTAGAGTGAATAGGCTTTCATCCTGACTTAATACACTGCCTCCTTCTAACGATTTTTGGGGCAACAGAAAACCTTTCACCACGGGCAAATGCCTCAGAGCTATAAAAAATCGAGAGAGGTTATTGTAGAGGCACTCTACGTGATCCCGTTGCCTCAGACAGAATGTTTTTAAGTGACATGGTTTTTGAGTAACATCTCGTCAAAGATTGCTGCCTTTTTGCACTTTGGACTCTTCAGGGATATCGTCGGTACAATGTAGCTCCGACTGTTTCGACATGTTTGGGTGAAAAATAGGACCATGCCTAGCATAAATGTACCCATTCGGACACGTTGGAACAGTCAGTTTGGTTGCATCAGGAGCAGGATGAAAGTTACACCCCTTTGCAACTTTACACTGCCTCCTTCTGACGATTTTTGGGGCAACAGAAAACCTTTCACCACGGGCAAATGCCTCAGAGCTATAAAAAACTGAGAGAGGTTATTGTAGAGGCACTCTACGTGATCTCGTTGCCTTAGACGGAATGTTTCTAAGTGACACAATTTTCGAGTAACATCTCATCAAAGATTGCTGCCTTTTTGCACTTTGGACTCTTCAGGGATATCGTCGGTACAATGTAGCTCCGACTGTTTCGACATGTTTGGGTGAGAAATAGGACCATGCCTAGCATAAATGTACCCATTCAGACGCGTTGGAATAGTCAGTTTGGTCGCATCAGGAGCAGGATGAAAGTTACACCCCTTTGCAACTTTACACTGCCTCCTTCTGACGATTTTTGGGGCAACAGAAAACTTTTCACCACGGGCAAATGCCTAAGAGCTATAAAAAACTGAGAGAGGTTATTGTAGAGGCACTCTACGTGATCACGTTGCCTCAGACAGAATGTTTTTAAGTGACATGGTTTCTGATTAACATCTCGTCAAAGATTGCTGCCTTTTTGCACTTTGGACTCTTCAGGGATATCGTCGGTACAATGTAGCTCCGACTGTTTCGACATGTTTGGGTGAGAAATAGGACCATGCCTAGCATAAATGTACCTGTTCGGACGCGTTGGAATAGTCAGTTTGGTCACATCAGGAGCAGGACGAAAGTTACACCCCTTTGCAACTTTACACTGCCTCCTTCTGATGATTTTTGGGGCAACAGAAAACCTTTCACCACGGGCAAATGCCTAAGAGCTATAAAAAACTGAGAGAGGTTATTGTAGAGGCACTCTACATGATCCCGTTGCCTCAGACAGAATGTTTCTAAGTGACACAATTTTTGAGTAACATCTCGTCAAAGATTGCTACCTTTTTGCACTTTGGACTCTTCAGGGATATCGTCGGTACAATGTAGCTCCGACTGTTTTGACATGTTTGGGCGAAAAATAGAAACATGCCTAGCATAAATGTACCCATTCGGATGCGTTGGAACAGTCAGTTTGGTCGCATCAGGAGCAGGACGAAAGTTACACCCCTTTGCAACTTTACACTACCTCCTTCTGATGATTTTTGGGGCAACAGAAAACCTTTCACCACGGGCAAATGCCTCAGAGCTATAAAAAACCGAGAGAGGTTATTGTAGAGGCACTCTACGTGATCCCGTTGCCTTAGACAGAATGTTTCTAAGTGACATAATTTTTGAGTAACATCTCGTCAAAGATTGCTGCCTTTTTGCACTTTGGACTCTTCAGGGATATCGTCGGTACAATGTAGCTCCGACTGTTTCAACATGTTTGGGTGAGAAATAGGACCATGCCTAGCATAAATGTACCCATTTGGACGCGTTGGAATAGTCAGTTTGGTCGCATCAGGAGCAGGACAAAAGTTACACCCCTTTGCAACTTTACACTGCCTCCTTCTGACGATTTTTGGGGCAGTAGAAAACCTTTCACCACGGGTAAATGCCTCAGAGCTATAAAAAACTGAGAGAGGTTATTGTAGAGGCACTCTACATGATAGCGTTGCCTTAGACGGAATGTTTCTAAGTGACACAGTTTTCGAGTAACATCTTGTCAAAGATTGCAGCCTTTTTGCACTTTGGACTCTTCAGGGATATCGTTGGTACAATGTAGCTCAGACTGTTTCGACATGTTTGGGTGAAAAACAGGACCATGCCTAGCGTAAATGTACCCATCCAAATGCGTTGGAATAGTCAGTTTGGTCACATCACGAGCAGGACACCAAAAATGCAAAAGTTGCTTTGTGCAACTTGACAACATTGACACTTTTTTGCAACATGACTCAAAGACTCAAACTGACCCCAAATGACTCAAAGTGACTTAAAATCACCTTGATTATAGAGGTCAAGGCGCTCCTTATCATTCATTCATTATGAGCGCCTTGGGAGAATGGTATATAGGTCATCATCATGATTGGGCGCCCTGGATCCAGAGTGTTGGAGAGATCATCAAATGGTGTCTAGTAGGGTGAGTTATGAGTTTGGTCGCATCAGGAGCAGGACACCAAAAATGTATAACATGATGATGTAAAAATGTGTACATATGTGTAAAAATGCAGGAGGAAATAAAAAAAGACAAACCTTACAAATTAATGTGCATACTTACAACTCAATGTAACATAACTTTACAAAATCAATGTGAATACTTACAAATTAATCCAATGAACCATCTGGATCTGCTCTGCTCTTTATTGTGTCAAGTATTGCTTCATGGTCAGACTCACACACCTTCCACAATATTTTGTTCAAAGGTCTACCCCGATACTTTATCAAACGAACATTGGATGCCACGACAAGGTTCGAGTAATGAAGAATCTTTCGATGCATGTCAAAGTCCTGAAATAGCCAAATATTAACACTCTTATGTGGGTACCTTCTAAGCCATGTTCCAGTAATAACCACTGATCCTGTAGGGTATTCGATGTTTTCTCCATCTGTAACAGGGGCCTCCAATTTCTTTTTGGCCTCAACACAACGACATAAGTAATAATCTGTTCCCTCTTCATTATATTCATCTGCAATAACTGCATATACGTGTCCTACATTGATATGTGTAGCAAATTAGATGAAATTAGTCAACATTACAAAAACACTACAAAGTAAGATGACATTACCTGGTTGAACTAAATGAAATTAGATGCATATATGTGCCCTATATTACCTAGTTGAACTAAATCTGATATGTGGTCAAAGTCAACTGACGATTCCATCTGTGTTAGTTCCAGTGCCGTCGGGGGTCGATACGTGTCAAGTGGGCTAAGATAACTTAACTGCCATTCGTCAACCCACTCCTTTGACTCGCACTCATCCCAGACTTGAATTGTACAGGAAGAACAAAAGCATGACATCTTTCGTGTATGGATACTCCATGAACCTACAATTGAGCTTCTGAAAGAGTGCATCTCATTTGATCCTGTCAGTGTACAACAATCCTCATATGGTGCAATGTTAGTATCATCTATCAACCAAAAAAATCTATGAACTAAAGACTTACCTTCATTACCTGGACCCATGGAAGCATTACACCACTCGACAATCGATTTTGCATCTGTCAACTTTGCATTGTCTTTATACTTTAACTCTTCTCGTGCTATGGCTCTTTTGATACATGCTCCTGCACCATCATGCTCCCCCTTTCCATGCCCGGCCTCACAAAAGTTGCACATATGTTGAATACCTGTAAAATTATGCCTCCTACTTAGCCAATAGAAATTCCACGAGTTCTTGAATTGTGATGCACAATTATCCGACCATATGATATGCTGACTGAACGATATGCCCCTTCTAGCCAAATCATTGTAGAACACCTGAAAGCAACCTTGCACGAACTCCGTAGAATGCGTGCGATCATCACTAATATAGAAATGATACTCCCTTATGATCTTTCTATCATCCTCTGTACTATCATTCACATGAATGAATGTGATGTGCACAAATATAGAAACATGTGTGGAGTTGTAATATTTTGATTGCCCTCACGCTGTGGCTGTAAACTGTAGTTCTCTGCAAAGTCGACGACTGAAACAATGCTACCAACCGGAAATGTGTCCTTGCATAACTTGAATTGCAAGTCCAACCATCGAGCTCTATGGGCATGTCTTGCATACTCATACACTATGCTGTCATGAAATATAGGCATAAACTGATACACTGGAATCTTTTCAATAACTAATTCACACGTCTTTGCTTCTTTACCATGTTTTGTATTGTATGCCACTGTTTTATACTTGCCAAACTCTACTAGTTCATTTCCAACCGCATGTGTTATTTCCATATGTTCACATATTGGCAAATGTTGCAAGCCACCGCAACGATGACATGTGCCATCCAAGCATAATTTCTTGTAGAATATTTGACCTTCCTCTCTTTCACATAAAATTCTTGATATGAAGTCTCTTGAAGATGTTGGTGGGGCACATATGGCACAACCCTGCAAATCATTGTTAGTATGCATATCTAAACATATAGACCTATAAGCATCAAAATGGTTAGAAAATTCAATATGTAATCTACAACAACAAGTAGTGCGTGTGTGATTTATCTTAACATAGAAAGGTTTTAGCATTTTAAAATATCTTTGACAAATTTTAATTTGAGGATATTTCTCTAGAAATTTACCATAAAACTGTGTTTGAGTCTCATCCAAAAAATGCTTTGGATGTGGCTCGCAGTTCTAACTACCAATTCTCCTTCTTACCACAACCCTTTGATTCAGAGATACCCTTGTGTAATTCTTCCAAAAGTCTTCAATTAGTGATCTCAATGCTTCAACAATTGGTTTATCTTTTCGTGGTAGTCTCCCCGAGAACGCCCATAATTCATTGGCATTAGTGTCCTCAATTCTTTGGCGTCTTCCAACGGCTCTTGATAAAGTTTTCCTATTAATTCTCAATTCTTGACTTGTCTTTCTAATGAGACGAGCTTTCCTCGTTTGACTACTTACTATAGTCGATGTAATCACACGCCGTGTTGCATTACTATCTTTTGTGCGTGAGGTGTTACCCACACTCTCATATGCACTCATTAGATTCTTGACAATAGATTTTTCACTTGAAGCCTCTGATGTTCTCAACCCAAGAATCTTCATGATAGACCTATACTTTATACTTCGCATCATTTCAACGAATAGTTGACATCTTGCAGTCTCATTTAACTTTTCAAAGAACAATCTCTAAATCTTATTAGCATATCTTCTACAAGTGCATTTTGGAATCTTACCTTCCATTGGCTGCAAAATATTCTCATCAATATCAATCAAATACTTTGGCTTTCTATGCAAAATTCTAGGTGGTGTCAAGTTAGGTAAATTCATCTCAACATTAGGAATTTCATCAATATTTAAATGAGATGGGTTAGATGGCATACCTTTGATCGAAGATGGAATAGATGACATACCTTGAGGTTGAGGTGGGAACGATGGCGTATCTCCTTCATCACATGTGAGTGATGATGTACTCTCAACTTGAGATGTGGTAGATGGTGTCCCTACATGTTGACTTGTGGTAAAGGATGTGTCTCCAACTATGGTATTCAAATCTCTCGTACCACGAAGTTTTTGCATTTGTTCTCTTTGTGCCGCCAATACCATATCTCTTTGTGATGATTGTGGTTCCTCTTCAATTGGTATGTCTTCATTTATCGTGTCCAATTTCCTCTTCTCACGAAGTTCCCTCATAGCCATTGCTTTCTTTGCATTCTTAGCTTCTATCTCTTCCTGTGTTGGTTTAATTCTTGATCGTTTCCTCGGCATGACAGAGAATTTGTCTGTAGCATGATAAAGAGACCAATATTAGTTCCTAAGAAATGAATACATGATAATAGTGGGATTGTATTTTTTTTATGTTGTAAGGATTTATTCTTGTATAGTTTGACATCATGGTATGAACTAAGGTTTGTTTATTACACATAATTATTAAAGAGCCCAAGTGTAGAAAATATACATGGCATCATGTGAGATTGTAGGTTGCTTTCTTGATTGGGAATGTGTCTATTTTAAACATGTATGATAAAGCATGATAAAGTAATTCAATCCGAAATAAGGAAAATGTAAAGAACATGCATGTAAAGACTTGACATACCTAAAAAATGAAGATTTGAATGGAGAGAGTACCCAATTATGTAGTGTTTTTATCTTCTTGCATCAAACTCCTCAACAATTTGAGTTTTTCACCACTTGCTTCCTTTTCAATGTTAAATTCTTAAAATTGAATCAAAATTAACATTGCAATACTACAAAAATTGAAACTTGTATAGATATATATCAAATTTGGTTTGAAAACTATGTTATTTCCTCCTTCTCAAGTTGGCAAAGCAGAAAAGGTGGTGGAAAGATCATGCAAAGGTGGTACAATGTGTCAAATGTGCATGTGAACTTCCCAATAGCATGAAAGCACTTCTTTTTTGTCGAAGCACGTGCAGAATCAGTAAGAAAACAGAGCATGTGGGCCTGGATCATGGGGGTAACCACTTTTTTACCGTTTCAGTAGAAATACAAAATGTGAGCGCGTTATAACGCGCTCGTGCTATAACGCGCTTGCGTTTTGTCCTGCTATAGATCCCTAATCCCTAAACCCTTAACTCTGATCCCTTGACCCTCAACCCTATCCCTAAACCCTCAACCCTCAATGTCAAATCCTAATCCCTCAACCCTCAATGTCAAATCCTAATCCCTCAACGTCAAATCCTAATCCGTCAACCCTCCAACCCTATCCCTAATCCTTACAACCCTCAACCCTTAACTCTGATCCATCAACCCTCAACACTATACCTTAAACCCTAATCCCTTCAACCTCAACCCTATCCCTAAACCCTTGACCCTCGAACCTCAGCCCTCGATGTCAAACCCTAATCCCTCAACCCTTAACTCTGATCCCTCATCTCTCAACCCTAACCCTAAACCCTCAACCCTCAACAGCAAACCCTAATCCCTCAACCCTCAACCCTAATCTGTCATCTGTCATCCCTCCACACTCTACTTTAACCCTAATTCCTCAACCCTGGACCCTCGAACCTCAACCCTTAACCCTCAACATCAAACCTAATCCCTCAACCCTTAACTCTAATCCCTCGACCTTCAACTTTGATCCTAAACCCTAAACCCTCAACGCCAAACTCTAATCCCTCAACCCTTCACTCTAATCCCTCAACCCTAAACCCTATCCCTAAACCCTCAACACTATACCTTAAACCCTAATCCGTCAACCCTAAACCTTGTCCCTAAACCCTAATCCCTTCAACCTCAACCCTATCCCTAAACCCTTGACCCTCGAACCTCAGCCCTCAACGTTAAACCCTAATCCCTCAACCCTTAACTCTGATCCCTCATCTCTCAACCCTAACCCTAAACCCTCAACCCTCAACATCAAACCCTAATCCCTCAACCCTCAACCCTAATCTATCATCCGTCATCCCTCCACACTCTACTTTAACCCTAATTCCTCGACCCTCAACCCTATCCCTAAACCCTTGACCCTCGAACCTCAACCCTCAACCCTCAACAGCAAACCCTAATCCCTCAACCCTTAACTCTAATCCCTCGACCTTCAACCCTGATCCTAAACCCTAAACCCTCAACGCCAAACTCTAATCCCTCAACCCTTCACTCTAATCCCTCAACCCTAAACCCTATCCCTAAACCCTCAACACTATACCTTAAACCCTAATCCCTCAACCCTAACCCTAAACCTTGTCCCTAAACCCTAATCCCTTCAACCTCAACCCTATCCCTAAACCCTTGACCCTCGACGTCAAACCCTAATCCCTCAACCCTTAACTCTGATCCCTCATCTCTCAACCCTAACCCTAAACCCTCAACCCTAAACATCAAACCCTAATCCCTCAACCCTCAACCCTAATCTGTCATTTGTCATCCCTCCACACTCTACTTTAACCCTAATTCCTTGACCCTCAACCCTATCCCTAAACCCTTGACCCTCGAACCTCAACCCTCAACCCTCAACATCAAACCCTAATCCCTCAACCCTTAACTCTAATCCCTCGACCTTCAACCCTGATCCTAAACCCTAAACCCTCAACGCCAAATTCTAATCCCTCAACCCTTCACTCTAATCCCTCAACCCTAAACCCTATCCCTAAACCCTCAACACTATACCTTAAACCCTAATCCCTCAACCCTAACCCTAAACCTTGTCCCTAAACCCTAATCCCTTCAACCTCAACCCTATCCCTAAACCCTTGACCCTTGAACCTCAGCCCTCGACGTCAAACCCTAATCCCTCAACCCTTAACTCTGATCCCTCATCTCTCAACCCTAACCCTAAACCCTCAACCCTCAACATCAAACCCTAATCCCTCAACCCTCAACCCTAATCTATCATCCGTCATCCCTCCACACTCTACTTTAACCCTAATTCCTTGACCCTCAACCCTATCCCTAAACCCTTGACCCTCAAACCTCAACCCTCAACCCTCAACATCAAACCCTAATCCCTCAACCCTTAACTCTAATCCCTCGACCTTCAACCCTGATCCTAAACCCTAAACCCTCAACGCCAAACTCTAATCCCTCAACCCTTCACTCTAATCCCTCAACCCTAAACCCTATCCCTAAACCCTCAACACTATACCTTAAACCCTAATCCCTCAACCCTAACCCTAAACCTTGTCCCTAAACCCTAATCCCTTCAACCTCAACCCTATCCCTAAACCCTTGACCCTCGAACCTCAGCCCTCGACGTCAAACCCTAATCCCTCAGCCCTTAACTCTGATCCCTCATCTCTCAACCCTAACCCTAAACCCTCAACCCTCAACATCAAACCCTAATCCCTCAACCCTCAACCCTAATCTATCATCCGTCATCCCTCCACACTCTACTTTAACCCTAATTCCTCGACCCTCAACCCTATCCCTAAACCCTTGACCCTTGAACCTCAACCCTCAACCCTCAACATCAAACCCTAATCCCTCAACCCTTAACTCTAATCCCTCGACCTTCAACCCTGATCCTAAACCCTAAACCCTCAACGCCAAATTCTAATCCCTCAACCCTTCACTCTAATCCCTCAACCCTAAACCCTATCCCTAAACCCTCAACACTATACCTTAAACCCTAACCCTAAACCTTGTCCCTAAACCCTAATCCCTCAACCCTCAACCCTAATCTGTCATCCGTCATCCCTCAACTCTAATCCCTCATTCCTAAACCCTAAACGCTATCCCTATTCCTAGACCCTCAACAGGCTCGATACTATACCTTAAACCCTAATCCCTCTACCATCGACACTCTTATTTAACCCTAATCCCTTGACCATTAACCCTATCCCTCAACCTCAACCCTCAACCCTCAACCCTCAACTCTCAACATTAAACCCTAATTCATCAACCCTAAACCCTAATCCCTCAAACCTAAACCCTATCCCTAAACCATCAACCCTCAACACTATACCTTAAACCCTAATCCCTCAACCCTCAACCCTAAACCTTATCCCTAAACCCTAATCCCTCAACCCTCAACCCTAATCCCTCATCCCTCAACTCTAATCCCTCATCCCTAAACCCTAAATGCTATCCCTATTCCTAAACCCTCAATAGACTCGATACTATACCTTAAACTCTAATCCCTTATCCCTAAACCCTCCAACCCTATCCCTAATCCTTATACCCTCCACACTCTACTGTAACACTAATTCCTCGACCCTCAACCCTATCCCTAAACCCTTGACCCTCGAACCTCAACCCTCAACCCTCAACATCAAACCCTAATCCCTCAACCCTTAACTCTGATCCCTCGACCTTCAACCCTGATCCTAAACCCTAAACCCTCAACGCCAAATTCTAATCCGTCAACCCTTCACTCTAATCCCTCAACCCTAAACCCTAACCCTAAACCTTGTCCCTAAACCCTAATCCCTCAACCCTCAACCCTAATCTGTCATCCGTCATCCCTCAACTCTAATCCCTCATTCCTAAACCCTAAATGCTATCCCTATTCCTAGACCCTCAACAGGCTCGATACTATACCTTAAACCCTAATCCCTCTACCATCGACACTCTTATTTAACCCTAATCCCTTGACCATTAACCCTATCCCTCAACCTCAACCCTCAACCCTCAACCCTCAACTCTCAACATTAAACCCTAATTCATCAACCCTAAACCCTAATCCCTCAAACCTAAACCCTATCCCTAAACCATCAACCCTCAACACTATACCTTAAACCCTAATCCCTCAACCCTCAACCCTAAACCTTATCCCTAAACCCTAATCCCTCAACCCTCAACCCTAATCCCTCATCCCTCAACTCTAATCCCTCATCCCTCAACTCTAATCCCTCATCCCTAAACCCTAAATGCTATCCCTATTCCTAAACCCTCAACAGACTCGATACTATACCTTAAACTCTAATCCCTTATCCCTAAACCCTCCAACCCAATCCCTAATCCTTACACCCTCCACACTCTACTTTAACCCTAATCCCTTCAACCTCAACCCTATCCCTAAACCCTTGACCCTCGAACCTCAACCCTCAACCCTCGACATCAAACCCTATTCCCTCAACCCTTAACTCTGATCCCTCATCTCTCAACCCTAACCCTAAACCCTAAACCCTCAACCCTCAACGTCAAATCCTAATCCCTCAACCCTAAACCCTATCCCTAAACCCTCAACACTATACCTTAAACCCTAATCCCTCAGCCCTCAACCCTAAACCTTATCCCTAAACCCTAATCCCTCAACCCTCAACCCTAATCTGTCATCCCCCAACTCTAATCCTTCATCCCTAAACCCTAAATGCTACCCCTATTCCTACACCCTCAACAGAATCGATACTATACCTTAAACCCTAATCCCTTATCCCTAAACCCTCCAACCCTATCCCTAATCCTTATACCCTCCACACTCTACTTTAACCCTAATTCCTCGACCCTCAACCCTATCCCTAAACCCTTGACCCTCGAACCTCAACCCTCAACCCTCAACGTCAAACTCTAATCCCTCAACCCTTAACTCTGATCCCTCGACCCTCAACACTATACCTTAAACCCTAATCCATATCCCTCAACCCTTAACCCTTAAAACTTAAACCCTATCCCTACACCCTCAACACTTGACACTATATCTTAAGCCTTAAACCCTCATCCCTAAAGCCTCAACCCTCAATCCTTAAACCTTCAACCCTAAACCCTATCCCTAATCCCTCTACCCTCAACACTCTAACCCTAACCTCGACATTAAATGCTAATCCGTCAAGCCTAAACCCTAATCCTAAACCCTCAACCCTCAACCCTCAACACTATACCTTAAACCCTAATCCCTCAACCCTCAACCCTAAACCTTATCCCTAAACCCTAATCCCTCAACCCTCAACCCTAATCCATCATCCCTCAACTATAATCCCTCATCCCTAATCCCTAAATGCTATCCCTATTCCTAAACTCTCAACAGACTTGATACTATACCTTAAACCCTAATCCCTTATCCCTAAACCCTCCAACCCTATCCCTAATCCTTACACCCTCCACACTCTACTTTAACCCTAATCCCTCGACCCTAAACCCTATCCCTAAACCCTTGACCCTTGAACCTCAACCCTCAACCCTTAATGTCAAACCCTAATCCCTCAACCCTTAACTTTGATCCCTCGACCCTCAACCGTAATCTGTCATCCCTCATCCCTAAACCTTAAACGCTATCCCTATTCCTAGACCCTCAACGGGCTCGATACTATACCTTAAACGCTAATCCCTTATCCGTAAACCTTCCAACTCTATCCCTTATGCCTTAACCCTCATGATTAATAGCCTTGAATGTAAAAAAATTTGAGTGGGACATAATGCGAGCGTGTTATAACGCGCTCGCGTTATGTCAAACATGGCAAAAGACAGACTTGCGGGAAAAAATGTAAGGCAAAACATAACGCGAGCGTGTTATAGCGCGAGCGCGTTATAACGCACTCGTGTTATTTCTTGCTTTGGGAATCCCAAGCCTTGGGCTTGGGATTTGCTTTGGATTTCCAACCCAAAGGCTTGGAGTGCCTTATGAACAGTCACAGACGTGTTTTTCTATATTCTTCAAAATTTCACATAATTTCGTTCGTGCTAACCCTCAGATTTGCACGTGTTTCAAGGTTGAACAAATCAAACACATGGGTAATGTTAGGCTTTCTCTTAGCTATTTGACGATGTGATTTTTTTCACATTTTAACAATGTTAAGCCTTTCATCTTTAATTTCTTTTGTTTGTGTGTCCGTTTTTATGCAAAAACCACTGTTTGGTCTTTTTTTCATTGTAAAATAACTATTCATTCAAATTTCAAAAAAATTACATATTTAGAAACTAGACTCCATTCTACAAATATTAAAAAAATAAAAAAATAATTTTCAATTAGTTTTCAAAATTTATAGGGGTAGCACGACCAAAATTCTATTTTTTAGGATGTGTCCACTTTAAAAATTAGTAAAAAATCAAATATTCATCAAAAAATTATCAGAAAAATTGGGCATAAACTACATGCTATTAGCTAATTTCTCACTGAAGCGATTTTAAAAATACCAAAAAAAAGTTGACCTTTTGAGGGAGCCCCAAAACATGCTATGTTATGTTTTTTTGACAGAAACAACACCAATTTCTGTGGCTCCCTCTTTTGAACCCCTTAATCTATGCCATTTTCAAAACAAAATAGTAGTTTAGAAAGTAGACTCGAAGCACTACGAACATTGTTTTGGTTGTATCTCCAAATTTTGAGTGTAACTATGCTCAATTTCTCATCCAAGGCCAGTATTTCCTGATTTCAGAAAAAAAGTGGCCACTTAAGACCCCTTTTTGGCCCCCCATCTTCTTGCACTTACCCTCCTACCGTTCTTTGCTAATCATTACTGGTTATGTGTGCCAAAATGTGAATGTCACTGTCAAATAATAGTAAGGATTATTAGTATCTTTTCTACAATGATATCTAAGACTGGTTTATGCTTTAGAAACTTATGGATTTCCTCTTAAGCAAACAAAAGTTATGTTTCCTTTTAGCACGATAGAATACAAGTAATCCATAGTTTCTATTGGCGGCCATTATTTTAATTACATAGGGAATATTTACATCGTTACTAAGGCCTTTGAAGCTGTATCCACTTGCCACAAGAATGAATATTAGATGAGTTAAAAACTTGTTACAATGCAAGCCATTATTAGCTATCAAGAACAAAATTATCAGTCACCGAAAACCCATTAACGACCCTGTGTCTTTATATCATTGTATGACATACTCAATAGTATAGTTGGTCTTGATAAATCAATTATTATTTAGCTTAAAGAAAAACATGAAGGTATGAGTAAAACAGTAGAAAGAATGTGGGAAAAAGTGTTGAAGAATATGTGGTTTCCACTGTGAGACTACTTAGCCTCTCATAAAATAAAGAACCTTTTTAAGCTCAGTGAAATAGAGTTATCCTTTCTTGCTTATTCTAGACCACCTTTGGAGAGATTTAAGCTGTTCTATAAACATAATAAATATGCATGTGTGTCGTCGTAAGGATGGCTCCAAGAATAATATTTTGTTTTTCGACCATAACAAAGTAATGAGTTTTCTAAACAGACTATAGACTCTTTTTGGTCTAGAGGATAAGTTACATCAGAAAATCCATCACGTCAAAGAAGACTTGTCTATGATACTTAAACTTAAGCACAAGAGAAAACCCTAGTAGTTCTAGGACAATGACAAAACTTTGACTCGATAGCAAGTTAAATTGATGCCCTTCTTGTGACTAAATCAATAGTTTTATGTTCTATCTGGTTAGGATAGCTTGAACAGGGGTCAAATCCAATGGTCCACTCAAAAACTAGTAACAATAACTGACAAATCTGTAATTTAGAACTTATACCTCAACTACAAAAGTGGTAATGACTCTGAGAGTCTAAAAGTTAGCAATACGCCAATCTTCTATGCATAAAAGCACGGCTAAGGAATTTAACATAATCACATAGCTGTAGGATTACGACAAATTCAAGTCGAGTTTGGGTGGGTGAGCGTAATGATTGCGATGATACAATGCTAACCACCATTAAATTCTTTGGCCAAGGTAATGCACTTGCCTCTAGTGCATTGTCAGTTCATCGTGACTAGATGGCATAACTTGTGGATGGTCATGCTAGACTAGAGGGTATCTAGGGGTGTATGAAAACAAGTTGTGAAAGTCACAACACCAGTACTCAGATGGCAAACACCATTGGTCATCCTAAGTCTATCCTTTTCGAGCAGGGTAGGGCCACTTCCGATTAGGAAGGTGTGCGAGAGACCGACGGTCTGTGGTTGGAGGTAAAGCTCCTTGAAGATACCTTCTCTTCCATTTTCTAGAGGCTTGCCGAGACTTGAATTGTGAAGGTCGACAATCGAGATGCAGCGACATTGGTAAGTTTTTATTTTGAAATTTTCTTAATAACTATATTTATCATATTGTTAAAATATTGAAGATGGATAGACCCATTGTGTATCATATTATCTACATGATTCTTATTTAGGCAATGATTGTACTTTAATGTTAAAAAAATTACCTACCTTTTTACCTTATGGTCAAACCTAGATTTTATGATGAAATTAAGTCTAGATATTACAATAGACAACAAGCAATACAGAGAGCTATATGTAGGAACACTTTTCATTTTTCAACAACTATACAAATAACATAACAAGCTTTTCATTTATTGATCAAGTTTTACAATAACAAGGCTCTGATACCAATTACAAATAGGACAGTTGCATTGATTCTCTGAGCAGAAACAGACACTAATTGAACATCTATACTTAAAGATTTCTGAGTTTCTGATTCCTCAGGATGAGGAAGAGCATAATCCTCTAATCCTTAAGTTTTTCATTACAAACTTACTTCCTAACTTGCTAAGACCAACTAGACTCATTTTTCAATTCTCGACTCTTGATATCTAGAATGAGAGCCTTCCCTTCCTTTTATAGGACTGAAGGGGTGGACTCCAAAATTGCCTTTGAGAGTGAGCTTTGAAATCCATCCATAGGACACGGACACGTAACCAAGCATATCCAAACTTTTTGTAGGGACGTCCATGTTGAGGCTGACAAGATTCCTCATGAATGGAACCAATCATCCCATGAACAGGAACAGTAGGTGCACTAAAATGCACTAACAAGCATCTACTTTTACAAAACATCTTTTTGGTCACGGGAAGGCTAACACGTGGTTACTGTAAGGCACGTAACCTTTCCCTTTATTCCGTGGTGGAGTGGACGTCTGTCGTTTGGTTAACGAAGTGACAGATTCCTTTGGTGAGTGATAAGCCACACCCACTAGCTAGTACTGGGGCCAGATGATTCCTCTTCCAAGTTGTAACATGGACAAGGATCATGATGGCGTTCCAAGATTCTTTGCTCCAAGTCAGGTTCATATGGGTTATTGGACGGACCGGGCTCCTTCTACATCACCGACAAGGTCTTCAATTTGCACGGACCATATATTCCTTGGGTCATAGCACCATTATCACCCAGTGCAAGCCGATAAGTTTTGGTGTGGATCCATATCGGTAGCTGGTTGTTGAATAGGTGTCTAATGCGTGCTCCTATGGTCCAGTGTTGGTACATTGATTTGGTGCCATATGGACCATATGTTTGTACTACATATCTGTTAATAAAATCATCATGTGGTGATCCAAAAGTTAGCTTAAAAATGACGCCTGAATAACTGGCTGATTCGGTAAACTGAAGTTGTATGTTCAGATGAGGCCCTTGAAAAAGATCTTTTATCATTTGTTTACCATTTTCATGATCTAACCATCTTTCTAGCCTGAGAACTAGTGAATTATTTAAGGTCATTGGGTACTGAAAGTCTCCACTCCAGTTTTGTAGAAATTGCTAAACTTCTCGATCCACAGGTTCCGATGCTGCTGAAAATGTAAAGAAAGGAGTACTGGTCCAAAGCCCTCCTGTTGATAAAGCCTGTCGAGCCAGAAGCATCTTAAGATGATCCGAAAGAGAATCATTTGTTAGCTCCCAGTTGAAGCGATCTCACCTATTGAAGGGGTTTGTGCTATACTCAGGACAACTTTTTTCATACCATCTTTGTTCTCTTATCCACATTACGTGAACATGGCCTGCTTCTGTTTGCCCCATATTATGCCCTTCTCTGGATAAGAAGTCTGCAAATACATTTTGTGTTCCAGGTAGATGTTCTACATCAAAATCAAAGGTGGTTAAGAATTGAGCCCACCTTAACAATCTACCTCTAATTACTTTATCCTTGGATTCCTTGCGAAAGAAACCCTTCAGATTCTGCAAATCACTTCTAACTAGAAATCTTTTATCTGCTATGAACATAACAAAGCCTTTCAAAGTCTTTATCAAGGTTAGAATCTCCTTATGTGTGCTATGATATGCTAATTCACTTCCTTGAAAACACCTTGAGGCATATCTGACAACTTCCTCTTTCTATTGGCTTGTTTTGTCTTTCAGAATACTTGCCCATACTTCTGCACTGACATCTGTCTCAAGGATCTTATTCCCATTGCCTGGTAACTTCAAAGGTGGCAACGAAGCACATTTTCTTTTGATCCTTTCAATGGCAGCATCATGTGACTGGGTCCATGGTGGAGGATGCTTTTCGAGCAGCTTATTCAATTCTTTACGGTCCTGAGCCACTCTAGCATAAAAACCAGAAATGTAGTTAACAAGGCCGAGAAAATGCTGCAAGTCTTTGACTATTTTTACCTCAAAATGTTGAATACACTTGTATATGTGTCCTTTCACCTCCATTCTCCCCCCTGGAAGAGGCTTGATCTCAATAAATTTGATGGATTCCTGGGCAAACACACTCTTAGATGGATTAACTGCTAAACCATGTTTTTGACAAACATAAAGAAATATTCAGAGATGCTCAACATGTTTATGAGGATCTTGACTAAAGACTAGGATATCATCTATGTAGGGCACCATGAATTTGGAGTATGGATGAAAAATAATGTCCATGTGTTGTTGAAAAATGGATGGTGCGGTCTTGATACCAAAGGGTAAAACCTTCCACTCGTAGAAGCCTTGCGGCATAGAGAAAGTTGTCTTGTAGTAATCTGTAGGATTCAAAGCAATCTTCCAATAACCTTTTGTTAGATCAAACTTAGAATAGATATGACTTCCTTGAATGGTCTGCCAGATATGGTCTTTACTTGGCAGAGGGTGTTGGTGATCCTGCAAACAATCATTTAATGGCTTGTAGTTGACAACTAGCCTTTTTTCTGGAAGTACCTTCCCATTTTCATCAGTCTTAGTAGTGTACATGGCATGAAATGAAAATGATGAGTCAGAGTTCTAAACCAAGCCTAATTCTAACAAATTTTCTATTTCCCTTTTACACATCTCAACTTCTTCAGAACTCAGGAAAATAATTAGCCTTACACTTGGGAAGCATTTCTTTTCCATCTGAATATTTCTTTAGAATTAATTTAAAAGAAAGATTTCAATGATGCTTCTTCAGATCCTTAGTCATTACAGTTTCTTGGAATTCTTGCTTTAACTGATCTAAGGATGGTTCTACAGTTTCTTGTTGTTTAACTAGCCAAATTGTATTGACTTCTTTCTTTCTCTTCAAGTCTGTAGTAGTTGTATAAGTCATTTCACTGTGAAGCCAAGGTACCTTGAACATGTTCTTTAGAGTAATATGACGCTGATCCATAAGGATTGGTTCCCACTGCTGCATCGCAGTTCTACTGATAACGCGATCATATCCTTCCATCTCCTATTGTACAAAAATTAGCTCTTCAGTATAATCAGGACTCAATTGGACTGGTACCTTACAAATGAGATTGGAGATATGTTTACCATTGCCAAACTAAATTTTGGTAGTGGCTTCTATCCACTGGTTAGTTGGGAAACAATTGTATCTAGTAATATTCAAATCTGCTCCGGTATCCCATAAAAATGCGAATGGATAACCTTTTATACCTAGAAAGTGGATAGTAAGGACTACACCTTGGAAAGTTGTCCTTGGTGACCTTTGGAAAGAGCACATTTGTCTTAAGTAACTGGAGGTGGATTCAAAAGGCACTCCAGTCTCTGGATCAATACCTTTTGCAACAATGGCTTCTTGGATTAGTGGATTGTACGGCTTTTCTTGACAAAATAGACTCTCTTCTTGCAAAGAACTTGGTTCTGTAGGAAGTTGAAGGGGTCCTCCTAAAGCATTGACCTTTGATATGTAACAGTCCAATTCTTTGCTTTTGGATAGTTCTTCAACCAGATTGACATTTTCCTCGTCATCAATCTCTTCAATCTCTGCGCGAGCTTGTCGGATGACTGCCTCCAGAAATTCTTTTCTCTGTCATCGCTAGATTCTTCTGGCCATGCTGCCAGGAGCTGGTGCTTCTGCCATAGTTCTTTGTGGAAGAGCTGCTATGGAATCCAACATCCACAGTTGTTTTTGCTGGAAAGGCTTATAACCATATTTTTCTCTAATTGTTGGTGAAGCGGGTATCCTAGGTTGCTGTTGTTTCATCATACTTTCTTTCTTCATATGTAGCTTTGCCAAAATTTGTTTGTTTTTTTGCCATGTTTCTGGCCCTACAAACATTTCAGACTAAATTTTTTCTAACCTTATGATTTCTTCAATAACATCATCTAAGGTTTCTATTTTTCTCATCATTCTACAAAAGAATGATATTTCTGATGTAGCTTCAGAGTCAGAAGATTCATCTGATTCTTCCTTTGATTCTTTCATGCAATAAAGCTTCTTTTCTTTATCTTCCTCATCAGAGGATTCATAATCACTAGAGTATGATATCATCAGAATCTGATGGATATTGATCAATGTATACATACTCTTCTTCATTGTCAACACCTACATCTATGGCCAACCTTACTTTACCTTTGTTTTTAGCTTTGTTCCTTTCAGGACATTTGTTGGTGTAGTGTTCTCCCTTGCAGATGTAACATGTAGGTTTCCATTTTTAGCCTGTGGCTCTTTTCCCCTTTTTTCTGAAATATCCTTTCTTCTTAGGATACTTAGAAAAATTCCTTTTCTTGTATTTCTTGTATTGAGAAGATGGCTTCTTCTCACAGTCATAACACTTCTTTTTAGACTTGAAGTGTTTTTTGGGGAATTGGTTGCTTGGTATAATCTGGTAGTAGGCTGTTGAAGAGATAATGGGTTTTATCATCTTCATCTCTTTTCTGACTTTACTTTCATAACATATGTCCTCATTTAGCTCAACCAGGTACTGAACTAGTTGAGGAAATGTTAGTTCTTTCAGATCCATATGTTCTGATACCAGATTCTCTAAAACTTTTTTGTGATAGTTGTTAGGGTAAAATGCGGTTTAATCCATTGAACAATATCAAACCCAAACATCAATAGAATAATGAAAACAAGAAAGATTGAATGAAAAGAGCAATGAATAATGCAGTGCAAACCTTCCTTGAATCAAAGCTTCTGTTGTTCGCCTATTACAACTGTCCTTTGTTGATGAAGTAGGCCCTCAGTGAGTGCACTCTTTTAGCTGTGTTGTAGGATGTCGATAGTAAATGGCTATGTTGATAGATAATGCTGTGAAGTAGAGCTTCAAAGCAAAGGGTGATCTCAAGTAGATTGTATTGGGGGTGCCAAAGGCACGCGGGTAGAATTCTGCAGAGTAACAATACAAATAACCTGGATGAATAGAATGGGAGGATGAAGCTTCTTTTATAGACTCAGAAGAATGAGAATCAACGGTTGAGAGGAGATATGAAGATCAACGGCTGAGGATGGTTGAGGAATGTGCAACCAGTAGAAATATGACAAGTGTCTCATCTCCATCATGAAAGAGGGGATTTGACAACATTGATTGGAGAGTTAACTCTTTTAACTGATCAGTTAACAAACTTGATTAGTCAGTTGGAAGAATGAATTATGGAATTGACTAAATTGATTGAGGGATTAACTCAATTGATTGGTTAGTTAACACTTTTGATTGATTAGTTAACTAACTTCTGATTTGAGAAGAAATAGGACATGTGGGTGAGGGGGAAAATAGGTAATTAAATATTTAATATATTTAATTACATGTGCAACCCAATGAGGTGGACAAGGTGAGGTGGAAAAGTGAGATGTAATTGTGAGGTAGATTTTTGGAATTAGAACTTAGGATAGAGGAATTTGGATTAATTAAATAATTTATGATTATTTAATTGTGTGAGACATTTAGAAGAATTTTAATTAAATAAATAGATTTTATTTAATTATGGAATAGTGAATCGATTAAATAAATTTAGAATATTTATTTAATTGATGGAAGAATGGAATAAATATTTAGAATATTTATTTAGTTGAATTGTGTCATTTTTAGGCATATACATTTTGCCCCTCTTTGATGCAATGCTGTTTACAGCGTTGTTTCAAAGTAGTCTGACAGTGATACAGATAGAGATTGCTGATGCAGGGATTACATAGGATTACAAGGATTGGATGATGGCACATCCCTTCCCGAGGTACTCAAGACCTGGCATGCTGGTGCCTCGTATTGACGAGGTAGATTCATAGGAGGAGGGACAGGTAGGCCGGGGCCGGAGGGGAGGTAGAGGAGGACGGGGTCGAGGAGGAAGGGGGAGGAGATGGAGAGAGGCTGAGATAGTGGAGGAGGGTAGCTTAGGTTGAGCAGGTAGTGCCAGGATAGGTTGCACAGTAGCAGATACCGCAACAGGCACAGATGTCATCACCCCAGCAGGTACCACAACAGCAGGTGCCCCAGCCACAGGGGCTAGGACAGGCAGAGGCATCACAGGGGCCAGTGCAGGTGGAGGTGCATGAGAGGGCCATAGCCAGCCTGAGGGGACAGGTGAGAGAGCTGCGGGCACAGCTTAGGAGCGCTGATGGCTGGCGAGAGACTGATGCAGTAGTGATCGCAGGGCTGACTCGTGAGAGGGACATGGCAGATGCACGGGTACGCGTTATCCGTGTAGAGTGGGATACTGTAGTAGCAGCCATGGGGAAAGATGTAGCCACCACTTTTATGGTTGGGCAGGTACAGCAGGCACAGGCACAGGTCGGCTAGCTTTAGACACAGTTAGCACAGGCACAGGCAGAGCTTGCCAGGGCACAGGCACAGGTGCAGTATTACTGGGGCTTGTACCATGGGGCAGTGCCAGCGAGCCAGAGGGCTTTGAGTTTCAGGAGTTAGTCTGGGGCTACTCAGAGAGCAAGTCCATCACAGTCAGGGGCTTCCGTGATGGGTCCCCAACAGTTAGGGGCTGGCAGTGGTGGCCCACAGCAACAGGGGTAGACTTGTACCATATTTTGTACTGTTTTGGGACATGTATCACCATCCTTTTGGATGCACACTATATAGGACACTTTGATTTAGAGAGAGATGATGATATTGTACATTTGGACCTCTTTTTATGATTGTATATATGATGATGCAGCCTTATGATCTATTGCATATGTTATGAGATGATGAGTCACTTTTATTGAATGATGCAATGCATGTGTAGACTTAGATGTTCTATCTGATGTTATATGAGATGCTTTTGATATGATGCTATGTGATGTCTATATGATTATGCGATCTTTGTATATGATGCACTTAGCTATATTTTTTAATTTTTTTGCTGTTTGATGCGATATGATGATGATGTATGGATGACCTAATGCATTGTAGTATGTATGCAACCGATTTAATCATGTTCATGACTAGCTGTAAATGTGATATGATATGCACCTATATGCTTTGTTTTTGTGATGTCCAAATGTACTCTATCGACACAAGAATGACAGGATGATAGATAGAAGAATGGTTTTGACAGAATGACTAGATATAGATAGACTTAGAAATTTCATTTGATGTTGTTACTTTGCATAGTACGGGTATTGATGATTGTATGGGATATGGATGCATGAATGTGTATATGGATATAGGATGGATGTTTTGCTTTTAGAGTGCTTTATTTCATCATTGGGCAATTTATTTTTGGTACATTTTCTGAAATGTTGTAAGTGAATACAAGCATCTAGGTATAATTGAACCGAGATGACCCGAGTACCGCTTACATGGATTTTGATTTGGCAAGTAAATACAGGCATCTAGTCAAAATTGAATCTTGATGACCTGAGTACTTCTTGTGTGTTTAACAAACAAGGATTGCCCCCGTTCATGTTAGACCTTTGATGTCCTCGATGATCTTTTGCCGATCATGTCCTTAGACAAGGCGTGACATTACTGAAGCAGAATCCCTAGATAGCAAACAAAGAAAATGATCATGCCCCTATCATAACATCTCTAGCTTTTTGGCATCCTTGAGTAGCATAGAAGGACATGATAACAAAAAATCAAGACGCTGGAACTTAACTTATGATTTCAATCCACAAAACATTCTTGCATTTAGATGTGTTTACTTCTTGCTGTAGTTTGAGTAAAATCATTTAGAAAGCCTTGGGTATTTCACCTTGTGTTTGAATGGGTTAAGCTGTTCATAGTCAAGATTTCTGCTTGAAGTGTGGGTTCTGCTTGCATTTGCTTGTATGGTGAGAAGATTGCACAATCCTTATTGGGGAGATGGACCCTAAGGGACTGACCTAGTGCCTCGGGGGCTCATTACTAAATGGCCTTGCCTACGTGATGACATAGAGGCAACGTAGTTTGGGGTAAACCCTAACGGACCTAAGACCTAGGTGAGAGAAAGTGGAGATAGACTCAGATTGATAGAGGGACTAGATATGGGAAAGATGGGACAAACAGAAGCCTCGGGGGTGCATTAGAATAATGGCCTTGCCTACGTGACGGCACAGAGGCAACGTAGTTCACGGACTTGGACCATGGACACTGACGAGGGACACTATGCTAGGCTCACACTGAGGAGATGGTATGGGGCAAAACCTCGGTTGACAAGGCCACAAGAAGAGTAAGTTATCAAGCCATGATAGGTAATTGGCAGGTGTTTATTGCGGGACAGATATGGGTCAAATGGGAAATGAGCGAAGGAAGAATGGACTCAAGGTGACTGGATTCCCAAAGATGGAGAAGGCAGCTTATCACAAGTAACACCTGTTTACCAGGTTTTCATCATTTGCTTTTATTTGCATGAGAAGCTAGGAAGTAAACATGACGCCTGTTTGCTAGGTTTTTATCATGATACCTATCCAAGGCGCCTGTTTGCCAGGTTTTCACTAAAGGATGATTTTTTTGTATGCTTTCTATTTTTTCTAATTTTTTTGTATTTTCTCTTTTCAATTTTTTTTATTTTTTTACATTTCTGCGCCCCCTTGCATTGGGGTTCTCCTAGGTATAGAACCGGTGAAGGTGCATGCTGTTGATTGGATCATCGAACAACTCACCCTCTGATGTTGCCAACTGATATGCCCCCGATTCGTAAGCTGCTACAATCACATAGGGCCCAAGCCAGTTTGGTTCAAACTTGCCTTTCTTTTCTCTGTCTTGTTGATTATGAGGATTCTCTTTGAGAACAAGGTCCCCAACCTTAAAGCATCTTGGGCGAACCTTGTGGTTATAGCTTCTTAACATCATCTGTTGATATGCTTTGAGATGATCGAAGGCTTTCTGTCGCCTTTCTTCTAGTAGCTCTAGTTCTTGTAACCTGGAGACTCTGTATTCTTCGTCTGATATGAGACCTTTCAACGACACCCTGAGAGATGGTAGTTCGACCTCAATGGGGAGGATGGCTTCTGAACCATAGACAAGGGCGTAAGGTGTAGCACCTATGGGAGTGCGTATACTAGTTCTGTAGGCCTACAGAGCGGGATTGAGTTGGACATGCCAATCATGGCCAGCATCGTTGACAGTCTTCTTTAGGATTTTCAGAATGGTTTTATTCGATGCCTTAGCTTGACCATTACCTTGGGGGTAGTATGGAGTGGAGAAGCGATATTGGATTTTGAAACACTCACAGAGTTCTTGGACATCCTTATTTTTGAACGGTCTTCCGTTATCCATTATGATGGATGAAGGAATGCCATATCTGCAGATAATGTAATTCAGGATGAAAGAGGAAATTTGCTTGCCTGTGACGGTGGTTAGGGGAACGGCCTCAATCCACTTTGTGAAATACTCAGTGGCGGTTATGATGAATTTATGGCCATTGGATGAGGGTGGATGAATCTTTCCCACAAGGTCAAGTCCCCACTGGCAAAAGGGCCAGGGTGTCGTTAAAGGTCTCAACTCTTGAGCAAGTACATGGATCAGGTTCTCGTGTATTTGGCACTGTTTGCACTTTTTGACGAACTGATACGAATCCATTTCCATGTTTGGCCAGTAATAACCCAAACGCATGAGTTTCTTGGCTAAGGAAGGACTGTTGGAGTGTGTTCCGTAGATCCCTTCGTGTACGTCTCGCAAGGCAGTTATGGATTCTTCTTGTTCTAAACAACGGAGCAAAGTACCATCGAGACCACGTCGGTATAGGGTATCGGTTATGATGGTGTAGCGAGAGGTTTGTCGTATGAAAGTTTGCTTTTGGTTGGAAGAGAGGTCAGGTGGGAGAATGTTGTCCTTAAGGTAAGTGTAAGTCTTACTGTACCAAGGTGAATCAGATCCAACTAGAAGGCAGATGGAATGGGCACCAAAAATGTTAGGGTAAAATGCAGTTTAATCCATTGAACAATATCAAACCCAAACATCAACAAAATAATAAAAACAAGAAAGATTGAATGAAAAGAGCAATGAATAATGCAGTGCAAACCTTCCTTGAATCAAAGCTTCTGTTATTCGCCTATTACAGCCATCCTTTGCTGATGAAGTAGGCCCTTAGTGAGTGCACTCTTTTAGCTGTGTTGTAGGATGTCGATAGTAAATGGCTATGTTAATAGATAATGCTGTGAAGTAGAGCTTCAAAGCAAAGGGTGATCTCAAGTAGATTGTATTGGGGGTGCCAAAGGCGCGCGGGTAGAATTCTACAGAGTAACAATACAAATAACCTGGATGAATAGAATGGGAGGATGAAGCTTCTTTTATAGACTCAGAAGAATGAGAATCAATGGTTGAGAGGAGATATGAAGATCAACGGCTGAGGATGGTTGAGGAATGTGCAACCAGTAGAAATATGACAAGTGTCTCATCTCCATCATGAAAGAGGGGATTTGACAACATTGATTGGAGAGTTAACTCTTTTAACTGATCAGTTAACAAACTTGATTAGTCAGTTGGAAGAATGAATTATGGAATTGACTGAATTAATTGAGGGATTAACTCAATTGACTGGTTAGTTAACACTTTTGATTGATTAGTTAACTAACTTCTGATTTGAGAAGAAATAGGACATGTGGGTGAGGGGGAAAATAGGTAATTAAATATTTAATATATTTAATTACATGTGCAACCTGATGAGGTGGACAAGGTGAGGTGGAAAAGTGAGGTGTAATTGTGAGGTGGATTTTTGGAATTAGAACTTAGGATAGAGGAATTTAGATTAATTAAATAATTTATGATTATTTAATTGTGTGAGACATTTAGAAGAATTTTAATTAAATAAATAGATTTTATTTAATTATGGAATAGTGAATTGATTAAATAAATTTAGAATATTTATTTAGTTGAATTGTGTCATTTTTAGGCGTATATAATAGTATTCACCCATCACAGGACCAAAGCTTTTCAAGAAAACTGTAAATATATATTCTTGGTTCTGTTCTTTCCTGACTGATAAAAGTTCTTATATTGCTCTTCGCAGTATTCCTTGAAATACTTTAAATCCTTACATTTTCCCCTGTTGAATTTGTTATATGCCAGTCTTTCTAAAGAATCGGTCTTCTCGACAAAAAGTCGAGTTAACTAAGCACAGACCTGGTCTATTCCATGGGTGATTAGGTCATCTCTATAGGCTGTATCAAGCCTATCCCAGACCTTTTTGGCTACTCCTGTGAGGGAGTTTAAGGCCTGTTTTATGAGTTCCTCTTCTGACACTCCTGCATTTGTTGACACATAGTTGGTGACCCATGCTTTGATGGTGTCAATACTTTTCATGTTTTCCACATCTTCGAAGGTATCAAAATTTATTAATTGGGGTGTGTCAGCCTTAAAACTTTGTAGATTTTTCTGGGAGTCTATGGGTCTGGCTCCAAGAGTGTCACCATTCCTTCTGGCCATATGAATCTTGCCAGTAGAAGGGTCATATTCTTTCTCAGGCACGGGACTGGATGGATTAACTTTTAAGCTTTTGCCTTCATATTGTGCTTTAAGATATCCTAGAGAACCTGATGGGAAATCTAACTTTTTGGGTGTAAAAACCTGTGGCCGAGTTGAGTTAACCACAGACTAGATTGCACTAGATTCCTTAGTAATGGAATCTCCTAGTAGCAGAGTAGAGTCATTTACAATTTGAACTTCCCTTTGAACCTTTTCTATCTATTGGGTTACTTTCTTAACCTGTATACCCATACTAGACAGGCTGTAATTAACAACCTAAAATCTAAGGGCATTTCAGCATGGACTTTCTGCAATACTTCACGGTGCTGTTCATTGGACTATTGTTGTGCTGCCCACCATTGATGACTGGAAGTTGCTCATGAAAAGAATCAATGTTTGCATAGATGCACCAACCAATGAATAATTTGGCAATAGTATTCATTTGTTTGCCACAAATGATAATGTGCATAGTCACAAAAACTATTCTCATTGAGGCATCCAATTGCACGTAGCATTGTAACAAGAGTAGGTAGTGTCAATGTGCCACAAGTAGGTTAGATTGATGAAATTGATATGGAGTTATTACTTGCTAAGGTGCAAGAGTCATGTTAACTTCTAATCTTTGGATAGAAGTAGACCTTGTAAATGGATTTCTAGGGTATGTTTGAAAAATAATATACAAACTTGGAAGTGCACCACCTGAACCACTGACATATGTTATGGTGGAGTTTGATAATTACATAGGGATACCATTTGAAGATCAATCTCCATGTACAATTCCAATTACACCAATACAAAGGGGCCAAACAATCCAAATACCATTAAGATTGGCTTGGGCATTAACATTACACAAATCACAAGGTTTGACTCTTTCAAAAGCCATAATTGACATAGGGCAAAAAGAAAGAATAGGGTTAACATTTGTGGCTATATCTTGTGTAAAGTCATTACAAGGTCTCAGAATAATTCCACCATTTACATATGATCATTATAAAAAAATGAAAGAGGGAAAACAACTTGGTATTTGAGAAAAACTGAAGAAGAAAGACTGAAATGATTAGAACATAGCAGAGTATAACAAAGTAGAGCAGAGCAGAACATAGTAGAGTAGAGTAGAACAGAGCAAAGTAGAGCAGAACATAGCAGAGCAGAGTACAACAGAGCATAATAGAGTAGAGTACAACAGAGCAAAGCAGAGCAGACCAGACTAGAGAAAACTAAACAGAGCAAAGTAGAGTAGAGTAGAGACAAGTAGAGCAAAGCAAACATAGTAGAGAGAAGAAGAGCTGAACAAACTCAACAGAGAAGAGTAAAGCCAGAGTAGAGAAAACAAAACAAAGTACAACAGAGAAAATATAGTAGACCAAAGCAGAGTACAATAGGGTGTACAAAGAAAATCTTGTATATTTCAAATGTTATTTATACAAATGAATATATATTTGGTGCTCTTTGCTGGTGTTATTTTTCGTATATTTTTGTTACTAAACTTTGCTGATTTTATTTGTTATTTTTACAAAGATAATTTCCCACACTTACCATAACCCTAAATTACTCATAACCCTATATCCAACCCTACTCATAACCCTAAGTTACTCAAGCATGCATTTTATTAGTTCAAATCCAACTACACATATCAAATAGCTCTCAAAATCAATTAGCAAATTCTAAGAGCAACTAAGTTTAAATTTCATTGTTTTGCTTCCAATGCATAAAAGTTGTGATTTTAAATTGGTTATTTATGTTATTTCCAAATTTCAAGATTCTATTATATTATATATATAATATAATAATATAATATAATCTTATATCAAAAATTATGATAATGTAAAAAAATATATAATATAATATAATAATGAGGTAATAATGTAATATTATCTAATAATAATATATTATAATATTATATAAAATATTATGATAATATATCTAACCTGTATTTTTTTGAAATCAACTAAGTATTCTTATTTATTTTATTTCTAAATTTCAAGATTCTATTCTATTATAATAATATAATATATTATATTATAATAATATAATATTATATAGTAATTATATAAAATATTATGATAATATATCTAACCTATATTTAATATTATATAATATAATTATAATAATTTTTAACATATATAATATAGTTAAAATTAGGCTTGTTGTTACTAGCATACCTATATTTAAAAAATATATATAAAATAAGGGAATGATATCTTTCTAGATTTAATTTTAAATATAGGTATGCTAGTTAGATCCAGTCCAATACTTTGCTTAACAAAGGAATCCATGAATCCTAATTCATTTGCTGTTAGGTTGTAAAACGACATCATATCTGCACATGCTGTGTTGGATTTATTGTTCCAAGAATCTGTTATAGACTAAAATTGCATGTGGGGGATCCTCTGTAATTGTGTAATTGGGAGTGGGACCCATGATGATTCAAGGCTATTCTATAGCGGCCATCTTCTCGCATTGAAATAGCCCTTATTAGATCCTGTCCTCCCCGTGCTCAGAACAGGACAAACACCAAGAGTCGAAGGATCTGATTACGATCTGTTCCTGCTGCACAATAGGTATGTGTAATCTGTGCCATTCTTTTCATTACTTTCAACTTTGGCCTTGAGTGGTTACAGATGCATTTCAAAAATGCTAGATCTCTTGTTCTCTTACAATGATGCTTGCTTTCAACGGGTTGTTAACAATATACACAATGTATATGTCATAAGGGAATGCTGTGATAGTTGCGTTCTTTTAGGTGTAGATAGAAGGCAGGATTGGGGCAATATGGTGACATCACAGAAGCATGTCTGTCGGATAGCAATTTTGTGATATTGTAATATTGTAATTTTCTGATTGGTTTCAGGCTTGTTTATTGACAGTTTTTATATGATATTTTTATAGTTTATGTAATGAATTTGTAAAAAAAAATTGTGAGGTTTTTAATATGGTATTTCAGATCACATTCTTTGATCCATTATTAATAAGAGGATAAAAATATACATTATATAGAACTAGCATTTTAAAAGATAAAGATTTCACATCAAAAAGTTAAATTCTACATTTATACATCATTTTTATCCTCTTCCTAATAATAAATGAAAAAATTAATCTAAAACATCATGAAAATAAATTATCCTTTAATTTTTCTCCAACTTTTAAAAACAAATTCAACATTCTATAGGTTAAGCTAGTGTCCCCCTTGATTGGATCTAAGAGCACATTTAGTTGAAATTGTGCCCACATTTTTGCTGCAGGGTTTTTCAATAGCATTTTAACCATTGATGTATTGAAGTTGAAACCAAAGGGATCCCAAAAAAAAAAAAAAAAAATCCACAATTGAGATATTGATCTTATTCTATAGTTTTAAGGCACAAAATGAATTTTGATTGTGGTTGGTGCAGAGACAAGAATGGGGTCCAAGCAGAGAAGCAATATGCTATATTTTTTATTTTTCCTGTTATGGGTGGGCATTGCGCGTTGTGATAGCAACACATCTGCTCCCATCTCCGCCCCTGCGGCGCCTTCGCCGTCCAAATCAGCACCACTAGCGGCGCCAGTGGCGGCGCCGCCCGTCTCCATTGCTCCGACAGCGGCTCCCGCCTCCACCCCGCCTGGTGAAACTCCATCCGAAGCGCCTCCTGCAAAGGCTCCCGCTTTCGCATCAGTGGCAGCGCCGACAACAGCTCCTCCTTCAGAATCTCCGGCAACTGCTCCACCTGCGGAAACCCCAGAAACTTCTTCACCGGTGTCTGCGCCACTCTCCAATGCTCCGTCAGTGGCTCCCGCCTCCACCCCGCCTGCCAAAACTCCATCGAAAGCGCCGCCTGCAAAGGCTCCCGCTTTGGCACCAGTGTTAGCGCCGACAAAAGCTCCTCCTTCAGAATCTCCAGCAACTGCTCCACCTGCGGAAACTCCGGCAACTTCTTCACCGGTGTCTGCACCAGTCTCCGCTCCTCCGGTTGAATCTCCTCCGCCGACTTCCGTTCCTCCAGTTTCTCCACCACCCAAAAAAGCAGCGGCACCTGCACCTGCACCGTCACCCAAAAAAGGGAAGAGAAAGCCGACAAAAGGGAAAAAGAAGGCGCCTGCACCTGCCCCTGCTCCGAGTCCCGCTGCGCTGGCCCCCCCTGCCCCTCCACTGGCTCCACAGCCTTCTTCCTCAAGCGATTCGATTTCCCCCGCATCCGCACCTATATCTGAAAAATCGGTAACTTACTCTTTCTTCTCATTCATCATACCCATTTTTAATGCTTTATGATCTCAACTAAGGTTTTCTGTTGGAATTGCAGAAGGGAGAAATGAAATCGTTCGGTGCGGGCGTCGTTTTGGCAAACCTCATTCTTGGCTTTTACCTCCTTTTCCTCGCGTAGATGCATCTTGCTTAGCGCTGATGATTTCAGGTTTATTTTCGTTCTGAATGTATGGAATTACAGTGATTTTTTTTGGTTCGCCGTTGATCCTCATTATTATGTTATTCGTTTTACTGGAGTGGATGCTCCGATCTTGGATTACATCCTATCCGTTCAATAATTAAAACAGGAATATTTTTTTTCGGAGGCGTACTGAACGAGCGAAAATAAAACCCTTTATTTAGTTATAATAAAAAATATTTTTTTTTTTTTCGTTTTTTTAATAGAGGTTATTCACAAATTCGTTTTTTTTTTTTTATCAGTATTCACAAATTCGTTTTTGCTATAATAGAAAAGGGTTATAAAAAAATTTCTTAATAATTAAAAATGTTTAAGATTTTTTTATGGAAACAAATAGATTACATAGATATTAGTAGAAATTTTATTTAAATAAATTAAATTTGCTTATTTTTTTATTATTACATTTAAAGTCATTCATTTATTATTGTAATTTTATGCTATATTGAAAAAACACCCTCTTAAAAAGACATATATAATATACATTTCTTATACACTGTTGAATTATACAAATCAATTTAATGTAAATTAAGTTAAAAGTCACCAGCATCATTGTGCCTTTAAACAATGTAAATCTTATATGTTCCAATCTACTAGGAATGTTGAATCAAATAAGACTAAAAAAAAGTTAGAATACTGCTTATCTTTGGTATGTGATATATGGGAAAGGCAAAATAATTAGCCGATAGGCTTTTATATGTGAGCATTATAGTGCTCGGAATTGTCTCACGTAAAAAAAATTCACGTTGGAAATTTTTCTAAACTCCAATTGTTCCTACGTATCAGGGTATTCCTTGAACCTCCCATAGGTGCAAGTGCTACTTAGTTACTCATGAACGTATTCTTTTGAGTTGCTTTATTAAAGTTTTAAGAATTTTCAACTTTTATTTTAAAGAATTAAGAGAATATGAAATAGCAAGTTATGAAAATACACAATGTTTTCAAATTAAATTGTTGGTGCATGACATTAAGAATAATGTATCCACAAACCATTGATACGTTATATGTTATCATTATGCTTTTATTATATCTATTTAATCTCATCTCTCTTCCTATAGATATGAACGTTAATTGTCTTAATAAATGGTAGGGATTTATTATAAACTTATTGGAACTCCCTTCATTATAAATGTTGGTGTATAATATGTGTACATCATTTTCATATTAAGTTTTACTTAGGTTAGAATATATGTCTAAGTAGTATTTCTTTTTCTATTTACAATATTTTTTATTACATGTGAAAAAGGGGTTTTTGAAAAGGACCCAACACTTTTAAAATACAAGACCAAAATTGATTACAAATGGATCAAAGTGGTCAAATAAGAAAGATATAAACCACAATAGAATAGGGGACAAACAAAAGACATCTAGTTGATAGCCAAGAGGAAGAAAAACTACTGCAAGGAAACAAGAAAAAGGGAATTAATTCCTAGTCTTTGCCAAATTATTAAGATCAATAGTAACCTCTCGTTCCTCTTACATATGTTAGAGGTGATCATTCAAAGTATTCACTTCAAGGGTTTCCATATCAGCTACTAAAAAGTGGCTCCTAGCTCTTTTTCTTGGTCTTCCTTGCACTGACTCAACAATTCCTTCTTTCCTCTTGTTAAGGCTATCTTGAAACTTTTGAATATTGTTGACATAGTTGTAGACTATTGTGATGCTAAGTTTGATTATCTAGTCATGATTTCCTTTTAGGGAGGCCATTTCATTTTTCATCTTCTCCAATATTTCCCTTAAGTCGATAGGTTCATCCTTCAAAACGTAGACTTCATGTCTTAATTTTCAATTATTGTCTTCTATAGATTACCAAAAGGCCCACCCATGTGTTGATGTTGCAAAAGATTAGATTTACCTTTTTGAAATCCTCTATCATTGATGGACCAATTAAGAACGCTCTTATGAAAATTTGATTCTTCTTGAAGGTTCTTAATCTTCCTCTACAAATCTTCCTTGATAAGCTTCCCTAGTTTTGCTTTGGAGAAGATCCATCATTCACTTGGTTAGAAACTCCCTCAACGTCATTAAAACCACTCCTTCATAATGGGTCATTGAAAAAATAGGTAGTGTCATCCTCCTTTGAAATTTCAATGAGAATGGGGGAACCCCTTACCTACACTTCCCCTTTGTTCTCCAAAATATCCTTTATTGAGATGGGTTTCTTGGACTTGATTGTAGCCCTCAAAACCTTATTTCCCCTATCCAATAACCCTTCCTCAACCTCCCTTATTTGAGTTTTCAAGACTTGTGTACCCTCTTGGACCTAGGTAAATTTAGGAGGAATTATATTTTTGATTACTTTAGGGCCCTACCATTTTTATTCCTATCTAACCTTGAGATTAGGTTGTTACCCTTCATAATTTCTTTTCTTTTATAGTGGAGGGTTTAGGGTCTAAATTAGCCATGAAGAGAGAAATTTAGACAAGGATATTTGAAAGAGTAGGAAGATGAGGGCTTGATGGATGGGCAACTCCATCAAGTATCGAGCTAGACATCCAAGACAAATCTTTCAATAGACATCAAGAGGAAGAAGTGAATACCGATGAGCTTATTGTGCCTAAAATGGTTTAGAAGAGAAATTTATGATCTAAGAGTATAGTTTCATATATTTGCCTCTAGAGTGGCATACTTCATGATTTGCAAACTAGCCTTTTCCCAATTCTAGGGCAAGGAGGCTCTTCTAATACCATCCCCATCCTCATATTCATTAATAAGCTCACATTTCTTATAAATTTTGTTAATCTATATCTTTACACCTTCTATCCTTAAACATTTTAAAACCATCCATAAACATAACTATAATCCTAACAATGTAATCTTTTGATATTTCCATAGACACTCCTCTCATTGCCAACATTCTCCCTTTAGAGAGTTAGGTCATGTCCTATGACTTTTCTATGAAGTTTTCTAACCCTCCATTTTATAATATGATCAATGATGGTTTGAGACTTTTGGCTCCTTTGCTAGATGAGGGTTTAGTCCTAGCCTTGCCCCCTCCCATACTTGCCGCAAAATTTCTCTCTACCTAAAACAAGTTATCTCCAACATGATTGAAATGAGTGTAAATGACTTGTAGGATAGTAAATATTTGGATGTCATGATGATGCAAGTTATAACTACTCCCTTTGTGTAAATTATCAATTCTCACCTTGACCTAGTTATTTCCATCAATATTTAATCTCACACATTTGACACATAACATACCTTTATTGAATCTTGCTCATGATTGCAATCCTTTTATTACCCTCACTTGCATTTAACTAGCCTAGGCAAAAGCATGATTATTTGTGTCATCCTTAAATTTTTTTTCAACATTCCCATCAAGACACCTTTGACTCATATAATTAGTATTATGGTTCAAAAATAAGGATTCTATAAAGCCTCTCGGAGGTACTTCATCCCTTGTGGATTTACAATATTGTTAGTTACACTATTTATAATATCATACTCAACTATTTTTGAGTAGTTATCTACTTGATAATTTAGTGAGTTATAATTATATTCTAGTTTCAATTACTTTGATTACAATTTGTTAGTCATACATTAGGATTGTTTGCTTAGTTAAACTTAGTGTGAACTGAGTCTCCTTGATACCTTAGCTATTATTTCTTAATTAGACTACCTAGAATTAACATCCACTATTTAATGGGAACATGTTTTGTAAATTCATATAAATTTATAGTATTTTAGTGCATTGTCAAGTTTTTATTTGTGATCTATTTCCAAAAATTTCCAATCCCATGGCTTGTTTGAAAGTAGTTGAAACTTCAATATAGTATCAAATCCATAGGGCTTTAACTCCTTTTTATTATCATAGGTGCTTTTTGGAGGATTGTTTTCCCAACCATCAATTATAGAGAATTGATAGACATTCTATCAAATAGTTCATGTGCCTTTTCTATTCTATGCTTCCACATTTTTAATACATGTCTGCTAG
The DNA here is from genome assembly GCA_027924645.1 of Cunninghamia lanceolata. Lineage (NCBI taxonomy): Eukaryota > Viridiplantae > Streptophyta > Pinopsida > Cupressales > Cupressaceae > Cunninghamia > Cunninghamia lanceolata. The sequence continues at coordinate 12,797,612 of BSBN01000469.1, read as the reverse complement.
GGCAATTGCAACTAAAACATCTAACAAAATTTATCCATCCTTTATGCTTTGATGAATATTCATACCATGTTTCAAAAGCTCCAATTTGAAATAAGTAGGGAGGATGTTGGGAAAAGTTGAATAGAATTTGTCTTTACACTTACCAATTACATTTGATTAAAATTCTTAAGAACAAATCTATCTTGTGCATATCCCACAATCATGGCATTCCATGAGATGACATCTCTTTGAGGAAATCTGTCAAACAATTCACATGCCTTATCTAGGCTTCCACATATTTCATAAATGTCTACCAAGGAAGTTGCAACCATAAAATCTAACAAAAATCCCCCTTTGCTTTACACTTTTATTGATGTCCATACCCTATTCCAAAGCTCCCATTTTGGCACAAATAGGGAGGATACTAGTAAAGGTTTTAGAATTTGGCTTTACCCCTACCACTAATTACATTTGCTTGAAAGTTTCTAAAGCCTTTCAACAATTCCATTTTGTGCATATCATGTAAAATTGCATTCCATAAGATGGCATCTCTTTAATTCCCATTTAAAAGCAAGTTTCAAGTGAATGTATAGCTTCGAAGGCAATTTGTTAAGGAGTGCCAACTTTCAAAACTAAACAAACATTAATAGTTGAAAACAATGAGCATACATATAGAAAGATGATAACATTTCAATACTCTCAAACTCCACTTTCCTCTTAGATCATAATACTTTTATAATCTATAGTATCTCTATCATGTATTTCCCCCATGACTATCACCTCACTCCCCTATAACGAGTCTCTACCCCTGCTTTATTCTACTTTCTTCTACCTCACTCTTTTAGTGTTCTAAAAAATAATTTATGAAAATGTTCAATGATTGGGTAAGAGATTTGGAAGATTAAAAATATAATTATAAGTTACAATTGTGGTGATTATAATTAAAACTTTAATCATACGAGTTACGGTGACTGTTGATTGGCTAAATTCAAAATGGAAACAAAGAGAAATATATTTCAATGGTAAAATAACTAGTATAGATATATTAAATACATCAATCTAAAAGACAATGAGAGATATCAATCTTGAGGTGCCTATACTAATATATTTCGACATGTTTTTAGTTAGATGTATTTAAGATATCTATGCTAGTTTAAAACATACATATTAATATATATTACTTCATCATTTGAAGCTATTATGAATTAATCTATATTGAAATTTGTATAATTGTGCTCATTCCTTTAATTAGCTTATATTAATATAAGGAAAGTATTTTTCTTTACAGTATTTATATGAATATTTTTTTTAAATAGCTATCTAAACTACTACATACACACATAGACACATAAAGCAATAGATAAGAAAAGACATACACGCATTATTTATTTATTTTTGATGAATATCCTACTTAACTTATATTAAAGAAGATATTTATTTTAACTTTTACTTAAGAGTTGTTTTATTTTAGACATTTTTTACTTTATATTTTTTGAAAGAGATATTTTATATTTCAACAATAATACAATAAGTCATAAAAATTCTTCTTGAGTTTTAGATAGATAAGAGGAAAAAAAAATGAAGTTTTTACTTCATGAGTTTTTTTCTCTATATGAATATCATTTTGTAATAGCTATCTAAATTATTAATAGTATGTATATTATTAAATATTAATAATTTGATAGATATCAAATTTAAGTCAAGAAGTTTTTGTTAACAAGCTCACACTATTACAATTTAACTCCTACTACCATTATAATTATGCTTCTTAATGTAATAAAAATATGACTTGCTAGCAAGAATACAAGTTTATGTGCTAATGAAGCTCAACCAAATACTACCAATGTAGATGTTGCTCATCTCATGAAGTTGGTTAGGGGGTTAGAGGAGTGAGTAGCATTCAATATCTATATAGGGGAGAGGACCCAGTAGTTGAGCACCCTAACTTCATGCCTCTCAAAATCATATGTGGTAATTTGAATCACTCCAAATTTTTTACATAAGCTTACTTGGCAAGGCCCCTACTTATGTTACATCCCTATTTTCTAACTTGCTATACTTTTACTTTTTACTTGGGCATAAGTAAATTTGTTGTGATGTTATAGACTTACGATAGGATATGACATGGAATTATATTGAATATCAATTATGAAATCATGGAAATGATTATGTTATGGTCGATTTAATAACTGTGATATAAGATTTGATTTATTAGTTGAATTTATCAAATAAAGATGCACTGATCTCTTATTGTTTGATGACAAGTGAAACAGGATTATAGGGTATCGACTCTCAGAGAGGAGAGAGAGAGAGTATCTTTCGAGAAGAGAGAGATAGACCTTGGATTACGAGTGGTCAATTTGCCAAACAAGTCTAGTGATTAACGATAATGTGAACCAATGAGTCGTATGAGGTAAGTCTTATCTTGCTAGTTTTCTTTCGAATCTAAATCGACAGGTAGTCGATATCCTGATTATCATTTAGTCAAGTCGATGGTGAGTCGACATAGTCGTTTGCGAAGTAAACAACGTCATTGACGTAGAATGGTTGTTTTTATCTCCTTGAGTCACTTGAGGTTTTATTGTCGCCTCTTAGACGTTAAGACGTTCCCATCAAGTTGGATGATGCCGATATTGTCGTCGTTTAACGTCAACAGTTGAACCTATTTTGTGGCAGATTCGTGAATCCCGTCTCGTAGTCGAAAGATGTGAGAAGTCAACTTTGTGCATCTAACGGTGTAGGAAACTTGTTTTGTGTTACGCTCAATCCGTCCCGATTGTCGTAAAATGCATCGAACTTGTGTTGCGTTACGCCCAATCCGTCGTGAATGTCGTAAAACGCTTTGAGCATTTGTTGTAAACTCCTTTTGCGAAAATCGACAGACCTCGAATTAGAGACTTAGGTGTGTTTTAACCTTTGTCGTAATGTAAAGGAATATGCTAAATTAAATAGTTATATTTCTGTAGACATTGAGGAACCCCTTTATTCTTGTCTGTGGACAGAATCGATTCGAAGTTCAAGAAGGGAATCTTTTATGCTATTAGGAGGTAGTAACTGCCCACACTTTCTTCATATGTAATTCATGCCTTTAATTTTTTTGAAGTCCATGATTTGAGGGTGTCGGTCAGTATAATGAGTTCTTCACCACCTTTGAACAGTGGTTGTAAATTTAAACCAATATAAATTCCTTTTCCATCATCCTTTAAATAGCTACCTATCCTCGCACCAATCCATCAAACATGTCTTCATCTTATTACCACTGCCATATATTAAGAAAAGATTTATTTTGTGTTTTAAACCACGTTTTCCCTTCTCATGATGAGAGCGATCCTCATTTTTTCTTCGACAGTTGTAAACTTTGCAACTTAAGTGGGATTGGTTGCAACTTACGAAGTCATGGAGTTATTTTTGCATGCCGTGAAGGTTCCATTTTAATAGGCATGGCAGGAGTTTGCTGTTGTTAAAGAAACTAAAAACTAGGAGGAAAGGGCATTAATCCCCTTGTGTGCAGAGAGTGGGAACATAGCGGTTTCTTCCGAGTGGTAGAATTTGCGAACATTAAGGAGTTGGTTTTAACAAATTTCAATAGGAGGACAATCACTGTTGAGACGGGGAGAGTGTTGGCGGATGGTTAAAAGCCAACCATACATGCCATAAGATCGGGCATCTTATGAGGCATGGCGGACAGTTGTGGGGCGGTGACAGAGCTCGCCGTGGGAAGGTGGTACGCTGCCAATAAGTTGCGGAGATAGTATTTACCAATGGATCTCCGGGGATGAGGGTTCTTTGGATGTGTTGATACAGGATCATAAAATTCTGTCAGAGTTGGATATATATGCCCGTGTGGGTTCAAACACTCGGGTGGTTCTGATGAATGCAAAGGCAATGATTGCCGAAGGTGGTAGAGCGGGGGTTTTTGGAGTGAGTTTGGGGTGGTCTTCGAGGAGGAGAGGACGTTAGATAGACGAGAGTAAGGAACGGTGCAGAGAGGGGTATAACATTACTTTTGGCAAGAAATAGAGGGGCAGGAAGATAAGAGGATACCACGACTAGAGGAAGAGTACATCTCTGCACAGATATACTGAAGCAAGAGGGTTTTAGCTCTATCAATGGCAGTAGCTATACCCACAAAACCAACTGCAAAAATACCCACAAGAAAGCACATGGTCACTTCGCATTCATTTCAAATAGAAAAGAACAATGTCAGAGTCCGATTGCATTGTCATGACTTCAATTCCAAATTGAAATGTTGCTCTACCAATATACATTCTAATGCTAGCAGTCGATTTCTGCCTTCAACACATTTTCTTTTGGATAATTATATTATCGATTCTACAAAGTTTATGCAGAAAAAAAAGGAAAACAGCACAACAAACGATGGAAAAGATTTATCTTTGAAAACTCAAGCAACGACTGGAAATGGGTCAGCGGACAGAGAAACAATTCTGAGAACTCTTGCTTGTCTTCTGGCTAGATCAACTAAGTGGGTCCTCCTCACAGCTGTTCTCTCTGTTGTGGTTTGGAGATATGACTCCTCGGAGGTTCTGTGGGTTGCATTCTGAATAGAGGGACTCACTACATTGAGTTTGAGTATTGCATTTACAATCATCATGTGGGCAATAAGCATGTGTGGAGCAGTACCAATCAAGACGACATAGAACTTGTAAGTCATAGAATACTATGGATACTGTAATCTTATGCTCATTTAGAATCACGACTATATAAGTATACACATTAGCTAAGTGACATAGAAAATCACTTTGTTTCTGCGTAATACCTAGCATGGAAATGTTGTCAACTTGTGATAGATTTTATAGTTTTCTAGCTTGCTCATAAAGAAATAGATAACATTGTTCAGGGATGACATTAATTATATGAGAAAGAGCAACCCTCGACAATAAATTAGTTGATAACAATCGTGAATAGTCTATCATCCTCCTTGGAACCAATTCAAACTTAGTCAAAGCTTAAACTTGTTGAGAACCATTAGTTTAGCTATAACTGAGGTTTACTCATATTTGAAACTAGTTAAGGGTGGAGAAACTTAAAATGACCTCGTAGATAGAAGAAGACTAAGAGGTTAACGTTTCTCTTACTATATTCTTACTTTCAAGATTAAGTATGTTAGTTATCCCTTTGAGTTGGAATAGGGTAAATAAACCTATGCTCAACGGAATTTAGTGCATAAGACATTGTCTAAATGATTGTCAAGCTCGAGGACTTATATTATAGTTTCCTTGAATTGCTCAAATTAGATAGCAAGGTTCATTGACTACATAGAATATGGTTGAAAGAGTAGCCTTTCAACATTAAATATTAGTGGATAGAAAAACTCGAAGTAGACTTATCCACCTTTTTAGTATCAAATTGATTATAGCTGATATACAAACTTGATTGGAACCTTTTGGTGGGTTTTTTTAAACTAAGGTTTTCTTGTAAATAAGAAATGGTCTTGTTTGAAATGACTTTTGTTTTTTTTTTTTAGTTGAAAGAAGACTAGGGGATAATCGATTACTTAAAACCCCTTTCGAACTTGAACTAAGAGGTTTATTAATCCATTGTTATGGGAAAGGGGAGACCAAACCCAAGTTTAGACCCAGTAGGGTGAGGTCATAAATTATACCTTATGGGTTACATCTTGTTTTAGTGGATTATGTATGGGTCGACAAAGAAGGTCGATAAATCCTAATCAGGTAATTCTCATGTCAACCTTATTGCGACGAGAATCATTTCTAATCGACAATGTTTAACCTAGGAAGGGGAGAAACCATGTGATAGGCTTCAAGACGACTTAAAATACAAGTCGTAAGCCTCAGATTTTTGCAAGCATGCAAGAGGTACCATTAAGGATTAGTCAAACATTAAAAATCATTATATCTTTTTATCATAACTTCTCTAAGCTATTACTTGTTGACAAGGGGGATAAATCTCAACGATTGCAAGGAATGCAAAGAAAGAAATCTTAGAATGGATAGTCAATCCATAATGATTACTAGAGCAACGACAGTGTCTTGTGAATTTACCTAAGTCAGAAAGACTAGGTTCGAGTTAGGCCAAACTCATCAGTTAAATCTATATCCTAGAGATGGTAATTATTATATTAAGGCTTTGAGATCATCATTTAGATCGTGATTGAAGGGTCTAGTGCCTTGACTATATGTAATGAGTCTTACTTACAAGAAGGGAAATTAGTTTCCAAGACCATATTGTTTAACCTAGGCAAGGTTATCATCTTAGTCATATTAGTCTATCTATATTTATTATGAGTCAATAAATCATGGACCTCGGGAATTGCGATGAAGCAATGAGAGTCCTCATAAAGAAAGAAAGTTGATCAGGTCTATGGATTATACACAGCGTAAGAAAACATGTATGGGTCGGGAAGACTCAATTGTTCAAACATCATACTTCTTAAGTTAAACAAAGATGACCAAGTCAAACTGTAGGAATATGATAGTATCCAAGTCAAGTTGGAGTGGGTGAACAATACGACATCGTTCATTGCGAACGTCAATTTATATTGAAAACTATGGCCATAGTAATGCATATGTCTCTGCATGCATTGTCGGTTCACTGTATCTGGATTGCACATCCTATCGGGAATCATACTTAGCTAGAGGGTATCTAGGGTTGTATGATAGATAGAGTTGTGTAAGATACAACACTAGGTACTCGGAAAGGCAAATTACCACTGGTCTCCTTGGTCTATACTTCTCGTGAAGGGAAGGGCCACTTCCGGTTAGGAAGGAGTGCGGGAGACCGACGGTCTGTGGTTGGAGGTAAATCACTGGAAAGATACTCTTTCTCTCTCTAGCAAAAGACATGCCGAGGCTTGCGATAAAGATGTCAGATTTCCGGATGCAGTATATCTCTGAGACTTGTGTTTATTGAGACTAAGTAAAATATTATCTGTTTCAGGTATTTATAATTGATTTATTTTTGTAAACATTGTACTTGAGAAAGTCAATATGGTTTATTGAATTTGTATTGAGATATCTTGTAATTGTAGTTACTCGACTTTATGTTGAATAAAAGAAAAATTTTCTATCTCTTTTTGTTACCTTGTAAATTTACTTTATGGCGAAATTTGTGGTTATAACTATGTTTGTGGAAGTCGGATGTTACAACTTATAACCAAGGTTTCAGGGCCACATAATCAAATATGATGCCCCATCAACATGCTTTTTGTTGACGTGTCAAATAGTTCCCCCCCAAAAAGGTGGACCAATAGGTGTGCATAAAGTCATGTTTTGTTGGTGCACTAATGTAGCATCACATGATTGGTTGTTTTTTAGATCTAAAGGACACATTTCATTCAATTATTAGTACTTTATAGTCGACACTAACGACCTTAAAATCACAACTACTAGTGCTAAACTTTTAAAAATATTAGATCTTAAATACACAAATACTATCTCAGCCATTAGAACTATCTCAGATATTGGTCTATATTGGGTCTTTTCCTCTCATCACTAAAATAAAGAAAGGATAGACAAGGGAAAAGTTCTTCAAAACCACCTCCCTAGTTGTACTATAATACTCCTTTGTTTTTGGTGATGTACAATATATGATTGGATTATATTTTTCTATTTAAATGATGTCATGGGAATGCTTAATTAATGAATCAATGAAATCACAACATAGCTAAGGAATTAAATTGTTCCATTCAGAATGGAAAATGCCAATATACTCCATTAACAAGGCAATGTGTTTTCTTTCACATTGGAGTAACCGACCAAGGAATTTGTCATCTCGAAGTTAGTGTTTTGTTTTTTAACTCTTTATTAAATGAAGACACAACACTTTATACGCTGGAACAAACTCATCTTACTTCGGTGTATGGAATCGTCACATGAGGATCCACATAGCCGATGGATATGAATCCACGTATCCCTTAGGGCGTCGTTTATATCAACAGTTTTTGTTTTGGAATCTCATTTGGATATGCCACAATGCTAGAATTAAAATAAAATGGCTGTTAGAGCAATGGCAAAAAAAAGTTTTGTGAAGCGGGTAATGGCCTCTCTGTTTCTTTTTGCGTTGCTTACTACCATCTCATATACGAGTGCAGAAGAGGAGTGTGGATATGGATGCCCAACTCCCATTGCCAGGAAACCATTCAATTCGCAGCTAATTGTTGTCTCTTTTCAGCTCTATGGAGGGGTCATTGTGTTTTGGGTAATGTTTGCATATGTGTGTTTGAAGTATGTTAAATTTTTTGAAAGTTTCAGTTGGACGCATGATAACTTAGGAGAGTACAAGGACATTATGGGGCGGCCCAGGATTCGATCCCAACTCTACAGCACTTAATCTTGAGCCCACGAATATTCATGCCTTCTGTATACAAGAAGTATTGAAAGAAAAACAATCTACCATTAGCTGGCTGTTTGAGGAGCTCTTCTGTAAATATTTATACTACACATAAGAGGGTAGTTTCTTAACTTTTGGATTGGTCTACAGTGTTAACTGCAAACCTGCTTGACACTTAAGCTGGTTGCCCTGCTGCTGGAATACGGACAACAAATAAAAGATGTTATGTTGAAATCTTAGTTGATTTATTGTTCTATTAAAATTTAAGAAGTGTGTATACCGTTTTGAATGGAGTTTTTTTATATTGATAGGAGTTGGGCTTGAGCGGGTGTTGGAGCAACCAAGCAGAAAATAAAAGCCCCAGTTTGTCCATGTAAATTTAGTGAAGATAGTAATTGTACTATAAAGTTTGTTCGTAGTTTCTTCTGTATTTAAAGACTCCCTTGTTTCAGATTCTCTGTCGAACATGGTTCGTTTGTTTTAGTGTAATTTACAATAAATAAAAATTTGTGTTCCTCTGTTTCAGGAATTCACTGTTTCAAATTGTTAGGCAATATGGCCTCTTTGTTTCTGTCATCGTCTGCTTGAAAGAAATACAGGCAAATGATTAAAAACAGAAAGTTCATTTTGGATTCTGATGAGTTTATATAAAAATCTGTTGTTTAAGAATCTTTCCGCCTCCCCACTGAATATGTTTGTCTACTTGGATATCAACAAAAAGATCTCTCCAGTCAAAGTGTATAATCGTAAATACAATCAAATTCTATCCGTGATGGACGATAAATTCTTAGAGTTTTGAAGTTACTAGAAGAGAAGAATATTTACTAATTAATTATTATAGTAGCACTTACACCCAAAGGATGTGCAATGGTTAGATGATTGCAATTTATATAGATCACCTTATAAATTTGAAAGTAGCATTGGGTCAGTAGGAAAGTCTAATATTTTATAAGAGCATTGGGTCAATAGGAAAGTCTAACATTTTATAAGAGATGTTAAGTCCTAGTCATAAGTAATCTATTAAAATTATACAACATCAAAAGTAGTTCCTAATTAGTCTTTAAAAAAGTTTAGACTTGCTTATGTGCGATAAAGTCTTAAAATTAAATAATTATATTTTAAAAACTATTGGATAAGGGTGCTTAGTAAAGTATACATGTCATCTATCGTGTCCTGTATTATTGACATGCGATGCAAATCCCTTAGTGCTTATCTCAACAAATGTGAAAATCTAAATTAGGGTTACATGCTAGTCAAATTCATCGAAATATGATCAAAATGATAGGATAAACACTGTGTAGACTTCGAACTTAGCTTCATTTCCATTGAATTTCTAAAATGTTATATGGGGGCTATATAATTCTGATAGAGCAAAGCACCCAAGACATCTACAAACCAAAAGAAACCTTCACGAATGAAAGAGAGAAGCAACACAGAAGAAGCTATTTCACCAGTCCAGTGAATGAATTATATTCAGATGAGATGATTAAGCTACATATTGTACAAGCCTTTTAAAGACATGAAATATTTGATGGGTGGGAAAACTACCCATTACGGGAAAAAACCACCCTACGGGAAAAACCTATTATCCCTATGTTAACAATTTAACACACTAACACCCCTCCTTAAGTGCAAACTTAGGGATAATTATTATGCAAAACCAAGATACAATATGGGTCCCGGCTACACAACCATGTTAGGTACCCATTTACAATGCAAAAAAGAAATCTCTCACAAATGGATAAAAGGAGAAAAACCCTGTGGGAGGAAACTCCTCTCCAAAAAAGAGAAAAACTGAAAATGTTGAAAAGCAAAAAGTGAAAGGAAGGAGGACTCCTCAAGAGACACCAAGGACAACTTCCTTCACCCCTAACATCGGTCGCATCAAGAGATAGCGAGGTGATGCTAAAGGTTTAGTGAAGATGTCTGCAACTTGCTGCTCCATAGGTAAATACTCCAAACTAAGAACTCCCTCTTGAATGAGCTGCCTAATGAAGTGCATGTGGATCTCAATATGCTTAGTGTGTTGATGCTCCACTAGGTTGCATGAAATATGAATGGCACTTTGATTGTCACACCAAAGAGTAGTGGGATGATCAGCAGGAAAGCCAAATTCAGCCATCAACTGTCGAAGCCAAAGAATCTCCTGATTGGCCAAAATTGCTCCTCGATAGTTAGCCTTAGTTGATGATAATGCAATAGCAGTTTGCTTTTTGCAAGACCAAGCAACCGGACTAGAACCAAGACAAAAAACAAAGCCAAAAGTGGACTTCTGATCATTAACATCACTAGCCCAATTTGAGTCAGTGAAGCCCACAATCTCAGTAGCTCCTGATGTATAGTGAATGCCAAACTTTGTAGTGCCCTGAATGTATCGCAAGATACGTTTGGCTACCTTCCAATGACTCTCATGAGGACCTTGAGAGAAACAGGAGACAAGACCAATTGCAAAGGAAATATCAGGGCGCTATGTGTCAAGTACAGAAGGTTGCCAACCAACTGTCGATACAAGGTAGCATCAACTAATGGAGTAGTGCAAGTGGTAGACAACACAACACCTCACTGAAAAGGAGTAGGGTCTGGCTTGCAATCAACCATCCCAAATCTCTGAAGCAAATCAGGAGCATACTTCTACTAAAAGATAGAAATACTGATAGAAGATTGATGAATTTGAACACCAAGGAAGTAATGCAACAGACCAAGGTCAGTCATATCAAAATACTCCATCAAAGCTCCCTGAATATCCTTAATCATGGCAGGAGAACTCCCTATAAGAATCAAGTCATCCACATAAAGAACAAGTATGATAAGATCCCTCCCATGTCTCTAAATATAAACTATAGGATCATATTGACATCTAGTGAATCCAGAAGCAAACAAAAAACTATCCATCTTCTCATACCAAGCTCGAGGCGCTTGTTTGAGACCATACAATGAACTCCTTAGCCTACAAACAAGTGAAGGGTCTTGCACAAAGCCTGGTGGCTGCTCCATATAGATCTCCTCTTGAAGATCACTATGCAGGAAGGCACTCTTCACATCCATTTGATACACTAGCCAACCCTGAGATGCAGCAATAGAAAGTACAAGACAAACATAATCCATCTTAGCTACAGGTGCAAAAGTCTCGGTATAGTCAATACCTTCAACTTGAGAGAAGCCCTTAGCCACTAGTCAAGCCTTGTACTTATCAATAGAACCATCAACTGCATACTTGGTACGATACACCCACTTGCTTCGAACCAACTTTCTTCCCTTAGGAAGAGGAACCAAATCCCAAGTATGATTCTTCATTAAAGAAGAATACTCCTCAATCATAGCACTTTCCCATTCTGGAACACCTAAAGCATCTGAAAACTTATGAGGATCATTAGAAACTAAATGACTCAAAAGACTAATACCTGAAGTTCAGGAACGAGTGCAACGTGTAGTTGTGGCATCACCTGCAAGAGAACCAACATCCTCAAGAAGTGTACGAGCCCATAATGGTCTTGTGGGTGTAGGTGGACGAGGAGGAGATGGAGAAATGTCAACAATAAGATCAATACCATCATCATGAACATCATCAGGAACATCGTGAAGAACATCATCATCATCATTTACAGGAAACAAAACATCATCTGAAGAAGAAATGGGAAGGAGAGAGGAAGATGCCTGTGATGGTGAATCCTTTAGAGTGAAAGACTCATCAAAATGAACATCACGACAAAAATATACCTCTCGAGTGACAGGATCAAACAACTAATAACCCTTCACATCCTCAAAATAGCCAACAAAAATGAACCACTGACTTTTCTTCTCCATTGATTTGTGCCTCCCATCTAGAATGAATGTCCATGCATCACTACCAAATACTCTGAAAAAGGACACCTTGGGCTTGACATGAGACCAAGCCTCCTTGGGAGTCATATTTTGCACTGCCTATGAGGCATATGGTTTTGAATGTAGTTGGCACAATTGATAGCCTCTACCCAAAATGCTGGAGCCATGGATCAATAATGAAACATACAATTGGCCATCTCCCGTAAGGTTCTATTCTTTTGTTAGGCCACACCATTCTGCTGAGGAGTGTATGGCACTATGTACTGATGAAGAATACCTCAAGCATGACAAAAATCCTAAAATGCCTGATTGACATATTCTCTCCCATTATTTGTTTGAATCTTTTGAAGGGAGTGCCCTGACTGCTTCTCCACAAATGCAAGGAAGGTCATGAAAAATCAAAGAACCTCATCCTTGTACTTTAGAAAGTACACCCATGTGCTGTTAGGAATTTGTAGGTCTATTTAAACCAATTCCACATAACCCAATAGGAGAAACAAGATGCAGAAACAACCATAATGCAAAAGATCAATAAACAAGCAACAAGGAACACAAGATATACCCTGGGAAAACCCTTTTCAGGGAAAAACCCAGCCTCCAAAGCATCCACACTCAAATGTATTATTCAGTAATAAAACATTACAATACAATCCATGAGCCTCCATGAATACTTCTGAACCATCAAGCACCTCCATGAATACTTCTGAACCATCAAGCACCTCCAATGCAACCTCCATGTGTACAAGCATGAATCCACATATCACCTGCCATGCTTCACAATCTACACTTACAAGAGAGAGAGCTCAATACAATGATAGCCTCTCAAACCTCCAATCCACCTACAATGAAATAGCCAACATTACCCAAACCACTAACTATGTGCTTGCTTTTATAGACCAAGATCACACAAATACAACTTGTGGTATTGGATAAAACCATGTGCCCCAAAAACCATGGTAACACAAAACCATTAACTTATAAAACCACTTGACCCCACATTTGACTATTGGTACTAACTTTTCCCAATAAATTAAATAATACAAATAATAATTAATTACTCTATGTGTCCCACACACATAAAATAACTAACCCAATGTTACAATACAACTTATACAAGTGGTAACCAAATAAAATAGTACAATATTATGCAAGGTGTACAACACCTATCCCAACATTCTCCCACTTGTTGTAGACATTGCATAAGGGTCAATACATGAAATACATCATCATAGGAAAAACATGAAATCACATGAATCTCCATAATGCTATCGTGCTCCATCAAGATACTTGCAACAAAGCAAAGTGACCGCCATCTCAAGCAACAACTCCTGTCATCCTCCAACGTGCCACCTATGGAAGAAAAGGAACATGCCAAGGTGAAGATGCACCAATCCAAAGAACACAAGCATCAAATCCAAGTGAAACCATAAGGCTCCAAGCTGTTGCCAAAAGTAAAAACCCACATGACTAGAAATAGCACCCACAACATATGCTAATACATCCAACCATCCATATCTCGTAGGTATCAACAACATCAACAAACTCATGCCAACAACATGTCCAACCCATATACTGCAATAACAAGCTCCACGAATAAAATCTGCCAATGAAGAACACATACATCCAGGAACTCCCACTGCATGGGTAATGTCAAATCTGACAATAGATCCATGGCGTACCAAGTCTATCAATCAGCAATCAAATCAAGGTGTGGCTAATCAACAAGCCAATGTAGTACCAAGAACAATCATAATGATCCACACACGCATGATAAATTGCTGCATACTCTCTCACATGTCACCATAACTATCCCAAAGTCCAACCATATCAACATGATCCTCCAGGAAGTAGCCATAAGACAAAGAGAAAAAACCTGTAAATCATAATGTCCTTCTACAAACACCTCAAAGTGCTAAGCTGTGTTAAGTATGATCTCCTCTACAACCCCAAATGAAAAGCCTCAACAACACCCAACCATTCAATCTCATAAGAGCAAATGAACATATATAACATGTAACCAACATGGATGTAAGCCTCTCTAATCAAGGTAGATCAAACTCATAACCATTCCATAACCAGGAATAAGCCCAATCACATCTCCTAAACTCCTCATAATGAACATGGTAAATCAAACCATTCGAACAAGGAGATAACCATGCTAACATCCCTCAAATGAACCCTCTAGAACCAATAACTATAGCTCAACATCCATATCTATGAGAAGATGAAACATAAAGTAAGACACATCTAAAAGGATGGGAAATACCTCATAGATGATAAACCGTCGAGTAGACCAAGAGTGGGGAATGAGAATACTCCTCCAGGATACACTAAGCTACAAAGACTCTCTCTAAGAACAATCTCCTCTAGGTCCATAATGAACTCATGTCCATATCTAGGTGTAAGGCTCCTCGGTCTATCTACTGAAACCTCCAAAGAGTAACCGTCTCAACAAATGTCTCCAATCACAAGAGAACTCCAGCCTCACCTAAGTCTCCAAGTATCCATGAGCACCTGTAACTGACCAATACATGCCAAACTTCAAATGCAACATAGCACCATCATGAAGTAATCGAGCAAATGATCAAAGTACTCAATACCAAGAGAACAAACAAGACCATTGTCAATGCTCCTACTGCATATCTGCATAATCAAGAAGCCCATCATGACATCATGATCTAATCATCTCCTCGTAAGAAGATCACATGCAACAAAGCGTATAATGATGCATACATCTTGTCTCAAGAGAACCTGTATCATGCCAATACTCTAATCTAGAATCAAGAGCCCATCAAGACACAATAACATCTCTAAACAAGAATAAACATGTCAAACCGACAAATCATAATCCAACATCTTAACCAAAGACTCAAAGAAGTCCTCCATGGTAAACCAAGATGTCAACATCTCCAATCATATGAAGATAACCATCTCCTGAAAATTGAACTGAAAATGTCAAAGAACTCTCAAAACCAAGACCTCCTCCATGACACCAACATCCACTCAGAAGATCATCCATCATGTATGATGAATCCAACATGCTGCCAAAGCTCCCACTGAACTGTGATACCGAGCTATCCGTGACAACAAAGTAACCATCTCCTAAATGAAGATTATCCATGGCTCCAAACCATTCAAGAATCCCACTGTAATATCAATAGCTCCCAAAAGATCTAGTGAACCAAAATCTCCAAACAAGAAGATAAAACCATCACTATCAAAAGCTAACATAGAATATGTATCCAAGCTCTCCATGACATTGTGATAAACATGCTGCAAGTCCCAACAAATGACTATCCAGGCACTCTAATTATCCATCCTCTTATCCCAAAGCAACATGTCAATGCACAAATGACCAAAGACAAGGCCAACTAATAAAATCTACATAAACACTAAATCAATCTGGTGGATATAGACAGTCCACATCCAAGTCATCCCACTGTAGCCAAGGGGTAGCTAATCCACAAAACTACATAACTCGTAGATCCAAAATAGATGTAACATCCAAACTCATCATCACGCTAGTAAACTGCAAATTGAGATATCAAAGAAGATAACCTGTAGACTCCAAGACTCAAACACCAAATCAACTCTAGATTTGATTTGCCAACAAGTCCACAAACAAATACCATAGTCAAGGAATTAATCAAGCATCTAGGAGATAAGAACAATCCCCTAAAAACAACACCACAACACCACCTGTAATCATGAATCGAACATCATAGCCCATACCTGTCAATCGCATACATGATCATGTCGTGTCAATGCAAAAGTGTGCCTGCATATCTATGACACCATAATCATCATCATCACTATACCTGTACTCAACTCTCACTGAAACGAGACTCCAAGTCTCACACAAGTATCAACCATGTCCTCAAACTAGAAGACAACATGTACCTGTCTCCATCAAAGTCATAACTTTGAAAACACATGTAAACCTGTATCAAGGTGCACCAAATCTAAAAACCTGCTATACATGCTGATGGTCTCATAGCAACATGCACTCCCACAAGTCTGTGCCAACAAATCCATCCGAATGCACTCGTAAATGCACTCTGAATCCCAGGCTCCTACAAGTGATCAAACAAGTACAACTCTCTTTCTGCACACCAAACTAAAAATCTACATGATCCAAACTATAGTACACTGCACTAGCTCTCTAACGCCTATCCGAAATCCAAAATCTGATTCCGTATGCGAAAGTTATGAGTATAAAACTGTACTGGAGCAATGCGGTATTCAAACACCAAATTCTAACACAAATAGCAAAATCTGATATGAAACCTATACCACTACGTAGTTCTCGGAGAGAGCTTTCCGACGCCTATAACAAGTCGAAAAACCGATACCGTATGTGAAAGTTATGCCTCCTGGAAGAAAAGGCACTCCGAGGGCTAAAATTGGAAACCTGTACCTGATGACGTGGCATGATGTCATTGCTGACATCATCACTGCTGACTAAGCATGAGGTGGTGCTGACATGGTGCTGGGTTGGCATAATTTCATCTTTGACAGGCAGACTCCAAAAAGTTTTCCAATTTGTTTTAATTTCCAAAACCCATGGACCCCATGCATTAAAATATGCATTAAGAGGAGGTTAAAATTTTTAATAAGGTCCAAATTTTAAAAAGTTTAATTGCTGCCATTCAAAAGCTTTAACCTTTCACCGCACCGCCATTTTAAAAAGTTTTAATAATTAAAAGAAAAACTTTTAAGCCCATACGGGCTAAACCAACCCCCACCCCCCACACCACTTAAAAAATTTAAATGAAATTTTTAAAGTTTTTTTTTTGGTTTTAAATGTCCCCATGTAGGGAGGAACGCAAGCCCGACGGGAAGGAGATGAGGGGACTGGTGGGACGTACGGCTCTGCGCCTGCGGTACCGCCGGTACCCTCTACAGTTGTAGTGCAGGCGGTACCCCTGCAATTATTTATTTTTTTTGATTTCAATCTTTGATTTTTTTTGAATCGCCTATAGTTACAAATTTTTAGTTTTAACAAATTATAGAAATTTTATTTTTGACATGCACAACCTAGTGACCACGACAGCGGTACCGTTGTACCGCCGAACCAGAGAGGGGTACAAATTTTTGTATTTTGCTTCTGTGGCCGAAATAGGTTGAATTTTATATGAATCTTCATTTCTCAGGCCTCTTGGACTCAATGACGAGGTCCATTTTGTCCCGGGAGGTCATCTGTGAAAGTTCCTCTTCAAAACCCTCATGAAGCCAAAACCTGAAAACCCTCTTCAGCGATGATT
This sequence comes from Cunninghamia lanceolata, assembly GCA_027924645.1. Classification (NCBI taxonomy): domain Eukaryota; kingdom Viridiplantae; phylum Streptophyta; class Pinopsida; order Cupressales; family Cupressaceae; genus Cunninghamia; species Cunninghamia lanceolata. The sequence continues at coordinate 12,780,237 of BSBN01000469.1, read as the reverse complement.
TTTCAATTACCCGATCTGCAACATGCACAACAAATCACCAATACTCAGAACCCCCAAACTGCAATACAACTTGCACAAAACCTTGTAGTGTTCCAAATCCTTACATGCATTGTCATGGCTTTCACTTTGCACCTGATCTACACACACAAGGGTTATACACATCCAGGGAGCTCACACCTCCCTCAACCATGAACATAGCTCTAATATCAATTGTTAGGAATTTGTAGGTCTATTTAAACCAATTCCACATAACCCAATAGGAGAAACAAGATGCAGAAACAACCATAATGCAAAAGATCAATAAACAAGCAACAAGGAACACAAGATATACCCTGGGAAAACCCTTTCCAGGGAAAAACCCAGCCTCCAAAGCATCCACGCTCAAATGTATTATTCAGCAATAAAATATTACAATACAATCCATGAGCCTCCATGAATACCTCTGAACCATCAAGCACCTCCAATGCAACCTCCATATGTACAAGCATGAATCCACACATCCCATGCCATGCTTCAGAATCTGCACTTACAGGAGAGAGCTCAATACAATGACAGCTTCTCAAACCTCCAATCCACCTACAATGAAATAGCCAACATTACCCAAACCACTAACTATGTGCTTGCTTTTATAGACCAAGCTCACACAAATACAACTTGTGGTATTGGATAAAACCATGTGCCCCAAAAACCATGGTAACACAAAACCATTAACTTATAAAACCACTTGACCCCACATTTAACTATTGGTACTAACTTTTCCCAATAAATCAAATAATACAAATAATAATTAATTACTCTATGTGTCCCACACACATAAAATAACTAACCCAATGTTACAATACAACTTATACAAGTGGTAACCGAATAAAATAGTACAATATTATGCAAGGTGTACAACACCTATCCCAACATGTGCACCAAGAGAAGTCATCAATAAAGGTGAGCACATACTTAGCCCCTGAGAATGAAGGAGTTGGGAATGACATAAGATCACTATGCACCAACGCAAGGAGTGCCGAAGCACATGTGGCCATACCCTTCAGAAAGGGATCCCTATGATGTTTGCCAAGCACACAACCTTGACAAACTCCATCAGAACAAGAGATCTTAGGTAGGGCAATCACCAAATTCTGTGTGCTCATCTGTTGAAGATATCTATAATTCAGGTGCCCAAACCATTCATGCCAAATCTTGCTCATGTATGAGCAATAAGGGATGATCCTGATGAAGACTCAAATCCATCAAACCTATACAAATGGGCCACATCATCAACTGTCCCTGTAGCAACAACTTTCTCAGGATCCTACAACTCTCGAATAGTCACATCAGTGGGAGAAAATTCAACTACCTTTCCATCACCATGATGACATATCTGATAGATAGAAAGAAGATTCTATGAAATATCAGGAACAAAAAGAACATCATCAATGCAACCATCCTGCATCTTAACTGAGCTTGTTCCTACAACCGAAATCTGTGAAGAGTTCCCAATTGCAATATGAGAAGTACTACAAGAGGAAATAGAATCAAGAAGATCCTCAACATGAGTCATATGATGAGAAGCACCGGAATCAAGAATCCAACTATCACAAGGAGAGGATGAAGCCCTTGCTATGAGATCTTGCCCTTTTCCCAAGGAAAAAGACTTAGGCATGGCAATATTATGCTTCCTCATAGCTTCCTCCAAAGCTGCTAACCTCTCAAAACAATGTACATCATTATGCCCTGACTTTCCACAAAAGGAACAATTTTCCTTCTTCTTCTTAGACTTAGAGGATGACTCCTCGGAGTTAGGAGGAGGAGGAGGATTAGTCTTCTGATTATTCTTCACCTTAGGTTTGGAGGGAGGCTCACCATTTATAGACGAATATGTCTTGGGCTTCTTCTTATTCTTACCCTTGCCCTTGGAAGATTGAGCCATCAAGGCATGACTTTTAGGAAGAGCATCCATCTAAGTCAACTTGGCCTGCGCCCTAGTTAATCGATCACAAAATACCTCAAATGAAGGCATCTTATGGTCTTCTCCCATAGCATCCATAGTAGAATAGAAGGTAGAGGCAAACACTTGAAAAGGACCTCTTAGCTTAGACAAGATCAAGAAAATACACTCCTTTTCATCTTTGGCATGACCACATCCTTTCAATTGTGACAAAATCAACTTGAATTTGGCAAGGAAATCCTAAATAGTGGGGAAGGCATTTGGAGAGAGAGAGGTGAGATCAGCTTCAAGTTGTAGGATTTTGAACTATTTGACTTTACCATACAACTCAGCAAGCTTATCCCACACTTCTTTAGGTGTCTTACACTCTGCAATGTGAAACAATAAATTATCAGACACATGGAGACCTATGAGTCCTCTAGCCTCATCCATTTTGTTTCTATGAACAAATTGCTCAAATAGTTTTGTGAACTCAGGTTGATCAGCATCTAACATTTGCCAAAGCCCCCCTATATTGCAACAACTATGATATTTTGAGCTTCCAGGTGTGATAATTGTATAGGGTGAGCAACTCAATCCTTGGGTCCGACATGGTTTACAAGGACACACACAAAGGACTAAAATTGGAATGTACACCCCCCAGAATGTATAAAAAACTAAATTTGCAATTCCCAACACCAAATTTGCCAAATGATACTAACAGAAGTAACTAAAACAATCTTGCAACTTCAAGTTACTTAAACTGTCAAATAATGGCAAAATTTTTAGAAAATACCTCATTCACAATGAAATTCATTGAAGCAACTTTTCGATGATGTCTTGTTTGTTGAAAACAAACTCTATTTGCAAAAGTTGTGCAAGTTTGAAAAAAAGGCCTATTCTAGGCTCTTCGAAAGCACCAGCACCCGGTCACTCCATATGATGACAACCAACATAGGGGCTAAAATTCATTTTCCATGTCACCACAAGTATCCAATCACAAAGGTTTGATCTGTACAAGTCACCACTCTGCACTACACAATTTCTCCTCACTAGAAAACAAACCACGGGAGGCTTTACTCACACTTTCAGTAGGGCCGCCAAGCTATATAAATGGCAAAAGGATGCACAACTCAATCAATGTGGGATAAAGATCCCTGGCTCAGGCTTAGAATAGACCGCAGATAGGGCCCACACTATTTTCTTCAGAGCAAAGATTAAAACCCTAAAGAAATATTTATGTTGCACTTTATAATGCATAAAATTTGATCGGTCAATCCTGTTGCTACGAATGGTATTGTGAATTGCCTCCTCTAGAAACCAATGAAGACCTAGCAAAAAAGAATGATTCCACAACTTTGCATAGACCACGCCAAAAACCTCACTCAGCGATTCACTTGGATCAGACTTTGTAGTCTATTGGGACAACGAATGGTGTTGGTATGTTTTGGGGCTACGCCCTCACACAGATTTTCCCAACAAAGATGTCGCTACCTCCAATGAGAGGGATTTTGTTCCTCAAATCACAAATAATAGAGTGCAGGCATCGATTCACTGAGAAAGTTGATCTCAGAAAGTTGATCCCAAATGGAGTAATAAACCCTAGAGCATAAACAACACTTGCCAAAGAAAAATAACAAAATAATTGCTAAATAATTTGCCCTAGGAAAAGATAGATCTTAATCCCAATGAAAACTCTTAGCAGAAGGAGGCTGCGGAAGACTACTCTGATACTATGATAGATCAAAGCACCCAAGACATCTGCAAACCTAAAGAAACCTTCACAAATAAAAGAGAGAAGCAACACAGAAGAAGCTATTTCACCAGGAGTGAATGAATTATATTTAGATGAGATGATTAAACTACATAGTGTACAAGCCTTTTAAAGGCATGAAATATTTGATGGGTGGAAAAACTACCTGTTACGAGAAAAAACCACCCTATGGGAAAAACCAATTATCCCTATGTTAAAAACTTAACACACTAACAAATTCTATTGGTTGATCATGTCAACTAGCATAATTCTTGGTCAAATTACTCCAGATGAAACTCAAATTCACATGAAATGAAATAATGTGTATAAAGTAGATTCATAACAAAATTAAACTAGAATAATAAAAGTCTAAATGTCATTGAGTTAGATTTCAAAATAAATTTAAACTGAGAACAATAATAAACACAAATGACATGAGTTCTCAACCACATTTGTAAAATTTGAGCCTACTATTTTTTTCCCAACTTCTACATGTTCCCCTCTACAAAAATTAGATGTAATAGAAAATGGCAAAAAAATAGAGTGGATCCTAGCATAACAAAATCAAATTTACCTTTGTAAAATAAAAGTCACATGATTAGGCATTATACCATAGTCTCATATTAACTCAAAGATTTTAGTGGTCTCCTAGCCTCTACCATGCTGAGAAAATCTTGCAATAATTGTAGTCTAGGATATCACATCTCATTTAGTCATTTCATCAAAGACTTGGTATATAGTGTTTATATTCCCACATTTGGAGTACAACATAACAAGGGTATTTCCCATGAAAACATCACATTTATACTCTATTTTGATCTAGTATTGCCATGGATTTGTTTCCCTTATTGCAATGCAACAAGATTGGAACACAAACTAAGAATGCTCAAAAGGGTGGCTTGGATTGGCCTCATGCCTACCCTTTTCATTTTAGAAAATAATTTAACCGACTCCTCAGCATGACTATTTTGACAATATCCAACAATCATCACAATCCATGAGAACACATCCTTTTGAAGCATTCTATCAAACAAGTAGTGTGCATCAAGCAACCTTAAATGTCATTGGTATAACTTGCCATCATTGTCTTCCAAGAAATAACATCTCTCAGGGATCATGTCAAAAGCCTTTCTTGCATCATCAACATTGAATTTTCCATACATGGTACCAAGGGAATTCTCAACACAAACATCCAATGCAAATCCTATTTTGATAATATTTATTGTTGCAAACTGTAATGGACAAGTTATCTAGGTGAAAGAAATTAATGTTTGGCATGAATTCCTATGAAGTGATGTTACCAGGAGTTTGGGGATCTTCTGCATAATTGTCTTCAACATTGTGGGTATTAATCTAGGTCTCTTGCACACTATCAGTTAAAAAAAGTCTAGAAATGTGTAAGAAAAACAATTGGGATTCATTTCAAATTCACCTTAAAGAGTCGAAGTAGGGACTTGGTTGAGTACTTGATTGATTATAAGCTCCCAATGCACTTGCAAAATGTCCTTTAAAGGAAATGACCTAACCTTTTCTAGATTATCACTCTCAAGGTTACTTCATACTCATCTTGGATAACTTCCCTCCCTCTTTCCACTACTTTCTAGAATTGCTCAAACCAAATTATTTCCACAAATTTACACTTTTAATACATATATTTGTATATTTTCCAGACATAAACACTCTATAAAGTTAAAATAACCAAGACTCCAAGGAATGCCTTTAGGCAAGTAGAATGTGACTAGAAAGACATTGTACATTCCACATAAACACATTGTAGTTGTCATCTTCCATAAATGCTAAGTTTCAACGAGGAAAAAAATTACACTTTTTGAACCATGGGACATTTGATGGAATCATTTGTTGGGATAAAGTTAAATATTTAAATAGTAGAAATATTTGGTCTCAGAAAATAAACACAAACAACCCCTTGGAAATATTGAAGGTTTCAATGTTCATAGTCCAATGATTCATTCTACGATGCAAGTTATATAATATAAATGTTACCCATCACATCTCTACTACTCTACAATACAAAGAATTCCTAGCGAATCACTAATTCAATGGAATCCCAAACTAAAAATGGAGAAGAAATTAGACTTAGAAAACTACTTTCAACATAAATTGTAAAATTGCAGACTATGATGGAGAGAGACAATAGAATGGCATTTGGACTTGACAAGATGGACAACAAAATTAAACATTTGAATGGAGCAGTTTCTGCAATTGCTATGATAGTGGATCCTCTGCAATTTGTAGTAATTGTGGCAAAAGCTCTTGATAGTCTCATAGAAAGAGCCATAATTCTCTCTCTTTAAGTTTTGGAAAAAAATTCCAAGAGCTTCAAACAACAATTGCAAACATGCTACTATAACAACAAAGCCAGGGTAGTACATACTCTACTTCTAGAGTGGACCAAGTCCAAAATTTGGTTGAATCATTTGAGAGTTGGGAATTATCAGTTGGCTTGTTAAGAGATGAATGTGAACTAGCCATTCAAAGGCTATGAAATTTTTGTGTAGAACTAAAGCTACCAATTATTAAGAGCTCATACGCTTAGAGAGACCTTGAGTGCATTGAGAGAATTGTATGAGAATGAGATGGAGGATCTGATTGATGGGCTACTTATGGAAAATCCCTTTCAAGGCTTGAATTTGAGTTTACAAGAATGTTGGAGCATATAGGTAGAAGGTACTAGAGAAAACATTTCAAGAGGTTGTTAGTGTTAGAGATAGACATAATGATGATGTTGGTTGTTTGGATCTTGCCTCCAAAGCAAGAGATTGATGTTTTGGGGAGAATCATTGAGGTGATGCATGGATATGATAGGTTAGAAGGTTGTATTGATAGTTATATTCAGGTTCTAGGTGGAGAAGGGTTGCTAAGTCTTTGATGAGATTGAAGCTTGATTATTTATTGAATTTTGGAAATATTGATGAGATGGAATGGGAAGCATTGGAATCTTGTGTTGGTCTTTGGATTGACCATTTCAAAATTGTTATTAAGTTTCTCCTTGCATCAAAGAAGGAATTGTGCAGGAAGAGTTTGGAGATGATCTTCATTTTAATATATAATGGGTAAAAGTTCAAAGTTGTATCACACTTCAGGCCAACTTATCAACATAAATGAATTTAAGAATTTCTGACTCAAAGTTATTTTTGGTGAAATGTATGTTCCATATGGATTCATTCTAGCTAAATTAGATCTAGGCCACAACTTTTCCAATTGGAAGCATCCACTAAAAACATATGTAGCATCACTTTGGGGCTAATTTACCCAAAAAAATAAAATTATTTGAAAATTTTGATGTTTTAACAATTCCTACTTGTGCAAATAATCATTTTAAAAGAATCTAAAAATATCCTTTTGTAGATATATAAGTCTACTTTGTAAAAATATAATATTTTAAATATTTCAATTAGTTTTTATATTTTATATTTTATATTTTATTTTTACTAAAAGTAGGTCATCAACACCAAAATCTAATGTTTTTTGTCCCCTCCAGAAAAAATAGTAAAGTTTATCAAAAAAATTGAAAAAAATATGATGCACTATAGGAGAGATTCCATGTTGAGATGGAGTTAGTGCATATAGTTGTGGGTCCAAAAAGTTGCCACTTGGCTTTTTGGTTCCATGCAAGGCAAAATGTGAGCGTGTTTATGCTTTTTTAAAAAGTGAAAAATAAAAAGCCAAAATAGAAAGTCGCGCCTCATTTCTGCATTTTGGAATGTAAAAAATAGGTTTTAGAGCACGAGCATGTTAGAAGGAGGAATCAACCAATTTCTAAGTGTAATCAACGTTTTCACCATGCCACCTTGCTAATCCTGCTCCCAAGGACATCGTGAATGAAATGTAGAGGGTGTAGCAACCAAAGAAGGTAGGGTTTGATTATTTTGGTGAGTTTGAAAAGAAATTTTTACTTTTGTAATGTTTGATTGGTTTTTTATGTTGAATTTATAGTTAATGAGGCACCACTGAACACTAATCCAATAGAGGAGGCTGAAAACAACCCCCAAAACCCTCAAAACCCTCAAAAGCCCCCACCTTCATGTCCTCACCATGAAAGAGACACAAAGAAAAACTATTTAGGGCAAATTGAAGAAAACAAAAAAATATTTTCAAACCATAATTGAAATGTTAAATAGTCCAAGTGCAATCACCGATCATAGGAGAGCCCTTGCCAAGTCATTAGAGGTGATTGTTTCTCACATTGAATCAGTGACAAACCAAATCACCAAATGGAATGACTATAGGGAGAGGAGTTGACAATACTATGCTGACAAATTATCTTATTGTAACATGTCTTCTCATATTACCCAGATTTACACACCGAATTTACTAAAAAGTAAATGAACACGATTATCATAAACATTTGTTTGCTAACATATTAATCATTTGCATAATCAAATATATAAAAACATATCTTTTTTGAATATTTTCAAACTAAAAATTACAACATATTCAAAGATAGCATTCTAGTGAAATCTTTCACTTTTAGAAATACAATATCATGCTCATGGCAATAAGAATAAGTATACATAAAATTTTGACTGTTAAAGTCATATAAATGGATATACTGTATTTGGAGTTTTGATATTTGTTTTCATAAGTCTTGGCTTATCATCTGGTTGGAAAGGAGAACATCATCTGAGTGCTTTTCCTCCAACCACATACTGGCGGTCCCCCACACACATTCCTCCTTGGAAGTGGCCCTACCCTTCACGAAGGGAATAAATATAAGAACCAACAGGTTTACCATCTGAGTTTCTAGTGTTTTGTCCTACATAGCCAACACAATCATACAACTATAGATCCCCTCTAACTAAGTATGACACTATTGGATGGTTATGCAAATCTGGAACACAGTGAACTGACTAATGCAGAGACGGATGCATTACTTTGGTCAAAGATTTATTATAAATAGATGTTTCATAATGAATGTAGTTGATTGTTCACGTACTTCTAACTCGACTTAGAAGCTATCTCATCCTACAATGTTTTTAGTTTGACCTAATCTGGTCATGGGATGACTTAATTAAACTTCCCTCTTAGTCCATCTAACTTGGACTTCTAACTCCAATTTTTGGAGCACATCATCAAAGGTTTCTTGTTGCTTCTACAACATGGAATCTGTGACTCCCTATCACTCTATTCCTTATTTCAAAAGTTTATATGTTCTTAGATTTCAATATCAAGATCAATTTTGGTCTATAACTTCATGATATTGGTTAAGATATTTAACTTGGTTGAAGGATTTTCATCTAATCCTTGTCGACTATAAACATATCCTATTCAAGTCGATGATATAATTGTTAGAAGAATGTCACATTTACTCAACATGTATGGAATACACTTAGAGATCTATCTTCTCTAATCCTGTCATAGAATAACATTTAAAGTCTAGTCACATGTAGGTAAAAGAATACCTTGACATTTCTTTAAATAATCTCATGTCTAAATTAGACTAATTAACCTTTATCAAATTTCTTTTCCATGTAAAATGGAAACATGTGTTTCTATCTCCCTATAGAAAAACTATCATTAAATTAATAGCACAATTTGATCTATCAATAAAGGAAGAGGAATAATGTAATAGTCTCGAGCTAATAACTTTCTTTCGACCTCTAACTCTAGTAAAGATAAATCATACACCTGTGCATACTTTCTTGCACTTGAGTATCACATATGCTTGATATTCATAGAAAAATAAGGTTATAACATGGTTCCCAGTGATGGATATTATCAATCAAGTTATCATGAAATAATAAGATGATGTATCTTTAAATCTTGCTACTAGTCACAAACTAGATTGCATAAAAAGAAATATCTTTTAATCATTACTTTTATGTCTCAACGACATGTTCTAAAGGCTCAAGATTCAGTTTAACAAAGGCTCCATAGTTTCTCTATCGATTATATAAGTAGAACCTCTTGGCCAACTCATACAATCATGTTTTGGTTTGCCTGTTTTGGTCTCGTCATGCATTGAGAGAATATCACACTTACAGAGAATGATTACCAATTTATTCCAAGGGGTCAACCTTGTCTTAAGCTAGATATAATCCACTATTAATCATAGAAGAGGACCAATCATTGTCTATATCAATTATGAAATGGTTTAGAATAATGGCCACCTTAGGTGCTTGAGCATGCTAATCATATGACCATGATAATAGCAATAGGAACGTCAGCTTATCATATATACGACACAACTCATCCTCTCGAGCTCTCAATAGAATTCAAAGTCCTTGGTGTAATAATAACATGGAAACAAAGTTTTATTTTCTATCAACTTGTATTAGTTGATAACACAATCATATAATTGAATATGTTAATTACAATAACTAGTCTTTATCTTAATAGATAAAGGGATGATAACATAGTCTTGACAAAACTTCATTAGAATAACATTCATACCTTGATATTAATATCGTATTATGTATTCCTCCATAATGGACATCATCTATGATATTAGAGTTTCCCTACATTCTGGTTCTGTGGTGCTTCACTTTCTATCTCACCGTACTCTCGAACCCTTTCTCTGTTAAAGGATTTCTTATTTTCTCACTTCTTTGCCTTCCCACGGTTATTCTAACTCCTTCTATCGAATGAGATTTTGCTTACAAGACCACCTACCCCACGAAAGTAACCACCCACTAAGCTATAAAAGCTCTCAAGAGGAGCATGCAGTGATAGTCGCTCTTGCACTACAACAACATTCTCTCCACTTCTCCACATTTTGTGGAGTATGGATTCATGATCCAAACACAAGTGAAGTGCTCTCCATGGCTTAAGTTAGTCATGACAAGATACGGTTCGAATAAAAAACATACAAATCCACTTATACATTAGGTATATATCAATATATATAATAGTGGATAAAAACCTATATTGACGTAATTATTGCAATACCAAAGTATGGTGTTGTATTATTCATGAAACAAGATGCAAGTAAGGGATTGAGGTCTTCTTCTCCCTCACACCCTAAACTGACATCAAAAGATTAAATCTGGACACTCACAGGAAAATAGATCAAAAAGTTTCGACGAAGGAAACAATGGTTAAGTTCTAGTTCGTTAAAATATTTCTTAAATATCTCTTGACCAAATCGGTGAAGTTTTGACATTAGAATCCTTTCCTTACTGACAAATCAATAATGGTCGAAAAGAGATTAACTTAATAAGAAAAGTTAAGTATTACATACCCCGTCTCGACAAGGTTCACTAAATACATGACTTGGAACTCAAATGGCAAAAAAAACCTGTCTTTTTCCAAAATCTATTTCCTTCTCTCCAATGATGCTCTCCTTCCATTCTTGGAGGTGGAAATCTATTTCTCGGTTACACTCATAGTCATACAAACTATGATCAGTGTATCATCAGTAAATCGTTATACATCAAAATTAAATAATCTCAAATTCATTTAATCACATATCAAATTCAATGTGTTAATCATAATTCATAAAATCAATGATTTATCCTGACATTTTTCCTAAACATCAAATCATTAATCTATGATAACTTATCCACTTAATCACATGAAAGTAAAAGTAAAACATAGTCAAAATTTGGGGATGCATCATATCTCTTGTTGTTATATGGAGCCTAATCAGACTCAGAGGTTAAATTTACCCCACTTTTATTGGTGTAGTTTCCCCCCAAATTCCTATGAGGTCAAGGGGAAGCGCCCCTTGCGGGGGTTTGGGGGCAACACCCCCAAGATGGGGTCCAGGTACAGCGCCCCTTGGCGCGCTCCCTATTGCGATACAAGGCGGGGTCGAGGGGCAGTGCCCCCGTGGGGGCTCGGGGGCAACGCCCCCAAAACCTCAAACAATTTTTTATTATTTTATAAAGGCGTTAGGAGTTATTTTTCTATTGGCTGACATAAAAAAACCCTGTTTTGTAACTAACATAAGGCTTGATAAAAGTGGCTAAGGGTTAGGGTTTCTTATGATTGTATTGTAGAATTTTGTAGCAGTATTGAGTTACAAGGATTGCTAGTTGTAATTGGTTTGATTTACTGGATAATAATATTGGACTCTTTATTGGTGGATGTAGCTCGAGTTTGGGTGAACGACGTTAAAACTTGTCTCTCACTGTTATTATTTCTGTGTATTTTTATTCCTTTGTTTAATATTTATTTGCATTTAATTGATATCTTCTGTCGACTAACCCTAACATCTCCCCCCATAAGAATCATCATCTCTGATGATCCAATGTATCCAAAGTTTATAGCATAAAAAGGTTTTTGTTCATCATAAATAAAACTTAAAATAAATGAGGAAATCTTTGATAAATATCATGGTAATTCTCCCAAGTGGCATTCTCTTCTCATACTAGTCCCATTGGACCTTGCATTGAGTAACTTCTTTATTACACAAGTGTAGCTTACGTATTTCGAGCACTTTGATGGGATTGATCATTACCATCCCTGGGTCCTTTACCTATAGGGCATTCCAATCAAGACTAGGAATATGATTATCTCCTACAATATACTTTTTCAAATAAGAAACATGGAAAACATTATGCATCATGGTAAGAGCTAGTGGTAGAGCAATCCTGTATGCCACTAGGTTGACCTCCTTGAGAACTTCGAAGGGATCCACATACCTAGGAGCTAGTTTGGATGACCTTCCAAACTTAATGGAACTCTTTTGTGGTTTGACTCTTAGCAAGACTTTCTCTCCTACTGAGAAATGTCTTACGATGTGCTTAGCATCTACATAGATTTTTTGTCTATCATTCACCTCCGCTAACCTTTTCTTAATCATATGGACCTATTCTTCCATTTCTGATAGCATTTCTGGACCAAAGCTAATCCTATCTTCTATCTTATCCTAGCTTATAGGAGTTTGGGACTTTCTTCCATATAATTCTTCAAATGGAGCCATCCTGATAGTAGAATGATAGGAATTGTAAGCAAATTCCACAAGAGGAAGATAATCTTCCCACTTGTATTGTTGGTCCATGTAATACCTTCTCAATAGATCTTCCAACACTTGGTTCACTCTTTCTATTTGACCTTTTGTCTTGGGATGATAAGTTGAGCTTATGTTTAATTGAGTTCTAAATGAGGAAAATAAGGTTTGCCAAAACCTTGATGTCATGCGGGCATCCCTATCTGAGATAATCTTCTCAAGAATACCATGCAATCTAAATACTTCTTGCACAAATTTGCAAGTTATGACTAGTGTTCCATCTGTCAAATTCCCAGGTATGAAATTCACTACTTTAGTGAGTCTATCTACCACTATCAGAATAGCATTGTGTCTATTCCTAGACATAGGAAGTCCTTGTACAAAATCCATGCTAATGATTTGCCATTTCCATTCCAAAATCTCATGAGTATAGAAGCCCTGTCAGGTGATGATGTTTTTCTTTCACCCTCTGGCATTCTAGACATCCAACTACAAACCTTGCAACATCCATCTTCATTCCTTTCCAAAAGTATAATGGTTTTACATCAGCTAGCAGTTTCATCACTCCAGGATGTCCTGAATGGGGTGCAGAATGAACTTCCTTCCACACGATATTCCTTAACTCCTTAGAGTTCAGAACGTACATTCTTCCTTTAAACCTTAATAGTCCATCTGGTTCAAAGTGGAATCCATCATACCTAGAATCATGAGGATTGTCCATGAGAGCTTGTTTAACTTGCTCAAATTAATCATCTCCCTTGGACTTTTATAACACCTGATTCTTAAAATCTGAATGTATGGATATCATCGAGGAGATATGTCTTCTCCTACTTAAGGCATACCACCTCCTCTGGAAAGCATTAAGATGTGGTTGAGTAAACAAATATTTGAGTCATTGATGGTCTATTTTTAATTCAAAAGGTTTCCCAAGTAAATAATGTCTCCACATTTGCAGTGCATGTACAACTATTACCAACTCAATATTGTGAGGAGCATAATTCTGCTCATGTGATTTCAACTTTCTAGACTCATAAGCAATAACTTGCCTATCCTGGACAAGTACACCACTTAATCCTTCTCTCGAGGCATCGATGATGACTACAAAATGACCCTCTAGATTAGGTACCTTTAAAATTGGTGTCGTAGTCAACTTCTCTTTTTGCTGATCAAATGCCTCCTGGCATTTCTCTAACCAATCAAATCTTTTGCCTTTCCTTTGTAGAGAAGTAATTGGATATGCAATCTTTGAAAATTTAGCCAGAAATTTCCTATAATACCTTGTTAAGCCCATAAAACTGCAGACTTCATGCACATTTTTCGATGCAGGCCACTCTAGAATGACTTTGATTTTTACTGGATCCACTGCAATTCCCTTAGCTGAAATTACATGACCAAGGTACTGTACTTATTTTTGAAAGAAAGTACACTTTGAGAGCTTGCCATAAAGTTTATGCTCTCTCAATCACTGAAGAACAATCCGTAAATGTTGGAGATGTTCTTCATTTTTAGAATAAATCAAAATATCATCAAGGAAAACAAGGACAAACTTATCCAAACAATCTTTGAACACATTGTTCATTAAGTTCTTGAATGCTACAAGTGCATTCATTAGTCCAAAGGGTAGGATGGTGAACTCATAGTGTGCATACCTCATTCTAAAGGATGCTGTATGAATATCTTCATCTTTTAGCCTCAATTGATGGTATCTTGATCAATGATCTCTTTGAAAATACAACTACCCCTTGCATTTGATCAAAGAGATCATCAATACAAGGCAATGGATACTTGTTCTTTATCGTTGCCTTATTTAGCATACGATAATCTATACATAGGCACAGTGTGCCATCTTTCTTCTTAACAAAAATCATTGGTGCTCCCCAGGGTGAAACACTGGGTCTTATCAATCATTTTTCTAGCAATTCCTGCAACTGAGCCTTTAGCTCATTAACTCTATTGTGGTCATCCAATAAAGAGCTTTTTATATAGGTTATGATCCTGGAATTATATCTATTGAAAAGTCAAAAGCTCTCTTAGGAGACGTAATCTAGGTAATTCATTTAGAAATACATCCTTAAAATCTCAAAGAAAGGGATATCTATCCATATCTGAACTTTCTTGATCTATGGATTCTCTTCCTTCAACTCCTTAGAATTTTTGAGATTTATAATACGTCAAATCATCTTGAAAAACAAATTCTTTGTGACCATCTATTTTTTCCATTTTGATAGAAAATAGTTAACACCCTAAAACATTAGGAATACATTAGACAACAACAGAGTACTATATTATTTTCTTTTCCATTAAAAAGTAATCTTGGCATGATGGCGCAGCAGATTGACTAAAACACACTGGGCTGCCTTAATTATGTTTTTCCATTGCAAACATAGGAAATTGATAAGTGCTTCTTGAATTTAATTAAGCAAATAGAAATTAAATTGGGTTGCTTAATAAATTTGGGGGTAATGAAGCTTATGGAGAAACCAACGTACCGTCTCCAACGTCTGTCATATTGTTGATGTCTACCATTTGATATACTTCAGTTGCATTAATGAATGGCCCCACATCGGATCCTTGTAGAGGATGCAATGTTATGTTAGGAGAGTTCGTTCTGCTAAGATTTACCATCAAAAATAAGCCCCGATAGAATAGATATGAAGGAAAGTTTAGCTCTACTAATTCAACATTGTTAATGAAGACTTGGAATGTGTGGTTCCTCGAAAGGCTCATCTCATCGATGATGTTGCAGAAGTAAAGAGCAATATAATATGAACACAATAATTACTATTAGGAAAATTAGGCATAGGCCAATAGACTCAACTTTGTATGAGCATCATGTAAAAAAATTAATAGATAGGTGGACTATTGGTTTATATGTAAACATAATATCATTTTGTTTCTCAAGATTTTTTCAACACTATTTTTATTTTAAAATTTATTTTTTCCAGTGAGCCATGTCAATGTCTTTTTATTTATTTTTCTTATTTCCAAATAAAATTGAAAATGAAGAAAATAGTCAAAGGGCCCTTAGTTTTTTGATGAAGTTGAATGGTTCTGAATGAGCCCATCAAGGATCAAGTCTTGTTGAGTGCCAAGCCCCACATGTCACTTTGGGAGAATGGATACCCCTCAATCCTTCAAATATTGAAACTTAAAATTAAATAAACTCATCATATTATGAATACTATAATTTTACAAACTTATTTTATAAAAGAAACAATATATGGTATGTTGTTAAAATCAACATAATAACATTGGAGTCCCATGGAGGGAGGTTTCCTAAAATATTTTAGGTGTTGCTAAAATTTTTAGGAGCATTTTAAAGTAGGTGGTCCTATGAAATTTGTAGTACTGAGAAAGTGTAAAATTTTAAGCTCCAAAATTTATGAAACTTGGTGGTCCCATTAGTTTTTTAAACAATAGTTAATGCTAAATAATTTACTTGAAATTTACAAAATTTGTTAAGTTAATGGGGGAAATTTCTAGCTCCATCCCAAATGTATCCTTTAAATCTAAAAATTGAAAAGTAGGCACTCCTATTTACTAGAAAAGATTCTAATTTATTGTGTACCATAACACAATTTATCTAATGAGACCTCCTCTCCATGAAAATAGTTCCTAAAGCCCTTCCATTGGACCGCACCTTAAAAGAGTAAAACTAGGAAATGAAATTTAACTTCAAATTTTATAAAGAATTTGAATGCTAGGAGATGTCTAGTGGGAGAAGAAAATTGAAGGAAGAATAGTTGGACTATACAATCATAGTGTCATTGTTGCAAGTATGTGCTAATCGCGTTGTCATTGATGTCAACAAGCTTGTGTTGTCATTGGTGTCAACTGTGTCTTCTATTGTTGTGTTGTTGTTTGATTGAGTTGTTGTGTTGAGGATCATGTGATTGCCTTAAAAAAGTGATGAAAATGTCAAGAATATATTTTTGATGGTTGGTTTCCAAGTGCTTTTGAGAAATTTGATTAATAAAGGAAACAATGTGTTGAAGAGACTGACTGGCTTAATAGAGTGGTGATCGAGTTTTGCTCCTCATTTCTTTGTAATTGAATATTTGATTGTGAAATTTGGATATATTGTTCAAATGTGTTCAGAGATGTTATACTTCAGATCTTATGCTCCGGTTAGTTGTGCAAAGAAAGTTATGTCCACAAGTGTGTGGACAATGTTTCAGAGTTGTGCAGAAGTGTCTGGGAGAAACTATTTTTCTCCACATTTCTCCACAGATTTGTTTTTGGCTTTACAGTTCTAGAGTCATGCTTATAAGGTCCATATCTTTCTTCAGTTCAAGTGGTTCATGGTTCATGGTTTGGTGTTCCGCAAGTTCCTTTCTTGAGTTGCAGTTGATGACAGAGTAATCTAAGTGCTTTAGTGTGAATTTCCTTTAGGTGAAAGATGTTGCAAAGGAATTTGTTGGTTTTCCAATGATTGTGGATGTTTCTAGATCATGTTCAAGCTTGAAGTGTGGTCTACATGTCGTCTTTTGGTCTTGAGGAAGTGTGTACTTAAAGATTCATGGTGTTAACACAAGTTTGGCCGACTTGGTTGTTTACACTAATTGCGGTTATGCTTTGTTGACTGTTAAAGCGTGATGAAGCATGTAAGAGTGGATTTAGGTCTGTGCTAAAGTGTGATGTGGTTTGTATTGATTCCTTTTCTCCATAGGAATGTTTTGGTCCATACCTAATTTGAATTTTATGGGTTAAGTTGTGTTGCCGACCTTGGAGAATGTTTTCAAGATTGATGGTGGTATAAATAAGTGTCAAGGATTCATGAGTGAATGCACATGTAACATCCACATTATAAATACATAGTAAAATTGGAAATTTACCATAGAGTAATTCAACAAGGTAAAAATGAGAGAGAGACAATTTTTCTTTTATTTAACATATAATCAAGTAACAACAAAATGCAAGATTTGTATCCTAAAATAAGCAACATAATATAATATACAAAGATGACATTTTGTCTTTACAATTACAAATATCTGGATTAGATAATGTTTAACATAGTCTCAATAAACACAAGTCTCAAAGATATACTGCATCCAGAAATTTGACATCTTTATCACAAGCCTTGGCATGTCTTTTGCTAGAAAGAGAGAGAGAGCATCTTTCCAGTGATTTACCTCCAACCACAGACCGGCAATCTCCCACACATCTTCCACATAGGAAGTGGCCCTACCCTTCATGAGGAATATAGACAAAAGGTGACCAATGGTAATTTTCCTTTCCAAGTATATAGTGTTGTATCCTACACAACTCTATCAACCATACAACCCTAGATACCCTCTAGCTAAGTATGATTTTTGATAGGTTGTGCAATCTAGATATAGTGAACTGACAATGAATGCACAGAGACATATGCATTACTATGGCCATAGTTTCAATATAAATTGACGTTTGCAATGAACGTTGTCGTAATGTTCACCCACCCCAACTCGACTTGGATACTATCATATTCCTATAGTTTGACTTGGTCAACTACATTTAACTTATGAAGTCCTGACAATTTCAATATTTTAGTCTTCCCGACCTAGACAAGTTTATATTCACTGTCTATAATCCATAGACCTTATCAACTACCTTTCTTTACGAGGATTCTCATTGCATCATTACAATTCCCGAGATCCAAGACTTTTCAATTCATAAGAATTTTAAATCGATTAATAACGACTAAGATGGTTACATTTCCCAGGTTAAGCATCATAGTCTACGAAATTATTTCCTTTCTTACAAGTAAGAATAAATAAACATAGTTAGGGTACTTGTCCCTTCAATCATGATCTATATAATGATCTCAATGAGTTAATATAAATAATTACCATATCTGGGTCAAGTTAAGGTTTAACTAAAGAGTTGTATCTAACTCAAATATAGTCTTTCTGACTTAGGTGGATTCACAAGACACTGTCATTGCTCATAGACCTTATGGAATGACTATCTATTCTTGGGTATCTCTTTGCATCTTTGCAACATTTGAGATTCATCACTTATCGATAAGTAATAGCTAAGAGAAGTTGTGACCAATAAGGTATAATAAACTTTATGCTTGACTAACCATTAATAGTACCTCTTGCATACTTGCAAAACCCGAGGCTTATGACTTATATCTCAAGTCGACTTGTAACCAAACAAATAGGTTTCTCTACCTAAGGTTAAATATTATCAACTAACAACAAATCTCTTTTCAATAAGATAAATATGAACATTTATTATTTAGGGTTCTCGACCCTTTAATGTCTACCCCTGTAAAATAACTAAATGGGTTATAACCATAAAGGTGTCATCAAATAATCTTTAACCCTTCTAGGTTAAACTAGGGTTTTATTTTACCCTTGAATAATCCATTATATCAAAATAACCCTATCTCATAACTTCAAGACTAAGGTTTATAAACAACCTTATGTTTAACTCAACCAAGGTCAAGAATACTATGGTTTTATAATAGATAATAACTCCTATACAAAAGGAATATGAATACTTTCAATTCACTTCTACGTGACGTCATTACCATCACTTCTTATACACTCATATATGATTCTATATAAGGTTATAGACATAGTCTTTTTTGGCATAATGGTGTACTATAAAACTATACTCACCAAGATTATTTGTATAGACAATATAGAAGGTCTTAAGACATTTATTCATTTTTCCAAACTATCTTTCGTTAATCTATAACTCAATAGGTTTACCATAGTTGTCATAGATTACCAAGAATCTGAATCTTTTGGTAATGGAATCATTCTTAACCAATGTATTTAACCAAGAATGGTTTCAAAATGATAATATCTTCTACTTGGTACTTTATGCCACTCTACTCATAGTTTGGTAAGTTTTTCTCTATCAAGTAGCCTCTACTAATTCATTAGAATTATTTTTCAAGACTAACTTACATCTATATAGTCGGTTGCCCTCAAAAGGAAACTCAATCAAATATGTGACTGATTAACTGGTTTCATGATAACTATGTTATCATTCTTGGAATATATAATAATAGAATCATTTGGTTCTTATACTCATATTATGACAAGTATCATAGTTTTATACAAAGGCACAGGGTCGGCCTAGTAAAATCATGAGATAGATTTCATTATTAACATAAGAATCAGCCTTACTAGGCTAAGTCGATGCTCAAGCTTAAACTAAAATGGAATAAAAATCATATAATGACTCAATATACTTTCCATACTCAGTCGACTCATTTAATCAAGCTAAATCGATGCTATGAAGAGAGACATAGTCGGCTCATCTCCATTGAAACAGTTACACTATAAACTTATAGAGTATCTAAATAGAAATGGACGAATGTCCAAGACAAGGCAACAATCAATATTTCATTGACTTCTAAAAGCATAAAATGCAGAGGCATTTACCCTAAGGCGGTGGTTTATACAGTAAAGATATGGCAGATAGAATACTTTGTATTCTTCCCAAGAATCATTCTTAGCCTTCTCTCTGTCCACATGAAGACTTTCTTCCTATTCCCCAATTGCTATCCAAAAATAAGACTTAACACATCAAGCACCCATCAACTATCTAATTCATGGTTTTTAAGAGCCCAAACTGACTCATTAATGAGTCATCCAACTATGCGCTCCAACTCTTTTGTGGGTGCTGCCACAATAATGGGTTACACTTTCTGGGACATCCTAATTTTTGTTGAAATCACATATTTTTAGAAAATATAATGATTCAAAACTTGAAAGGTTCCATTTAAAAGATTTTAATTGAAGAGGGTTTGATCAAATCCCCTTAGATTCAAACCCCCTTGGATAGAACCCCGCTAGTTTTAAACCATATCTATAATGGAGTCTCCTCCACACCTATCAAAATGTTGATTAAAAACCACTTTTGATTTACCTTTTGGGGGATCAAATGAATTCATTTGAAATTTATGTTTTGTAAGTATGTAGTCCTTATTATAAGCTTCCCAAAAATTATAATTTTAAATATATTTAATTTGATTATTATATTTATTTTTTATTTCTTGTGAATGTAGGTTTTTCACCGAACATCAAGTTCTCTGTTCTACACACATGGAAAATTAGTAAATTAGTTTTAAAAAAATCTGAAAAATATGTATGCCCTAGGTATTGATGTCCTTGTTTCAATAAAAAAAAAAATTTGAATTTTGATACATATAGAAAAAATTATGTTTTACGAAATACGCCCATGTCTAAATTATAATTGGTTTGACTTCAAAACTTAATTAAAAAAAATATTCAACAAAAAAATTATAAAACCAAATGCATACCCTATATATCAGTGTTACCAATCTAAATTCAAAAGAATCAAAATTTTATCCTTTGTAGAAAAAAGGTTATGTGCTACAGAATACACATCACTTTAAAAAATGATGTTTACTATTAAAAACTAGTTATCAAAGGAGACACAATTTTTTTTATAATTTAAATCCAATTTTTTTAAAAAATATATATTTAGAATCTACAAACAAAATCTCACAAGTCACTAGTTCACATCATCTTCAAATTCCTAACAATTTAGTGGCTATATGTGTCAGAAAGTGAAGATTTAGTTTAAAATGTTGATTTCAATGTCAAGTTTGGCCAAAAAATGTAACCCATTATTGTGGGATGACCCTTGCAGTTAAAAACACATTTAATATTAACGGTTTTGGTCTCTTGATCTAGTTCAACTGCTAGCAAGAATGGTGTAATCAACAACATATGTCGATTATGCAAACATTATTGAGGAAAAATAAAGAATGTGGCTAGTTATCTGCTACTCCTCATCAAAGAGGCCACCAACTTAATTAACTGAAATAGAGCAATCGATTACTCATAAAGAGTAGTTCAACCTATTATGCTCTAGTAATGAAGGCACTCCTTGAAAGATGCCTATGGTTGCTCAAGCATAAACCATATTAACTTATCATGAGGTATTATCCTCATTCGACACATAAGCATATTCTTATTTGATTATATCAGATATAATTCACATAACATTGTCTCTATTAGATAGTTATGGTTTAATCAATAAAATGATAATATTAAAACAAAGGATTATGAAAATTATGATTGGGTTGAGCTTGTCTTCCCATCACAATCCGTCGACAAAAATCACGGCTTCTTAACTTGACGAAAATGTCTTGACGTTAAGAATCGACAACAAAACCTCAAGTAACTTAATAATAATAAGCCAACCATTTTACGACAATAACATCATAATATTTACATTAAACATAAATAGTCACAATTCATACTCAAATGATGTCGTTAACATTACTAACGACTATGATGACTTACTACGATTTGAAAAGATTTGTAAGATATCGACTACTTGTCGATTGGGTTTAAAGGTAAACTGACAAGTCAAGGCTTACCTCTTATGACACATTGGTTCACACTTCCTTTACACAATCATACTCGTTTTGGCAAATAAACCACTCGTAACTCGAGGTCTATATCTCTCTCTCCTTGAAAGATACTCTCTCTCTCTTTTCTCCGAGAGTCATCTGAAAACCTGTAATCCTGTATCAAACTTGTAACCAACAAATTACGATCAGTGCATCGTTATTCAAATAATAAACCAAATCTCATAATGCAATATTAAATCAACAACAATAAAATATTCATTTCCATAATTCCATATATGACATTTGATATAATCTATGTCTTTCCTTCACATTAATCTAAACATCATAATAGATTTACTTATGTCCAAGTAAATGTAGCAAGACAAAAATTGGGGATGTAACATATCCTTCCCCTAAAGATTCATCACCCTCGATGATATAAAGTATCAAAATGCAACTAAAAAGCAAGTTCATTGTTTTCAACTGGTAACAACATTAAATAAATGAGGAAACTTTTGGTAAAATTCATGGTTATCCTCCCATGTATCATTTTCCATAGCATATTGATCCTATTGGACCTTGCACTGCAAGACCTCTATGTTACACAAGCAGTGTTTGCAAACCTCAAGCATTTAAGAAGCTCGATCATAACCATTCCTAGGTTCTGTACTTGTAAAATATTCTTAGAATATAATATTCATGTATTATATATATATATATGAATCACAACAAACATTATGCCACTTGGCAATAACTGGTAATCAATTGATTCTTGAAATCAATAGAATTGATAACCTTGAAAATTTAGAAGAGTCCTTTATACTTAGGAACTAGTTTGGAATACATTCCATAATTTATGAAACTTTTCTAGGGTTTGACCCTCACAAGAACTTTTCTTCTCTAATCGAGAATTGTCTTGGCGTACGCTTAACATTAACATAACTTTTTTTATTTACTAATGGTTTCCACCGATCTTTTCTGATCAGCTTAATTTGTTCATCCTTTTTGGACAACATTTCTAGACTAATGCTAATCATATCTTCTAGCTTACCCAGCTTATAGGAGTTCGACATCTTTTCTGTCCAACGTTTCAATTCAGGCCATCTTAATAGAAAAAGTTAGGTACTATTATAAGAAAATTTCACAAGTGATAAGTAGTCTTCCTACTTATATTGCTGATCCATGCAATACAGTTGTAATAAATCCTCCAAAAACCTAGTTAATTCTCTCAATTTAACCATCTATTCTTAGAATAATAAGTTGTACTCTTATTAAGTTTAGTCCCTAGTGTAGAGAACAAAGTTTTCCAAAACCTTGACGTTATACGCATATCTCTATCCGAGATAATTTATAAAGTTGGTGAGCCAATACTAGTGCTCCTTTAGTTAAATTCCCTAGTATGAAATGTGCTACCTTCTTGAGTTTATCAACCACAACTAAAATGGCATCATGTCTATCCCTAGAATTTGGAAGATTCTGAATGAAGTTCATACTTATGACTTGTCACTTCCATTCTAGTATATCATGTGGGTACAACAATCCTACAGGTGTTGATGTTCTGCTTTTTACCCTTTGGCACTCCAGACAACTTGCTACAAATCCTGCGGCATCGTTCTTCATTCTTTTCATGAAATTAAGAGTTTTAACATCCGCTAGAAGTTTGGTTACTCTAGGATGTCTGGAGTTTGGTGCGATATGAACTTTCCATACTAGATTCCTTAATTCAGCATAATTAGAAACACATATACTTCCTCTGAAACTCAATAGTCCATCAGACTCAAAATGAAAACCTATCATACCTTGAATCTTTAGGATTTACCATAAGAGCTTGCTTGACTTTCTCATAATATTCATCACCTAATAAATTTTGCAACACTTAATCTTTAAAGTTTGCATGAATAAAGACAATTGGAGAAATATGTCCCCTTCGACTCAAAGCATTAGCTACTCTATTCTCTTTTAATAGATCAATTGCCTCTTGACATTTAACTGTCTACTTAATTCACTTACCTTAACCATTGCAGAACCACTTACACATGTTGGTAATGTTCTCCTTCATTCTTAGAATTAATAAATATATCTTCCCAGAAAGGCTAGAACATACTTGTCTAAAAAATCTGTAAACAAATTGTTCATGAGATTTATGAATATGATAGCTCGGTATTTGTAACTCCAAAAGGCAACACTGCAAACTCATAGTGCCCATTTCTTGTCCAAAAAGTTGTTTTATGGGTATCCTCATCCTTCAATCTTGATTGATGATATATTGATCGCCAATCAATCTTTGAAAACACTACAACTCCATGCATCTAATCAAAGAGGTCATCAATATGTGGTGAAAGATATTTGTTCTTTATCGTTGCTTTAATGAGCATATGATACTAAATACACAATTGCAACTTGTTATGTCCTTTTTTCTTGACAATGATAACTAGTGCACCCCATGGTGAAATACTAGATCTAATCAAACCTTTAGTGAATAATTCTTGTTATGGGGCTTTTGATTCCATTAATTTTTATAGTTGTCATATGGCAAGGTACTTTTCTAGGTAACTTATCCTAAAACTCTAGGAGGAATAAAATTTCCAGTCACTCCAATCACTTGTTCCATCAACTTTGGTGGAATGACTTTCTTCATATCTAGGACAGTTCTAAGGCAAGCCTATCCTTTGCTTCCTTTTAGGGTCTATGGTTTCAGGATTTTCATTACTCACACTATATTCTTGGTGATTTTCCTTTCCCATCACAGGAGAAATCTCATTTTCCCCCTTCAGGGTTTCCTTGATCTCTTTCTTTCTTTTCCAAAATACCAGATCTCTCTTTGGTTTTTACAAACATGTTTAGGATTTCTCCAATTTGTTCAAGAGATTAACTAGTGGTTTATTCTCTTCTAGACTCTCACCCTTGTTTGGTTCTTGTATGAAATATGTCATTTTTCTCATGCCAGAAAAATAAGTTATCTAATAGTTTTTTGAATCTAAAGCGACTCAAAACATATTTAACTCATAACAATCAATAGATTGGCACAAAACATTCCCATCTTTATTATAATTTATTTAGGAGTAACTACATCCTTATTTATATAGTTGATACGACAAGACTACATGTCACTACCAATTAAAGGATCTTCCAATTAAACAAACTTAGAGGATGGATGTACACATAGGTACTCCTCCAACACCTCTTTTCCAAAAAAATAGAAGCATCGCAGTTTCTTCCAAATGACATGTCGTAACTTACTATAGTTTACTAGGTTTAACTACACAAACATAAATAGTAGGATTTTTGGCCAGTTCAAAACGTTGTTTTCTTTCTAGCCGTATCTGCTTAAGTGCATCAACAAAAGTCTCTGAATCCTCCATTCATGCACCCTTAGAGTAAATAATATGCTCTTTAAGTTTCACTTCCTTGATAGGTTCCGTCTTAACCACTAATTCAAGAAAATGCTGGGGAATAGACTTTCTAGCAGTTTTCTTAGTTCTTCTCCACGTCATTCTGGCACAAACAAATTCAAACATTAGCTAACCGCATAATGTTGACTATAGGTTAGCATAGTGGACTCATAAGCCCTAGTACCAAAGCTGGTAGCTCTGATACCATATGTAACATCCACATTCTAAATACATAGTAAAACCAAAAATTTACCATAGAGTAATTCAATAAGGTAAAAATGTTCTAGAGAGAAAAATTTTCTTTTATTTAACATATAATCAAGTAACAACAAAATGCAAGATTTCTATCCTGAAATAAGCAACATAATATAATATACAAAGATGACATTTTGTCTTTTCAATTACAAATATCTGCATTAGATAATGTTTTACATAGTCTTAATAAACACAAGTCTCAAAGATATACTGCATCTAGAAATCTGACATCTTTATCACAAGCCTTGGCATGTCTTCTGCTAGAAAGAGAGAGAGAGCATCTTTCCAGTGATTTACCTCCAACCATAGACCAATGGTCTCCCACACATCTTCCACATAGGAAGTGGCCTTACCCTTCATGAGGAATATAGACCAAAGGTGACCATTGGTAATTTGCCTTTCTGAGTACATAGTGTTGTATCCTACACAACTCTATCAACCATACAACCCTAGATACCCTCTAGATAAGTATGAATTTTGATAGGTTGTGTAATCTAGATACAGTGAACTGATAATGCATGCAGAGACATGCATTACTATGGCCATAGTTTCAATATAAATTAACGTTCACAATGAACGTTGTCGTAATGTTCACCCACCCCAACTTGACTTGGATACTATCATATTCCTACAGTTCAACTTGGTCAACTACGTTTAACTTATGAAGTCCTGACAATTTCAATATTTTAGTCTTCCTGACCTAGACAAGTTTACATACACTGTCTATAATCCATAGACCTTATCGTCTACCTTTCTTTATGAGGATTCTCATTGCATCATTGCAATTCCTGAGATCCAAGACTTTTCAATTCCTAAGAATTTTAAATCGATTAATAACGACTAAGATGGTTACATTTCCCAGGTTAAGCATCATAGTCTAGGAAATTATTTCCTTTCTTACAAGTAAGAATAAATAAACATAGTTAGGGTACTTGTCCCTTCAATCATGATCTATAAGATGATCTAAACGAGTTAATATAAATAATTAACATATCTAGAGGTCAAGTTAAGGTTTAACTAAAGAGTTTTATCTAACTCAAATCTAGTCTTTCTAACTTAGGTGGATTCACAAGACACTATCATTGCTCCATAGACCTTATGGAATGACTATCTATTCTTGGGTATCTCTTTGCATCTTTGCAACATTTGAGATTCATCACTTATCGACAAGTAATAGATAAGAGAAGTTGTGACCAATAAGGTATAATAAACTTTATGGTTGACTAACCATTAATAGTACCTCTTGCATACTTGTAAAACCTGAGGCTTATGACTTATATCTCAAGTTGACTTGTAACCAAACAAATAGGTTTCTCTACCTAAGGTTAAATATTATCGACTAACAACAAATCTCTTTTCAATAAGATAAATATGAACATTTATTATTTAGGGTTCTCGACTGTTTAATGTCTACCCCCATAAAATAAATAAATGGGTTATAACCATAAAGGTGTCATCAAATAATTTTTAACCCTTCTAGGTTAAACTAGGGTTTTATTTTACCCTTGAATAATCCATTATATCAAAATAACCCTATCTCATAACTTCAAGACGAAGGTTTATAAACAACCTTTGGTTTAACTTAGCCAAGGTTAAGTATACTATGGTTTTGTAATAGATAATAACTCCTATACAAAAGGAATAGGAATACTTTCAATTCACTTCTACGTGATGTCATTACCATCACTTCTTATACACTCATATATGATTCTATATAAGGTTATAGACATAGTCTTTTTCGACATAATGGTGTACTATAAAACTATACTCACCAAGAGTACTTGTATAGACAATATAGAAGGTCTTACGACATTTATTCATTTTTCCAAACTATCTTTAGTTAATCTATAACTCAATAGGTTTACCATAGTTGTCATAGATTACCAAGAATCTTAATCTTTTGGTAAGGGAATCATTCTTGACCAGTGTATTTAACCAAGAATGGTTTCAAAATGATAATATCTTCTACTTGGTACTTTATGCCACTCTACTCACAGTTTGGTAAGTTTTTCTCTATCAAGTAGCCTCTACTAATTCATTAGAATTATTTTTCAAGACTAACTTACATCTATATAGTCGGTTGTCCTCAAAAGGAAACTCAATCAAATATGTGACTAGTTAACTAGTTTCATGATAACTACGTTATCATTCTTGGAATATATAATAATAGAATCATTTGGTTCTTGTACTCATATTATGACAAGTATCATAGTTTTATACAAAGGCATAGGGTCGGCCTAGTAAAATCATGAGATAGATTTCATTATTAACATAAGAATCAGCCTTACTAGGCTAAGTCGACGCTCGAGCTTAAACTAAAATAGAATAACAATCATATAATGACTCAATATACTTTCCATACTTAGTTGACTCATTTAATCAAGCTAAATCGATGCTATGAAGAGAGACACAGTCGACTCATCTCCATTGAAACAATTACACTATAAACTTAAAGAGTATCTAAATAGAAATGGACGAATGTCTAAGACAAGGCAACAATCAAATTTTCATCGACTTCTAAAAGCATAAAATGCAGAGGCATTTACCTGAAGGCGGTAGTTTATATAGTAAAGATATGAGAGATAGAATACTTTGTATTCTTAGCAAGAATCATTCTCAGCCTTCTCTCTATCCACGCGTAGACTTTCGTCCTATTCCCCAACTACTATCCAAAAATAAGAGTTAACACATCAAGTGCCCATCAACTATCTAAGTCGTGGTTTTTAGGAGCCCAAACTGACTCATAAATGAGTCGTCCAACTATGCGCTCCACCTCTTTTGTAGTTAATAACACATTTAATACTAATAGTTTTGGTCTCTTGATCTAGTTCAACTGCTAGAAAGAATGGTGCAATCAACAACATATGTCGATTATGCAAACATTATTGAGGAAAAATAGAGAATGTGGCTGGTTATTCGCCACTCCTCATCAAAGAGGCCACCAACTCAATTAACTGAAATAGAGCAATTGATTACTCATAAAGAGTAGTTCGATCCATTATGCTCTAGTAATGAAGGCACTCCTTAAAAGATGCCTCTGGCTGCTCAAGCATAAACCATATTAACTTATCATGAGGTATTATCCTCATTCGACACATAAGCATATTCTTATTTGATTATATCAAATATAATTCACATAACATCATCTCTATTCTAGATAGTTATGGTTTAATCAATAAAATGATAATATTAAAACAAAGGATTACATAAAATGTGATTGGGTAGAGCTTGTCTCCCCATCACAATCCGTCGACAAAAATCACAGCTTTTTAACTTGACGAAAACGTCTTGACGTTAAGAATCGACAACAAAACCTCAAGTGACTTAATAATAATAAGACAACCATTTTACAAAAATAACGTCATAATATTTACGTTAAACGTAAATAGTCACAATTCATACTCAATCAATGTCATTAACGTTACTAACGACTATGCCGACTTGCTACGATTTGAAAAGATTTGTAAGATATCGACTACCTATCGATTGGGTTTAAAAGTAAACTGACAAGTCAAGGCTTACCTCTTACAACACATTGGTTCACACTTCCATTACACAATCATACTCGTTTTGGAAAATAAACCACTCATAACTTGAGGTCTATATCTCTCTCCTCGAAAGATACTCTCTCTCTTTTCTCCAAGAGTCATTTGAAAACCTGTAATCCTGTATCAAAATTATAACCAACAAATTATGATCAGTGCATCGTTATTCAAATAATAAACCAAATCTCATAATGCAATATTAAATCAACAAGAATATTTTGGAACATGACAAACATCATATCCATCATATCTTCTTTTATCTCTTTTTTCTGGATAGTGAGTCCTTTGGCAGTGAGCCTTTCTTTCTTCTGGGTAGTGAGCCCTTTGGTAGTGAACCTTTCGTAATTTGGTATTGCTACTACTTTATATTGTGAGCTAATCCTCACTATGGTTTTTCTCTTCTTGGGTTTTCCACGTAAAATCTGGTGTTGTCTTGTGATTGGTGCTGTTATGTTTCAGTTTCTATTATTTTCTTTTCATGCTAAATCACCATAACAAGTTTAAAGGTTAATTTGGATCTCAATGTTTGTGAGGGTTTGAAATGTTTGAGACAACTGATTCACCCCCCTCTTAGTTGTCTTGTGCATTCAATAATCATTTTCTTCTTCGCATCTTTATCAACAGGCCATGCGAAATGTCCCTCCTCCTCATTGAAAGGCAAGATTGAAAATGAAGGGCACCTGTGCACTTTCTCATGGCTAGGTAAGATTGAAAATCAACTGTACTATTTGCTAGCAATGTCTATCCACATGTTGGATGCACTAAATCCATGCTTTTATGTATGAATGTAAGAAATTGCTTTTGTAGGGATTATTTCAAATAGTGTGTAATGCTTAGCTAATAACTACCTCTCATTAGCTTCCATGTGAAATGGGGAGGTGGAAAAGACCAAGAGGTATGGGAAAAAATAATTTGCTATTTTTGCACAATTATGGTAGTAGAATAAAAAATACTTTATTTTGAAATGTGATGCCTACATAGACATGGGAAGATTGAAAAAACAGGACAACTCATCATAACTTTGAACCCGAAAAAATTGAAATGCAAAAAAAAAGTAGGGATGACTGTCCAATAGACTATTTTTAACCTAGAGGTGGTTAAAAGTTATTCTATCCTATTTTATGCTTCCGAACATCTTGTTCAAAATTATTTGTTTGAAATTCAAGCATCCAATGAAATCATGCGGGGTTGGTTCTCCACAGCTTGCGAAAGAAAAGTCTATAAATCTGAGCTCTAAGTTCTGCAAATCTGAGCTCTAAGTCTACACCAATACTTTTTGTTGAATCTGCATTTCCACTTGAGATTTAACTGTGGATTTAAAAGAAACTGTGGAAGCAGCCTGTTATAAATTTTTTTAAAGGAAAGGCTAAAAAATGGTACGAGGATAGCCACCGCCAATCCTTAAAGAAATATCATGGAATGGGAGTGCACAATTTCATAGCAAGCTCCACTGGGACTAAATATTGAACCAAAATGATAAAGTGCTCATACTTACTATTTAACTTGAACTAATCTTTGATAGATTTCCAAGGGCACCAATTTAATGTGTGAAAATCCCAAATATCACTGAACTATCTGATTCTTTTTTTAAATAAATAAAGAGCTTGTTTCCTGAAACTCATAGCAAGTGGTTGACCATGATACTAAATATGCCTTTTCCACCAGATGGATGAGAAGGCAAAAATAAACCCATGTTGAAGAGATGACTCTGATGCAGAGTGGCACAAGGGAAGCAAATAAGGTTTATTTCTTCTCCAACTACACACCCACTTCACTTCTCTAATCCAACTGAAGTCACATTCAAGGGCATATGAAGGATTTGTGGTCTAGGTTGTTGTCCAACCCCTACGGCTTATTTCACACCTCAAGGTAGGTCTGCAAACACTTTACCAATAGTTGGTTTGATCCCCAACTTCCCACAACTCCCCCACCTTGACTAGGCCTAGTGAGGCTACTAGCCCTCCTAAACTAGTTTTCTCTACAACACTTGACAAAACCCCAAATGACCAGGCAAACCAATGGTGGATTTGAATACCCTTTAAGGGACCCTAACAAACTCCCAAACCTCCAGTCTCAACTCTACTACAGCAACTCAAAACACCTACTAGGTCACTAGGCCTAATTGATCAAGTTAGGGCTAGGTTACAAAGCAAATGGCCTGAGTTGGGGTCATGGACCTAGGACAGGGATTTGGAACTCTTCTACAACATGCACACATCACAGAAAACCACCAAGCATGCATCCACCTATCAGGTTTTGTCATCTACATCACCAAATAGCACATTGTTTGGTCAAATACATAGGGATATTTAACCTAGGGCATCACTTCAAAAATAGAAGACTGCCTTTCCCAGCAAAAAGCTTTTGGAATCATGCAATATACAACCCTAGCTTGCATTTCATTGATTTGTATGAGATTTCACCAGTTGGAATGCATTCTAGGGCCGGATTTGTATGACAAACCCTAGAAATCAGGGTTTTAGAGTAGTCGAAATACAAATTGCAATATCTCCCTCCTGAAAACACTTCAAGACCTCAAACTTGTTGCATTCGAACCTTGACTCAACCTATTTTTAGAAAAAGTACATTGATCTCCTCTACCAATCCGTACAGGCCGTACAACTCAAGAAATAAAGGGAAAAACAATCAGTTTTTATTGTTTTTGTGCCCAAAACTTCGTACAAAATCTTCTCTCCCATCCTGGAGTGAGAAAACAACCATATACACTGATCCAAGTCAGTAGACAACTTCCAAATGCAGTTTCAATTGTCCAAAATGAGTTGTAACTGGCCAATGTGTCATTGACACCATTGGCAACATTTGACACTATGGTATTTTTGCATTAACACCAAGATACCAATTGGTTCAACTTGTCAAATGGATCTCAAATGACCAATACACTCTCTAGACCATGCAAAACACAAAACTAGCAAATAGACTCAAAGGAAACCTCTTTAGACCTACTAGGCCTAAATGACACAACTAGGGTCCAAGTGGACTAAGAATGATTGAGGTTTATATGATTTCCCAATCATCTTGACCACACAAAAGGACCTTACATCCATGGCTAAAAAGCCTTATTACCAAAACATACTGAACAAGAAACTTAACTTATCAAAATGCTACCAAAATGCTTTTAGGAATCAAGATGCTCCTAGGTGCCCTGCACCAGACTCTCTCCATTCCAAGAAAGTACAAACCTATTGCCATGCCTTCCAAACTGACTGCAATGGAGGAGAAGCTTTAATTTTAAAAAATGGAGCAAGAAAATTTTATCTTATCCCACCAATTAACAAGATGCCATTTACCCTTAACTAAGGCAAGATTAATTCTATGATGAACCAAGATTTTCCAGGGTTTGCCTCCTTGAGAAGCCTAATTGATCCATTTAGCTGCTAGATAAATTCCTCGAGACCTCAGATCTATCAAACCCAAACCTCCTTTGCATCTCAGCTGAATACAATGTGTCCAAGAGGCAGACTTAAAACCTACACTACCATCCCATTTGCTCCAAAGAAACTGACGAATGAGTTTGTTTAAGTCTTCATAACCTTTGTTGGAGGGCATCCAACAAGATGAATAATAAACATGAGAGGCAATAAAGATTCTATTAGCAACTTGAATTTTCCCTGCCAAAAATAAAAACTTATACCTCTTATTAAATAGTTTATTTGAGTTTATCAATGTACCATCTCCACATGTTAGAAAGAGAGACTTCCAGACTGAAGGGAAATCCAAGATACCTGGTAATCTCC
Source organism: Cunninghamia lanceolata (assembly GCA_027924645.1). NCBI lineage: Eukaryota > Viridiplantae > Streptophyta > Pinopsida > Cupressales > Cupressaceae > Cunninghamia > Cunninghamia lanceolata. The sequence goes on along the minus strand of BSBN01000469.1, from coordinate 12,747,380 downwards.
CCATGCTTGACTAGTCTCCAATCTCTGGGAATCCATTGAGGAACATGACCAGAATGAGTCATCAAAAATTTAGTTTTGTTATGAGCAATTTGAGAGCCAGAAACAACACAATACAAATTTAAAATATCCATTGTATTACTCAACCTTGCTTCAGAATTTTGTAAGAACAACATACTATCATTAGAGAAGTGGGAGTTAATGACAGACATATTACTGGGAAGTGAGATTCCTGAAATAAGCTACAGCTAGTTAGCTTCTTGTAACAAATATACCAAAGCATCAGTAGTAAGGACATAAAGCAAAGGGGATAAAGGGCATCCTTGTCTAATCAAGCATTGTAAGGGAAATGGATCAGTCAAGGAGTCATTAATGATAATTTGAGCATTGGCCTCTTGAAAAAGCATTTGAATATGAGATCAAATTTTGGGCCCAAATCCCAACCACTACAACATCTTAAGTATAAACCTCCATCTAATTCTATCATATGCCTTATCAAAATCAATTTTAATCAAAAGAACATTTTGCCCTGACTATTGAGCCCATTCACCAGTTTCCCAAGCCAAAATATGATTATCCAAAATATATCTGCCACCTAGAAACCTAGTTTTCTCGGCTCTGACAATTCCTTGAACCATAGGTTTGATACAAATAGCCAAGGCCTTGGCTATAATTTTATAAGATGTGTTGAGGAGGGTAATCGGTGTCCAACAAGAAACTGAATCTCCATTTTTCCCTTTAGGTAAAAGCTTGAAAGGCCTTTATTTATAGTGGGCCCCAATGAACTCTTCTTGAAGGCTTCTAGATAAAAAGATAAAAATCATCCTTGCTATGTGGCCACATGACTTTATAAAATTTTGCTAGAAGCCCATCAAAACTGGGACTTTTATTAGCAGCCATTGAGAAAAGAATATGTTCCAGTTCTTCTAATGAAAGGACCCTATTAATGAAATGGATATAACCTTGATCAATTTTATTTGGTATGCATTTTTGAACTATATCCTCCAAGGTGAGTTGGACATCCTGCCATTGCTAATCTTCTTTGAAAGGATTCTCATAAAAATTCATAAAGATTAGATAAATATCAGAATTGTTCATATGGAGAACACCCTTATCATCCAAAATTGCATTAATCTTTTCTTTTTTGTGCTTATAGATTAAAAGACTAAAGAAATATTTAGAACCTCTATTCCCTTCTTTAATCCAATGTAATCTAGCTCGTATTTTAGCCCCTTGTCCTTTATAGTTATCAAGTTTACGTAGCTAAGTTTATGTGTCAGCAATAACAACTTACAATCTGGTATTATTCAGATCCACATTAAGTTCTTTTCTAGTTGTTTCTAGCTTGCCTTGAAGTGTTTTTTCCCTACATCTATGTTGCCAAGCCATTCTCTTGCCAAATGAGCACAAAAAATTGATACATGGGCTGATAGCATCACACCACCACTCAACCCATGACTCTCCTTCTTTAGGTTTAGGAATAGAATTCCTTATGCCCACAAGAGCTGCTAAACAATTGGTGTTCTTCAAGTGAGAATTATTAAGTTTGTAAGGTAGGGATTAGGAGAGCAAGAATTTTGAGAAATGGAAATTGAGCAATAAATTGGAAAGTGGTATGAGAAAGTAGTGGAATAATGGACACATGAATGAGACTTCCCAGAGAGTCATGATCCAGTTGTAGATTATGAGATATGTAAAATCTATCTAATCTACTTAATTTCCTATCATCTCCAAATCTACAATTCGACCATGTAAACCAATTGCTTGAATGGCTAAAGAATTTATCATGGATTGGATCAACAATGCCTAATGAATTCCAATAGAATAACCAGCTATTGATCAATTCATCATTACTTAGTTTGTATATGTTGAACTAGCTTTGATCATAATGATACTCAACCATGTCAAAATCCCCACCAATAATCCAATCAACAATAGGAAGGGATTTAGACATCCACTCCCATAGTTCAATTCATTCTTTAGAGTTGTTGGGTGCATAAACAAAATAAAAACCAATGGATTGACCATTGATAAAGGTGAGGGCCCAAACACAATTATGTGAAGGGTCCTCACCCTTATTAATGATATATTTGGAAACCCACAGTGAAATTCCAATAATTGAACCACCTCTACTGTCACTATGAGAAGTATGTAGAAACATAGCATCTCTCCATACATAACATAGAGACGCATCCAATCTGCTATTACCAATCTTAACTTCTTGCAAGAATAAAATGTCTGGCTTCCATTTCAAGACAGATTCTTTGACTTTAAATTTGCGGTGAGGGAGTGTGAACCCCCTTACATTCCAAGAAAGAACCAAGTTGATTTTCATGATGATAATGGGTTATCATTATCATCTCCTTGTGGCAACACACTAAAGCTATTGGTAAGAGTAATGTCTTGGGCATTGCTCAAACGATCAGTGGAAGTAAAGGATGAGGATCTAGACCTTTGATGAAGAATACGTGATGGAGAGGTAGAGACATGAGCATGATGGGAGAGGGATGTATGGGAAGGAGAAGGGGAATGAGCACAATAAGGAGACCTACCATGAAGATGTGAAGAGGAATCAGATGGTTCTTTCCTTTTCCTAACTAATCTGTAACCATCTATCATAATAGCCTCCTTATAGGACAGAGGAGAAATGGAAGAAGTTTCAATCAGAGTGGATGTTGAAGAGGGAGGAGGTTTGCATGAAACTATAGGTCGTGGAGAAACATAAGATCCAACATGTATAGGATTAACAGGTGAAACAAACTAGACATTTTGTTTGCTAGGAACTGTGGGCAAGGAAGATTGAGCATCTCTATTTTTTGAATAGGGCAATCATGAATCAAGTGACCATTTTGTTAGTAGTAGAAACATGCATTAGGTTTATTTAAATAGACTAATGGTTGTTCCAATTCAAACCTTAGGGAAATGAGTTCTTTGCTTGTGTGTACAACACAGTTGCAGGAGAGCAGTCTTGGAGTTTAAATCCAAGGCATCTATGCTAAGCCAAAAATGAGATGCATGTAATCTTAATATGCTATGCTGACATTGCAATGTGAATTGCCAATGTTGAAAGGAGTTAATGCAATCTTATATCTGGTATGCTCTTCATTTAGTAGAACCTTGATTTTGAAATATTTACACTAGTAAGAGCACCTCTGGTCCCAAAACACACTTGCTTTTGTTTTGGACTATTTTGTTTTAAAATTGTTGTTCTGAGCTTGGGCTGTTTTTAAATATCATCCACTTCAACAGTGAAAATTTTGGCCAATAACAATAGGACAAATATTTACCACTTTTTGTTATGGATGAGGTGTAAAATTGCTATTGAATGTTTGACCATTGAAGTGGATGATGTTTAAGTAGAGCCCTACAGTCCTATTCATTCTTGATATTTTTGATCATTATCTTGTACTATGTTGTAATTTGTTTGGAGCTGTTTTGCTTCCCTTTTTTCACAGTTCGTGTGTAATGCCCCGCCATGCAACCTTAGAGATAAGTCAACTAAAGCAATAAAAGGGCAGATTTTTTTTTTTAAAAATAACTATAACAAAATATAACATAGTTTGATACAACAAATTAACTAACTTCTCTAGGGATAACATGATTGCATTACTAATAACAAGATCTAACCAACATTATGAGTTAACCATAGATCATTTAAAATCTGATTGCATCAAATGAATAAACACATACAATTCCATATAATATCCTCAAATAAGTAATCATCAAGATCCAACATAAAAAGTTACAAGTACATATACAATTTCCTTTACAAAAGAGTACACCATTACATTATTCACAATATCATTTCCTGAATACATTGGAGTATATCTATCAGGACAACAACACATGAATCCACTGATATACAAAAATAGAATATGAACATAAGTATCCATCTCCTCAAGCTAGGACAAGATCCAAAATCTGATAAAAGAGGTACATCCTTCTCACACAAACATTAGCATGGAGAACCAATAGAGATAATAGCACAACCACCCGACCATGTGGAACCCTGAGGCCCACCCCCCGTGCTAGGAGATAACACTAGGTCCCACTTCAAACAGATAGGCAGAAGGCAACAGACTAACACTATCAAGGAAAACACAGGATTAATGCAACATGTAGGTGATGTATAGAAATTAGATTTTCTAAATCATTCCAAACAAAATAAGGTTCAAGACTAACACAACACATCAAACATCATACATGATGCCATCAATAATGATAGTAAATTCATCAGTTTGGAGGAGAAGTCATACAATCCCAATATAGTCATCGATTATCCACAAAATTCAATGGTCCTAGTAAGACATCTCTTATGATAGACTGAGGTTATCTCACAAAACCAATCTAGATACTCTAGCTCATACTTAGCAATTACTAGAATACATGTCACAAACTTGCCAACAATACGATTGAAGGTTAAAACATTCAACAATCATATCTACTTATCAATTTCCTAGTATATAAAAGAAAACCAAGCTTCCATTAGTCATGCTAAAGGTTTTCTACATTATCCTTAAGGTCTTGCATCATCCAAAGATACAATAATTAAAGTATCAATTTACCCATTTGAACCTAATCCAAAAGGCATCTGTGGACGTGTGAAGGTATTAAAAATTTACTTATAGGAATTCTAAGAAGGTACTTTCTAAAATATATTATCATCTTATTCATCGAGTAACCAAGAGGTTGCAACTAGCGTTATCATTGACTTATAGTCAAGTCAAGAATCTACACTCTAAGGTATATCTCAAACAATTAATTTTTCCTTCCAAATTCTAAATCATCTCTTTATAATACTACTAAACTATAATATCAACTATAACTATAATAACAAATAATTAAAACTACCATAACAATATTTTCACTATAATAATAATAATTAAAACACTAAAATATTTTACTAAACTAATTAACAAATAAATTAATCATATTTCCAAATATTATAATCTTCAATAATCTATAACTATTCCACTAAACTCATTCTATTTGTTCTCTCCTTAAAACCAATATCTTAAACATTGCGCTACACCTAACTATTAATGTAATCAAAGACAATACTCCTTTGTATATATATACCTGATCCTTACGTAGTAACACTCCTCATTAAAAAAAATACTAAATTAGCAACTTTTCTTTAAACACTATCAATGACTTGGAAATAAATAATTCATTCCCTCAACATGACCACATCTAGCACTTGCAAGCATAGGAGATTCAAGGGATATGCCAATAAAATCTGATGATAACATTTAATTGTATAATTAGCCCTATAAAAATATATATATGTGCTTTGAAAATAGAAAAATATTAATGATGAAAACAAGGCTGATTCTGTCATTAGTTCCACGTAAGACTTATATTTTGGGAATTGGAGATCATTACCAACACAGTTTTGGTGGCAAGCCAACCTCTTCCTATGAAAGCAAATAAAATCTCAATGGGCTTTTGCTTTGGCCGCCATAAGGGACTCCCATCCAAAAGGACAACCACTCCATCCTTCCTTTTGTGAGTCTTGAATAATCCACACATTAATTTATTATCAACTCCTATGATGATGACCCAAGCTACAATACAACAAATTATATGGCACTTCCTAGGGCAATCTTTTTGTATGGGTAAGGGAGTGCCGAAGTGGATATCATGAAGAAGAAAAGTGTGAGCAACAGGACGTGTCTCATGCTGCCACGCCATCCTCATCCCCATCCCTCAAACATAGACGTTTATAAAGACAGACACAAGCAGAGTTTGCAAGATTAAATCCAAACATTTTGATTCAAAAAAAAAAAAAAAAACAGGGACGAAGTTTGTAGGTATAAAACCATACGTTTTGAGAGCCAAATGATGGTAAAGATTGTAAGCTATGCTCCACATTTATTTTACAATTTTTGGCAGGGAAAAGATCATTTTCTAGAATATCTCAACGTTTCTTATAAGCCAAACTAGAGTTAAGTTTATAGGGAATATATAGTGTTTTATACAAGGAATATCTAATGTTTTATGCAAGGAATAAACCTATATTTTTAAACTAGAAAATGCCAACGATTTGAGAGGGATATATTAATATTTTATGCAGAGATAAACCACATTTTTTTTGACAGAGACGAAACTGATGTTTTTACCAGGAATTACTCACACTTTGATGTGATAACACCATGTTTTTAAACAGATATTTCCACGTTTTATACAGAGAAACCTAACATTTAATGCAGGAATAGAAATTAATGGTTTAGTAGAGATACCTCAACATTTTGGACAGGGATAACCGACATTTGGAAAGAGGCAATATTCTTTTGAAGTTAATGATGATGCTAAATAAAGAAATATTGATGCATATCAAAAGGGCGGAAATTTTGTGAGATAGGGTAGTTGTCTCGACCCTGAATAGACATGCATGCAAAATGTGGAAGCACAGATGAATATACCAAGGAAATATTATCTCAGGAATGCAATGATTGCAGGATATGCACAAAATGAATTTGAAGAATAAGATCATCATGAAAATAGATATGCTAATATAGTTGTGCAATAATAAGCAATCATAATCTAAAGAAGGGTGTATACGCACTATCTTCTGAGGATAAAATTTAGTTACATACCTGAATATGCGATCAGATTCCTTGCTATACCCCCACCCTGGTCCAAGGCTATGAAATATAAGAAAATTCTATCCACAAATATTAGACAGACTTGTCAACCTTTATCCAGATTATTCTTCAACTTGAAGAAATCTCAACACATGTTGCACCAGGCCTAAGCAACTCTTCATAACAATCTCTCCTTTCTACGAGACCAATTGTGGTCTTTCTTGAGTTATTTGCTTTAAACTATTTTGCAGATACTGTGATCATCTTACCCCCCAGGGACATTTAAATGACCTAAGACGATTTATACTAGCACTTGTTTTTCCCTCTCCGCAAACCGATTCATCGATCCCCCGAGGGATTTGATGAACTGCCCTTTTATTAGCATTTCTCTGGAAGTTAATGCTTGTTTTGTGAAGCACTCCTTTTTTTAGATATCTAAAATGCTAGGAATATATTTACTAATTTATTAAAAACATGTGGCCAAAGTTAACGTCAGTCATTTCAAAATAAATGAAATGGTTGTGGAAAAGAACTTTGTCGATAGGAACAACCGACAAGTTTAGGAAATTTCCCAAAAAAATAGATCAGGGAAAATCCTTCCAGCTCAGAGACTTTAATTCTCCCCCCCCAAAATAGATTCTTGGACTCATCAGGTTCAACCGGTAGCTAAGCTGAATTAAAGGAATACACCATCTACCAAGAAATAGTATGGCACTGGAATTGGAAAGAATCATGACAAATGCAAGTTTATGAAAAGATTGATGCCCTTATGGCAAAATGCAAATCCACAATAAAATTAATTCAATGCCTACTAATGCATTTCCGCTCATTTGCAAATAATGAGAATGAGTCAATGACTTTAAAAGAAGAAAGAAAAGTATATTTAAATGAGTTTCGGTATATAATCTAAGGGATTAGATCAGAATTTCTACTTGTTGGTCTATGTTCCTAAAATAATGAGTGGATACCTTGTAGAATATTATGAAACTTACAAACTTACACTAGATTTCTATAAAATAAGAAATTCTTTTATAATTTACCACTAAAGGCACTACATAAATATATCTAAGACAAGTAAATAATATACTTCGTCCTACAAAATGCCTACTATAGTTATAAATATCATGCAACACACACACACACACACACACACATATTAGGTAAGTATTTATTGTGTCTTCACCTACACGATGCAATCAAATGCCTTAAATCTACCATGAAATTTAATCTAAAAGATCTTTAAACGGGAGTCTACATAACTTGTTTCAAACTTATATAGAAATCTAATCTTGTTTCAGTCTAAATAAAGGAAATTCCATATTAAAGATACAAAGTTAGGAATATATATATATTCTATGAATGTATGAATTTAGCTACTAGAACACAAATCCACCAATAATAAAGATTTCCAAGTTAGAGTTTAGCCTTTGCCAAGGAAGAGAATCCTATGACTTAGATCTGGATATGAGCTTGCCATCTGGGTGCAATTGGGGAAATTATGATGCCCTTGAGACTATAATAGGATGATATGACCATAAAGACATAGTATGGCCAAAAAAATGCAAGCACTAAGAATAGATACACAAGAACAATGTAAGTATGAAAATTAAATAAGACTAATAAATAACAAGATAGCATAAATATGTGATCTACGTATGGTAAAAGTTCATAAATATCTAGGAATCAAGAGATCAAAGTAGCATATAGCATTATAAGGTATGTGATCATAAGAGTATAAGAATAGAAAACGTAAGCATACTAGCATGGTAAGAAGTAAACATGATCACAACAACAGTGACTGACCACTGACAGAACTGGCAAGGTTTCAAACTGAGTACTCATCTTTGAGGATGGTGGCTAGGACAGGGGACCTAGTGCTATCTCTGGTTAACTAATCCATTGGGCTTCAAGGTACGCTCAAACTTGCCAATTCAGGTGGAGATAGAACCCAGTACCGATTCACTCAACATACAAGTTAGAGTACATGTGCATAATAGCCGAAGCACTTGGAATGGACTCTAACAATCGTATCTCATTCCCGTATGTTTCCCCATACATTCAATGGTACAATGTCACCCTTTCGCTTATCCTAACAACATACTACTACATCACCTAACTTTCCAAATAATTCTTTGCATAAACATAACAATATGCATCATACCTATAAAAGTTCTAACAAAAGCTCATGTTCCATCATCATCTTCAGGTTCCTTAGCCAGACTACCTGCACATCCAAAGTGAGTACGGAGGGGCACTACATCCTCCCCCACTAAAACTTGACTTACTCCTAGAAGTCGCAAACTAGGGTGGAAAAATAACACGTTAGTTCCAACATCAAAGTTGATTCATGTCATAAAAATAATATACACTAGTTTGCCTATGGAAAAAATTTATCTCACTAAAATATAAACTTATATACTCCATTTCAAACATAATCTACCTTGCTAGTTTTCAATGTCACAATAATAACACAATATATAATAGCATTTTAAAAATTATTACATAATACATAAGCCACTCAAAATCTTTACAAATTAGCATTGACACCCAATCAATTTCTTTAGGACTAAGAAAACATTGCACCCTTTTAATCCTGACTAGAAGAAATTCTCATATCATAAACATATAAAGTATTCAATTTTCAAATATATCACCATTGTAATTCTTCTACCAATTTGCTGTTAAACAATCAATAGATCAGAATGCAACATATCAACATATTTTTATACGTAAAACACACATTTCCACTAAATATCCATCATTTAAAATAAGACATTTCACTAAATACAAACACAATTGATCATGATTCACCGTACATTCTTCACATACATGCAAATACACATCACCGGGAATTACATCGCAAGGCTACACAAGGGTCCATCTGGATACTAGAAAGTAGCATACTAATCCATAATACATACTCCATGAGCTAATAGCTAAAATCCATCTCGCATGATCCATACCTCACACTCAGTGACTTGTTGGTGCTAGGCCACACTCACAGGGTGAGACCATCCAAATAAGCCACAATGACCTCTCTCTTGTTGTATAAGGGGGTTAGCCTCCAAGAGATGGTCATCACACATAGGTGGGTAGTGGGTCCTAGCTATATAATAGCCTCTCTGCTTCCTCGTATACACTCACTAAGTTTGCCTCATACGTCCTTGGAGAGGAATCACAATATAACACATGGCTGACATCGATAACAATAAAGATAAACTATTTTAGCCACCAAAGTCATAAAGAAAGATTAAATAAAACTTTAATTTCAACAATAAACAAGAAATGCATGCAATATCAACACTAAATCAAATGTAACCATGAGGGTTACTTGCAAATAAGATTACAAAGTGTGGCTAAACCATCACAATCAAATAGAAACAAAATGTTGGCCTTCACAATCAATAGAAAATCATCAACAACCATAAAGAAAGTCCACAATCTTTGAAATTGCACTGTACAAAACTATGTGACTAGATACTAGCCACCAAACGAGGAAGGAGGGAACAACATCAGGCTATAGCAATAGCCCTCATGTAATGTAGAGTGAGCACGCCATCCATATGGGTCAAAGTGTACTCCTCGGCTACACCCTGCATTGCATCGTCACACGACATGGACTAGCCAAGTGGCCCACACATCCTTGGTTGCCTGCATGGAATGTACACCTTGGCTACATCTCACATCGTGTCTTAGCGTGGCATGGTCATACGCCAGTAAGAGAAGGCACGTACTGGTTGTATACTGCATGGCAGTGTGTCTGTGGCTCTGTAGAAGTAGGCACACATAGAACACACCCCACATAGCACCACCTCATGGAAAGGTACACGCAGGCACTCACCATAGCCAAAGGTCTACATGGTTAGGATATACCCGGCTAGGATATACCCATATGCTAACCAACCTAAAAACTGTCGAAAGCAACCATGAGTATCCCTCTACAAGTGTGCGAGACCCCATTACGCTCATCACACAAGTAGGCTATAACACAATCTCATAGTGCACCTTCATGTGTCTATGCACGTGGCATTGTGTCCTCAAGCCTAGCTCGCTACCATCAGCAACACGGCATCATCACCAACACTGTGTCAAAACATCAGTGGGGTATGGCATCGTACCTATTGCATCATGTCAGAACATGTGCAGATACAGAATCTATCTTAGCATGGGTAACAAACCTCCCTCCTCATGCTGGTACTCAAATATACATGGGGTACACGGTCTCACTTGGGCTATCCATGTAGGTCCTAGACCCCAGCCCCCAAGTGACAACAAATGTCATCGCATAGTTTCAGTTGGGTTGTCCATGCAGGTCCTAGACCCCGGCCCCAACGGGAAACTCATGTGGCATATCATATGTTTTGTGAGGACAAGGTAGATGATCATCCAAGAGATACCATCCAGATGCTCAAGAACTGTGGGGATTAGGCTAGTACATATGGATCAAGTATCCTAATCCATCATAAGAGGAAGTAGTGAGTACTTTTCCTCAGCTTCAATTGAGCAGGGGAACCACTCTATGCCATCATTTGTGTACGCTATACACTCCGCCCAAGGAACTTTGTGGCTACTACTACCCCTTCACAGACTGAGGGGCTAGAGAACCAAAAGAAGATAATCTATGAATCTAAATTTTGATTACTCATATATATATTTTCAACCACACAAGGGTTGGCCCTCAATCGGGTAACAAACATGTAAACACACATAATGGTATGGTTGATCCCACACCTAAAATACACATATTCCCCATGGATGGGTACCCAGTATCACTATCTCAAGGGCACACAAAGCAAGTATGGGGTATTCACAACACTTAACCAATGAACAGTTAATGGTTTCTCATATTTACAGGGGAAGATTACTTTTACATACACAATTCCATTACTAAATTTATTTCCATAACCAATATGATTCCCTTTGCAAAATCATAACCTTACTTGTTATCCACTTCTCTTTTCCAGCTTCCTTTCACTCTACTTTTTCTACATATCACATGATACTAAAAGTCAATATCATGTCATCTATCCAACACATCAAGCTGGGTGTTTAAATTATAACATGGTATCCAACACAAGTGTTCTTATCATGTGCTTAAGAAGAATTACTATAACTAGACATGGGTGATAACATTAACTAGAGATCCCAGTGCTGCAACCTAGGTCTGACACCAAATGTAATGCCCCGCCATGCAACCCTAGAGATAAGTCAACTAAAGCAATAAAAGGGCAATTTTTTTAAAATAATGATAACAAAATATAACATAGTCTGATACAACAAGTTAACTAACTTCGCTAGGGATAACATGACTGCATTACTAATAACAAGATCTAACCAACATTATGAGTTAACCATAGATCATTTAAAATCTGATTGCATCAAATGAATAAACACATACAATTCCATATAATATCCTCAAATAAGTAATCATCAAGATCTAGCATAAAAAGTTACTAGTACATATACAATTTCCTTTACAAGAGAGTACACCATTACATTATTTACAGTATCATTTCCTGAATACATTGGAGTATATCTATCAGGACAACAACACATGAATCCACTGATATACAGAACTAGAATATGAACATAAGTATACATCTCCTCAAGCTAGGACAAGATCCAAAATATGATAAAAGAGGTACATCCTTATCACACACAAACATTAGCATGGAGAACCAATGGAGATAATAGCATAACCACCCAACCATGTGGAACCCTAAGGCCCACCCCCCGTGCTAGGAGATAACACTAGGTCCCACTCCAAATAGATAGGTAGAAGGAAACATACTAACACTATCAGGGAAAACACATAATTAATGCAACATGTAGGTGATGTATAGAAATTAGATTTTCTAAATCATTCCAAACAAAATAAGGTTCAAGACTAACACAACACATCAAACATCATACATGATGCCATCAATAATGATAGTAAATTCATCAGTTTGGAGGAGAAGTCATACAATCCCAATATAGTCATCGATTATCCACAAAGTTTAATGGTCCTAATAAGACATCTCCTATGATAGACTGAGGTTATCTCACAAAACCAATCTAGATACTCTAGCTCATACTTAGCAATTACTAGAATACATGTTACAAACTTGCCAACAATACGATTGAAGGTTAAAACATTCAACAATCATTTCTACTTATCAATTTCCTGGTACATAAAAGAAAACCAAGCTTACATTAGTCATTCTAAAGGTTTTCTACGTTATCCTTAAGGTCTTGCATCATCCAAAGAGACAATAATTAAAGTATCAATTTACCCATTTGAACCTAACCCAAAAGGCATTTGTGGACGTGTGAAGGTATTAAAAGTTTACTTATAGGAATTCTAAGAAGGTACTTTCTAAAATATATTATCATCTTATTCATCGAGTAACCAAGAGGTTGCAACTAGCATTATCATTGACTTATAGTCAAGAATCTCTAAGGTATATTTCAAACAATTAAGTTTTCCTTCCAAGTCCTAAATCATCTATTTATAATACTACTAAACTATAATATCAACTATAACTATAATAACAAATAATTAAAACTACCATAACAATATTTTCACTATAATAATAATAATTAAAACACTAAAAGATTTTACTAAACTTTTTTTTTTTAATAAAGATAATGCACCTGGTAAACTTTTTAACATGACCGGTGACGCTGGTGCGACACATCATTCGGCTCCACGCGAATACTTTTTCCCGGAGCAATGAACCGGTGAGGCCACAACACGGGGGACCTCATCCCCTAACAAGAACACTTCAAACAAGCGAGCTCGTTGGCCCAACGAAGGCATAAAGCCTGCGAGCTTGTTGGCCCAGTGGGGGTTTGAACACTGGTGGCTGCCACTACAACTGAGCGACTTAACCACCCAACCACGCCCTTATCGGCAAAGCTTTTACTAAACTAATTAACAAATAAATTAAACATATTTCCAAATATTATAATCTTCAATAACCTATAACTATTCCACTAAACTCATTCTATTTGTTCTCTCCTTAAAACTAATATCTTAAACATTGCGCTACACCTAACTATTAATGTAATCAAAGACAATACTCCTTTGTATATATATAGGATCCTTACATAGTAACACTCATAAAAAAAATACTAAATTAGCGAACTTTTCTTTAAACACTATCAATGACTTGGAAATAGATAATTCATTCCCTTAGCATGACCACATCTAGCACTTGCAGCCATAGGAGATTCAAGGGATATGCCAATAGAATCTGAAGATAACATTTAATTGTATAATTAGCCCTATAACAATATATATATGTGCTTTGAAAATAGAAAAATATTAATGATGAAAACAAGGATGATTATGTCATTAGTTCCACGTAAGACTCATATTTTGGGAATTGGAGATCATTACCAACATAGTTTTGGTGGCAAGCCAACCTCTTCCTATGAAAGCAAATAAAATCTCAATGGGCTTTTGCTTTGGCCGCCATAAGGGAATCTCATCCAAAAGGACAACCACTCTATTCTTCCTTTTGTGAGTCTCGAATAATCCACACATTAATTTATTATCAATTCCTATGATGATGACCCAAGCTACAATACAACAAATTCTATGGCACTTCCTAGGGCAATCTTTTTATATGGGTAAGGGAGTGCAGAAGTGGATATCATGAAGAAGAAAAGTGTGAGAAGTAGGACGTGTCTCGTGCTGCCACGCCGTCCTCATCCCCATCCCTCAAACACAGACATTTATAAAGACAGACACAAGTAGAGTTTGCAAGATTAAATCCAAACATTTTGATTCAAAAAAAAAAAAAACAGGGAGGAAGTTTGCAGGTATAAAACCATACGTTTTGAGAGCCAAACGATGGTAAAGATTGTAAGCTATGCTCCACATTTATTTTACAATGTTTGGCAGGGAAAAGATCATTTTCCAGAATATCTCAACGTTTCTTATAAGCCAAACTAGAGTTAAGTTTATAGGGAATATATAGTGTTTTATACAAGGAATATCTAATGTTTTATACAAGGAATAAACCTATATTTTTAAACCAGAAAATGCCAATGATTCAAGAGGGATATATTAATATTTTATGCAGAGATAAACCACCTTTTTTTTATAGAGATGAAAAACTGATGTTTTTACTAGGAATTACTCACACTTTGTTGTTATAACACCATTTTTTTAAACAGATATTTCCACGTTTTATACAGAAAAACCTAACATTTAATGCATGAATAGAAATTAATGGTTTAGTAGAGATACCTCAACATTTTGGACATAGATAACCGACATTTGGAAAGAGGCAATATTCTTTTGAAGTTAATGATGATGCTAAATAAAGAAATATCGATGCATATCGAAAGGGAGGAAATTTTGCGAGATAGGGTAGTTGTCTCGACCCTGAATAGACATGCATGCAAAATGTGGAAGCACATACAATTATACCAAGGAAATATTATCTCAGGAATGCAATGATTGCAGGATATGCACAAAATGAATTTGAATAATAGGATCATCATGGAAATGAATATGCTAATATAGTTGTGCAATAATAAGCAATCATAATCTAAAGAAGGGTGTATACGCTCTATCTTCTGAGGATAAAATTTAGTTACATACCTGAATATGCCATCGGATTTCCTTGCTATACCCCCACCCTAGTCCAAGGCTGTGAAATATAAGCAAATTCAATCCACAAATATTAGACAAACTTGTTAACCTTTATCCAGATTGTTCTTCAACTTGAAGAAATCTCAACACATGTTGCACCAGGCCTGAGCAACTCTTCATAACAATCTCTCCTTTCTACAAAACCAATTGTGGGCTTTCCTGAGTTATTTGCTTTAACCTATTTTACGGATACCGCGAGCGTCTGACCCCCACCCCCGCCCCCGCCCCCCGGGGACATTTAAATGACCTAAGACGATTTATACTAGCACTTGTTTTTCCCTCTCCGCAAGTTGATTCCCTGATCCCCCGAGGGGTTTGATGAACTACCCTTTTATTAGCGTTTCTCTGGAAGTTAATGCCTGTTTTGTGAAGCACTCCCTTTTTTTAGATATCTGAAATGCTAGGAAT
Organism: Cunninghamia lanceolata; assembly: GCA_027924645.1. Lineage (NCBI taxonomy): Eukaryota > Viridiplantae > Streptophyta > Pinopsida > Cupressales > Cupressaceae > Cunninghamia > Cunninghamia lanceolata. Next base: position 12,731,741 of record BSBN01000469.1, on the reverse strand, counting down.
ATATTTACTGATTTATTAAAAATGTGTGGCCAAAGTTAACGTCGGCCGTTTCAAAATAAACGGAATGGTTGTGGAAAAGAACTTGGTTGATAGGAACAACTGACGAGTTTGGGAAATTTCCAAAAAAATAGATCAGGGAAAATCGTTCCAGTTCAAAAACTTTAATTCCCCCCCACCCCCACCCCCACCCCCAAAATATATTCTTGGACTCATCAGGCTCAACCGGTAGCTAAGCTGAATTAAAGGAATACACCATCTACCAGGAAATACTATGGCACTGGAATTGGAAAGAATCATGACAAATGCAAGTTTCTGAAAAGATTGACGCCCTTATGGCAAAATGCAAATCCACAATAAAATTAATTCAATGCCTACTAATGTATTTCCGCTTATTTGCAAAAGATGAGAATGAGTCAGTGACTTTAAAAGAAGAAAGAAAAGTATATTTAAATGAGTTTCGGTATATAATCTAAAGGATTAGATCATAATTTCTACTTATTGGTCTATGTTCCTAAAATAATGAGTGGATGCCTTGTAGAATATTATGAAACTTACAAACTTACACCAAACTTCTATAAAATAAGAAATTCTTTTATAATTTACCACTAAAGGCACTACATAAATATATCTAAGACAAGTAAATAATATACTTCGTCCTACAAAAAGTCTACTACAGTTATAAATATCATGCTATATATATATATATATATATATATATATATATATATATATATATATATATATATATATATATATATATATATATATATATATATGTGGTAAGTATTTATTGTGTCGTCACCTACACGATGCAATCAAATGCCTTAAATCTACCATGAAATTTAATCTAAAAGATCTTTAAATGGGAGTCTATATAACTTGTTTCAAACTTATATAGAAATCTAATCTTGTTTCGGTCTAAATAAAGGAAATTCCATATTAAAGATACCAAGTTAAGAATATATATATATTCATTCTATGAATGTATGAATTTAGCTACTACAACACAAATCCACTAATAATAAAGATTTCCAAGTTAGAGTTTAGCCTTTGCCAAGGAAGAGAATCCTACGACTTAGATCCGGATATGAGCTTGCCGTTTGGGTGCAATTGGGGAAATTATGATGCCCTCGAGACTATAATAGGATGATATGACCATAAAGACATAGTATGGCCAAAAAAAATGCAAGCACTAAGAATAGATACACAAGAACAATCTAAGTATGAAAATTAAATAAGACTAATAAATAACAAGATAGCATAAATATGTGATATACACATAAATATCTAGGCATCAAGAGATCAAAGTAGCATATAGCATTATAAGGCATGTGATCATAAGCGTATAAGCATAGAAAATGTAAGCATACTAGCATGGTAAGAAGTAAACATGATCACAACAACAGTGACTAACCATCGACAGAAATGGCAAAGTTTCAAACCGGGTACTCATCTTCGAGGATGGTGGCTAGGACAGGGGACCTAGTGCTATCTCTGATTAATTGATCCGTTGGGTTTCAAGGTACGCTCAAACCTACCAATTCAAGTGGAGACGTAACTTGGTACCTATTCACTCAACATACAAGTTAGAGCCCATGTGCATAATAGCCGAAGCACTTGGAAAGGACTCTAACAATCGTATCTCATTCTCGTATGTTTCCCCATATGTTCAATGGTACAATGTCGCCCTTTCGCTTATCCTAACAACATACTACTACATCACCTAACTTTCCAAATAATTCTTTGCATAAACATAACAATATGCATCATACCTATAAAAGTTCTAATAGAAGCTCCTGTTGCATCATCATCTTTAGGTTCCTTATCCAGACTACCTGCACAACCAATGTGAGTACGGAGGGGCACTATACCGTGTGGCTGCATTTCTTTTCGTATTTCTACATTTCTTTTTTGTATTTCTTTTTTGTGTTATTGAATACAATTAAATATACTTTTTTTTAATTCATAAAGATAAAACAAGGTAGATTTATGAAAATATGCTAGATTTATTGCACATGTGGATTTCACATCTAACATGCAAGTGATTTGGCATCATAAGGTATGTCAACTTAAGAAGTGCATCAAAATTTGAAGCTAGGGTGGGTGCATTCACTATAGTTAAATCTTATTTGAAGTGGTATTATGGAGCCACAATACAATTTATTTCATGTGAAGTTTATTAAGCTTTTGTTTGATGTAAAAAACATTAAAAGTCTTTTTGAAGTGAAATACTTGAAAGTATTTAAAGTTTAAGTGAAATACAGCTTATTTTCTATTTAATGTTATTTCATTTTTACATACCTTTGTTCACTCACTATAGATAACTTCCTTTATGACATTTTTCTTAAAACATTTCAAGAAAAAACCATTTCTAAACCATTTTTATAATAAATCTATCTAAATAATTATTTTATTTTCTCTAGTAATAAATACATTATATCAATTAGTAAACATAATGTTCCCACATGTTATTTATTTGAATGACTATGTTTTTAGAATTTACTTTCTTTAATAGAAAGATGGAGGGAAAGGAAATTTAAGAAAGATGAAGGAAAAGGAAATTTATCAGAGGGGGAAGACAAAGGAAGTTGAAAATGAGAAGAGATTAAACTGAAAACAAGGGAGTCCTGGCTATTGTTTTAGTCCTCCAGTATGTATATGGCGAAGACGATCATAAAGATATGGGTTGAATCTTAAGTCAGAAGTTTCCTGTGTGAATAGAAATTTGACTGTCATAATGTTCAAAAAAGGTCTTTTTCTTAGCCACTCTATAGGCCTTATGCATTGGTCTAGGTGCTAGGGGAAAAGACACAATAGGTGAGATAGTTCCAATGGCTAAGAAAGTATATGTGCATTTAAGGTCCAATATTTTTTAAGTTTAGTACCAGTATATGTGCATTTAAGGCCCAATATTTTTAAAGTTTAGTACTAGTAGGAGAGAGGAGCCAAAACGTGCACACCCAAAATTCAACGATCCATGTGGAGTGCCATGTGGACTAGTAAAAAAATTTGCAACTTATTTACATAAATTAATTAATAATAAACCATAAAAAAACTATTTTTTTAAATTTTTTTATGTTTTGACACGTGGGAGGATGGGATTCGTCGGTCCGAATAAAAAAATGCAATTTTGATCATGCGACTGAAACATAGGCGGTTGGAGTGCCAGTTGGTGCGTGGCATGGCGTCCAAAGTGGAAAGCCTTGCCACGTCGCCGCATGCCACTCCGCCACCCAAAAACTCCACTGCATCGCATTAATGTCTCGCTGCCCATTCCAATTCTGTCCGTCACACCTCATTTACTTCCCATCCCTTCTTCATTCATCCACGCCATCCTGTGTAAATTTTGATAGGACAATAATTCAATGCTTGTAGTGCCTCACACAACTCACCAATTTCAGAGCCTTTCAATCTACCAAGTTCTTGAGTTTTCCTTACTTTTCCGCCAGAAGGTGTTCGGTTTAGCTCTCTGCAACTTTCATCCTGCCACCACAACATGCTACGGTCCAACTCCATTGAATGCAATTCTTGGCACCAGTTATCAAATAGGAAATGCAGCAAGAACTATGTCATACATCCTTCCAAGTTCGCTAGCACCATGGAGGTGAAAAAACACTTTAAATGTATGCATTCTTTTCATTGCTTACCCATTTATGAAAGAAGATAAAGTGTTTAACCTGGTTTAAATACAGGTGAGGAAGCTTCATAACAGCGTGCTCAGCAATGTTTGCGGGGGCTATTCATTTGACCTAGGTGAGCATGCTCACTAAGGTTGCCATTATTCAGTTTTGTTTCCTCTTTCTATCTTTGCGTTTATTTTTTTGATTTTGTTCGTTGCAGATTTCCTTCGTCATATCAAGGTTTCATATTTTTGAACATAATTTAATCTGTCCTCATAAACACACTAATTATATGGAAATTATTCTTGTGTTCAAGCATCACTGTCTTTAAAATTGTTGTTTTTTAAATTTTAGGGTAGAAAAAATTGTGGGGTTGTTTTTACTTTCATTACAGTAACAAATATTATTGTTTGTTGTTGTTTGGCATCATACAAAAATTTGGGGTTGTTTTTATTTTCATTACAGTAACAAATAATATTGTTTGTTGTTTCCATGTCCTACAAAAATCTGTGTTGTTTTTATTTACATTACAATAACAACTAATATTGTTTGTTGTTTCCGTGTCATAGAAAAATCTAGGGTTGTTTTTTATTTTCATAACAGTAACAAATAATATCGTTGCTTGTTCGGTGCCATAGATAAATCTGGGGTTGTTTTTATTTTCATTACAATAACAAAAAATATTGTTGGTTATTTTGGTGTCATAGACAAATCTATGGTTGTTTATTTTTCATTACAGTAACAAACACTTTTCCTACTTGTTTTGATGCCATTGATAAATCTTTGGTTGTTTCTTTTTCAGTTAGGTTTTCTCTTTTAGTTAGGTTTATTTCATCTTTGTCAAAGGTTATTTCATGGGTTATCACTGTTTATTTGTCATAAATCTTTTTCTTTCTCTGTATCTTATAAACAATATATTGCAAATATTACAACCATAGGTTCATATTTGTGTTTCCCTATGATTTATATTGCAAATGTTATAGTCATAGTTTAGCATTTCTATTTTCCTAGGGTTTATATTGCAAATATTATAGTCATAGTTTAGCATTTGTGCTTCCTTAGAGTTTATAATCCAAATATTAGTCATAGTTTAGCAGTTGTGTTTCCCTAGGGTTTATATTGCAAATATTACATTCATATTTTAGCATTTCTGTTTCATAGGTTATATATTATCATTCAAACATATATAAATCTATGATTGTTTTAATTTTCATAACAGTAACAAATAATATTGTTGCTTGTTTCAGTGCCATATATTAATCTTGGGTTGTTTGTTTTTCGATTAGGTTATCTCTTTTTAATTAGGTTTTTCTTTCATCTTTTTCAAAGGTTATTTCATAGGTTATCACTGTTTAATTGTCATAAATCTATTTCATTATCTATATCTCATAATCAATAAATTGCAAATACTACAGTCATAGGTTACTATTTGTGTTTCCCTACGGTTTATATTGCAATTTGAACAGGCATATTTTAGCATTTGTGTTTCAAAGGTTCTGCATATCATTCACTCTGGTTATCTTATTCTCATAGGTTCTACATTATCATTCAATTAGGTTTTCTTCAATTCTAGTAATAAATTTTGGGGGGTCTCTTTTTAAGTTTTTATTAGGTTTTTGTTTCATATTTTTAACAAGTTATTTCATACATTATCACTGTTTATTAGGAATCTATGTGGTTCCCTATGGTTTATATTGCAAATATTATAGTCATAGTTTACCATTTCTATTTTCCTTTGCTTTAAATTGTAGATATTACAGTAATTGTTTAGCATTCCTGTTTCCCTAGGGTTTTAATTTGTTGTTAGTTTTAACTTTATCATAACTACAGATGCATCATTACTGTTTTGATTTGTAATGTTTTCTAATCAGATTGCATTTTGTGTTGTATTTATGCTTCTTGTTTCCACCTATGTTCAATTGACAGTTTCTCATTTTGAGTTATTATTTTTAATTGAATTTGCTATCATTCACTCTGGTTATCCTATTCTCATAGGTTCTGTATTATCAAACAGTTAGGATTTCTATGTGAGATTTGTTAAACTCTTACTGTTTTCCATTTGTAAGCTTTATATTGTTCTTCATTAAGCCATTATACTCATAGGTTAGCAGTTGTGTTTCCCTATAGTTTATATTGCAATCACTAGCCATAGTTTAACGATTTATATTGGTTTCTTTGGTGCAATAATTGCATTAATTTTGTAATGCAAGAGAGTTTTTTGTGGTGCCTTAGATAAATTAGGGGTGTCTTCTTTTTCATAGGTTTGACTTCACCAATGCAGTCATGCAACTATTGTATCTTTTTTTGGTGTCTTACATAAATTTTCCATTAGTGCCATAGATTAATTTGGGGGTGTTCTCCTTTCCATAGCTTGTGGTTCATCAATTCAGTCCTCAAACTAATCTACCTTTCTTAGCCAGCCAAACAATTGTAAGTGTTTTCAAATTATATCTGACATAGGGGAGAGAAGCCGGAACGTGTGCACCCAATATTCGACGGTCCACATTCAATGCCATGTGGACCAGTAAAAAAAATTGTAACTTATTCATAAGTTACACATTTTTTCTTTCATAAAAAAGCACTTTAAGAACAAACATAAATCAGATATCAAATGCACATTTTATAGTATAATATTATCAACATAACTTTACAAATATAGCAACCAAAAATGTTATCTTGTTTTCAACTTGTATCAAACATATCAACCTATGGTAGGAACTTTAAACTTAAAATAGCATTAACATAGAACTTTGTACCCTTCACCATTAACATTATAAAGAGAATTGTCATACCAATCCAGGCATCACTTCCACATTACTCACAACTACACAACTACAGAACAATGTCAGCTCAACACAATTCAAACCCATCTATCCCATATTTGACTGAAGTGCTAACCTATTACAATGATTTTTCCCACCATAGCATAACCTAAACAACACGGTAATGCATCGGCCTATCTCATCAAATAGGAGACCTACAACACGTATCAATAAGAGTCTCTCCCATCTCGCCAAGTAGGGTGCGCACGTACTGGCTCCTTCCTCTAAAAACCCACCTGCATCTTAAAATACAAGCTACAAGGTTGCCATTATTCATATAAAAATTTATGGAAACAAATGAAAACGATACACCAAACCAATCAACTGAAGAATTAATGGCCCAAATCAATCAAATCTGCAATTCATATCACCCAGAATTCAAATTCGAAACAGGATAGGGATTTAATTTGCCACACCAAAGAAGCATCGATTAGATTGAACTAATTACCAATTCAGATAGCCCTTGATGTGTGTTCTTCACATTGATGCCAGAATGTGTTGGCTTAAGGTCTCTACAACTTCAATCCTGCCAACACTACATGTTACACTTGGACTCCGGTGTCCCTTCCAGCTTCTTTATATATATGTATATGCATATATATAAACACATACATAGACAAATACATATGTATATCCATATGTATAAACACATACATAGAGAAATACATATACATATGTATAAACATATACATGTGTATATACATATACATACCAATATACATATACTACTTCCACGACATCCCACATAAACTTCGAGCCAACCTACATTCAATGATCCCAGTGCCTCGCACATCTTGCCAACTTTAGAGCCTTTCAATTTACATCAATTCATTCATGGCAACTTTAGAGCCTTTCAATCTACCATGTTCTCATTAGGTTCTACTTCATCAATTTAGTCCTTCAACTATTTTATTGTTTTTAGGTGCCATAGATTAAATTGGGGGTGTTAGCTTTTTTATAGGTTTTGCTACATCAATTCAGTCATGCCATTAATTAATTTGGGGGTGTTGTCTTTTGCATAGTTCCATTATCATCACTCAAGTCCTGCAACTATTGTATTCTTTGTAGGTGCCATTGCATTGATTTGGGGGTCTTATCTTTTTTTATAGGTTCTGCTACATCAATTCAGTCATGCAGCTATTCTAGCTTTCTTATGTCCCATTGATTAATTTGGGGGTGTTGTCTTTTGCATAGGTTCAATATCATCAATCTAGTCCTGCAACTATTGTATGCTTCTTAGGTGCCATTGATTGATTTGGGGGTGTTATCTTTTTTATAAGTTCTGCTACATCAATTAACTTATGCAACTATTTTACCTTTCTTAGGTGCCACTAATTAATTTGGGGGTGTTGTCTTCTGCATAGTTTCATTACCATCAATCAAGTCCTGCAACTATTGTATGCTTTGTAGGTGCCATTGCATTGATTTGGGGGTCTTATCTTTTTTATAAGTTTTGCTACATCAATTCAGTCATGCAGCTATTCTAGCTTTCTTAGGTCCCATTGATTAATTTGGGGGTGTTGTCTTTTGCATAGGTTCAATATCATCAATATAGTCCTGCAACTATTGTATGCTTCTTAGGTGTCATTGATTGATTTGGGGGTGTTATCTTTTTTATAAGTTCTGCTACATCAATTAACTTATGCAACTATTCTAGCTTTCTTAGGTGCCATTGATTAATTTGGGGGTGTTGTCTGCATAGTTTCATTGCCATAAATCAAGTCCTGCAACTATTGTATGCTTTGTAGGTGCCATTGCATTGATTTGGGGGTCTTATCTTTTTTTATAGGTTCTGCTACATCAATTTAGTCATGCGGCTATTCTATCTTTCTTAGGTCCCATTGATTAATTTGGGGGTGTTGTCTTTTGCATAGGTTCAATATCATCAATCTAGTCCTGCAACTATCATATGCTTCTTAGGTGCCATTGATTGATTTGGGGTTGTTATCTTTTTTATAGGTTCTGCTACATCAATTCACTCTTGCAACTATTCTAGCTTTCATATGTGCAATTGATTAATTTGGGGCTATTCTCTTTTTCATAGCTTACCATTCTTCGATTCAATCCTCTAACTATTGTATCTTTTTTAGTATAGCCTTCTTCAAGTCATTCTTGCAAGTATTGTTTGTTTGTCAAATAGCAATAGACCTTGAAAGATGTATATATGTTCAAGATATACGTGATCTACCATGGATATTTTGATCCATCAACATCATGTATATCCTGAACAGATAATACTTCTTCCAAGGTGTTCATCATTGCACACTGACTTTAATATTTGTATGGTTGGAAGTTAAAAGTGTTTTTGATGGAGTATGAGTTGGCCACCCTTTCACTCCACTACCTCGCATTAATCTCTCATCGCCCCTGTCAATTCTTCTGTACAGTCCTCTTTAATTACTTAATTGAACAATTACTAAAATCCATTCATCCATGTTACAACCCTAGATTTATCTATGGCATGCATACATTGGTTACTTGCATTGTTATGCTTGCATTGGACAAACGAACATTATTTATATATCTGAATAAATATTAACAACAATATAAATATGTGTAAATATATATACATATTCATATATATGTATGTTTATATATATGTGTATACATATTTACATGACTGAATAGGTGAAGCAGAACCTATGAAAAAGAGAACACCCCCAAATTAATCAATGGCGCCTAAAAAGGATACAATAGTTGCAGGACTAAATTGAAGAACAAGAAAATAGATATATGTACACGTATACTTATATGTGTATACATATACATATATGTATATGTGTATGTGTATGTCTATGATATACATATATTTACATATGTATAAGTCTATATATATGAATACGTATATACATATACATATGTATATGTATATACATATACTTACATTTGTATAAGTCTTTGTATATGAATATGTATATACCGCATGCATAAACATATACATATATATATGTAACAATAAAAACAAGCTCGGAGTGACACTGGAGTCCGAGCGTAGTATGTTGTGGTGGTGGGATGGAAGTTACAGAGACCTGAACCAAGCACGTTATGGTGGAAAAGTAAGGAAAATTTGAGAACTTGGTAGATTGAAAGGCTCTGAAGTTGGTGAGTTATGCGAGGCACTGCAAGCATTGAATTCCCTTCATATCAAAATTTACGCAGGATGTCATGGATGAACAAAGAGGAGACATGAAGTAAATGAGGTGTGACAGATAGAATTGGAATGGATGGTGAGACATTAATGCGATGCAGTGGAGTTTTTGGGTGGTGGAGGGGCATGCGGTGACGTGGCAAGGCTTTCTACTTTGCACACTGTGCCACACACCAATTGGCACTTCAACTGCCTACATTTTGGTCGCATGACCAAAATTGCATTTTTATTTGGACTGACGAATCCCATCCTCCCACATGTCAAAACATAAAAAAATTAAAACTGTGACTGTAATATAAACCATAGGGAAACACAAATGCTAACCTATGACTGTGATATTTGCAATATAAACCCTAGGGAAACACATTTTTGACAAGTGAAAAATGAAATAGATTTATGACAAGTAAACAGTGATAACCTATGAAATTACCTATGCAAACCTAACTGATATATAATGCAAAACCTATGAGAATAAGATAACCAGAGTGAATGATAACTTCAAATTGTCAATTGAACATAGGTGGAACAAGAAGCATATATACAACACACATTGCAATCTAATTAGAAAACATTGCAAATCAATACAATAATGTTGCATCTATATTTATAAAAAATTTTAAACTGTCAACAAGAAGGGTGAAATTGTAGATATGAAAACTAAAACACTGTTGAAAACATAAAGTGCATATAAAATCCAATTAAGGCTACATCTAGCTACTGTGATAGAGAAATGGTGGTTGGCTTCTTGGGGTGCCACTGGCCAAGTTCTCATCCCCTTTCACTCGATGAGGAGTGTTGCTTACATGATAGGGAGATGGACTGGAAAACTGGGTGCAAGTGACATGTGTTGGGGCAAGTGGTGTAGACATCTATCATCACGAGTGCCAGTGTAATTTGAAAATTGAGTGCACCTGAAGTTAGATTGGGAGATGGTTGAATAATTCATTGCCATGGAGAATTGAGGGATATTGATGTTGAGAATATCACGGAATACTCCATTACTTTGAGACAAGGGATTAGCAGGGGCCCTTAAGCACCTTTCTATTTGTAAATCCCTTTGCGCGTCCTCAATCTCTTTTTCCTTTCAGTCCTGTTCCTTTTGAAGCATCTCTAGCACCTTTTTGGCATCTCTATCCTTCTTTTGTTGTATTTTTTGCTACTATTTTTCTTTATGTTGTATATCCCTCTCTATTTTGGCCTGCTCCTTCAACTCCTTTGCCACTTTATTTGCTGCCTTTTTTTCCTCGTTCTCCTGCTTCTTTTAGACTTTTAACTCCTCAACCTCTTTCTTCCTTTACTCTTGCTCCATTAACAACTTCATGTAGTCATCTGTTGTCAACAGTTGAGATTGTCTACTCAACCGAATTGCACCATCTTTTGATTTTTTTTGAAGGACAGTGTGTATAGGCAGCTTGAGGAATTTGCTGATGTGCGGAACTATTTTAGTTTGTTTTGTTCGATCCAATTGTGAAAAAATGTTCTTCTCCACTACTTGTTAGTCCTCAATGAAATCTTGATCGCCTCCTAAATCTGAAGTGCAAGGAGCATAGTAATGTACAACTTCAGATAGCTCGATTGTAGGTGGTGGTGATGGAAAAGTAAAAGTACCCTGCATTTCTGGGATATGTAAATCAATGCATTGATTCATTGCCCCCTCCACCAACTAGGATGGTGCAATTCATTCCGATGGAAGAGCTAAGCTATCATTGAATTGGTCAATAGGGCTATCCACCACCACTTCTGCAACTGAATCAACATGACAACTATCAAGGGACTGCTAGGATTCTGTCGCAGTCTGTAATTATTCATTTGGAAGAGTGGACTGCAATTGTGCACCATCCTCTCTTGACGCAACAAGTCTTGAAGGAGTTAAAATGTTTTCCGCTGTAGAAGCATCCTCGTTAACCTAAAATGTGTCGCTGGGATGCATGTCTTCCATGAGTGCATCCAAATCGAGTGGCTAGATTCCAGTCCTTTTAAATCATGCCTTGATGTTGTCAACTGTCAAAGCTCTAACGAGTGCTTTGTTACCTAACATTGCAAGTTCTATCCTCCTCACTTCAATGTTGGGAAATTTTTCCATAAATGCTGCACGTTTTGATTTGAAGGAAATTTTAAAAGGTGAAAAAAATTCACATCCAACGGCTGTAGCTTATGTGATGTGTGTGATGGCAATGTCAGTAAATCTACACCTAATGCTCTTGCTTCTTGGATGGTTTCAACTGCTACATGGCTTCCATGCTCGTAAAAAATGAGCAAGTACCTGTTGGTGGGTGACACACTGCCTGGAACTAAGTTCTTGAAGTGGGTCAACCAATCTATGAACAAATCTTTAGTCATCCATGTATGGGGCTGGGCTGCCATGCAAGCACCTAGTTCATAGTCTACAATGTAGTTGTCTATGTTTTGTTTTCCCTTAAACAAGTAAAATCCTGGAATGCTCTACCCGATAGCATTGACGCAACATAGAATGGCTATCCATTCACGACTCTTTGGAATAATGTAAGACACATTTCTGCTACCTTTTCTAGCTAGCACTTTCATGGACCCATTCTTGCCAACCTAGATGCCAGTTTCATCGCAATTCCAAATGCGATGAGGACCATATGGCAATGCTTCATATGCTGCAGACAAAGTATTGTAGAAAGCTGCTACAACAGCAAGCCTAAGGTTGAGTGCCCTATCTTTGTCTAGGCCTTCAATAGTCTGCAATGCAAGCTCAGGATATCTGTTCTTGAAACTTGTCCACCATGACTTCTCCAGGAACCCATTGGTGAAAGGGGTTAGCCTATTTTAACAAATTTGAGCAATCTCTACCTTAAGATTGACTATCTCAAGACCATGGCCAACCTCATCCATTTCCTTGCACCATTCGACAATCAGATGTTCTTCCTCAGCAGTGAGGACTGTTGGTGGACCTTTCTTGGACGTTGTTGTTAGACCGCCAAGCCATTTGGAGAGTGTGGCTTTTGGGATTTTCCACTTCTTCGAAGCTCCTCTTATTGACATGTCATTTTCCTCCATGTCATATAGTGCCCCTTTCATGTCCTTCGAAGACCATAGACCTTGTTTCATTATTTCTTTCTACGGTATTCGAGGTGTAGGAACCTCATTCTGCGGTATTCGAGGTGTAGCAACCTCATTCTACAGTACTCAAGGAGTAGAAATCTCATCTACTGTTGTAATAGGATCATCTTCTGGGGGAAAAAAACAACCTCGTTTGTGGGAGGGCAACCTTGTGGTTCTTTTGTTTCTTTTCGTTCCTCTATGGGTCACCATAGCATTACCCTTTGCCATCTGCACAAAATAAGTATAGTCAAAACAAAGAAGGGAAAATAGCATATATTTACTTGTTGTGACAAAAATATTTTCATATTCAATGACAGTTATGTTTATGTATGAAGACAGTGATGCTTGAACAAAAGATTAATTAGTTTCTATATGTGTTTTTTTTTTAGTTTGTTGCTTTAATATTTTATAATACTGTTAAATACAAACGTACATTTATTCTGTAGTGAGCAACATAAGGAAAAGAGGAGTGACAAGCACAAAATTACACATCTAATAACCTATGAGTGGTAATATAAATGATTGGGGAACATATTTGTTTAACTATGACTGTAATGGTTGCAAAATAAACAGTAGGGTCACACAGTATAAAGCTTATGAATGAAAAACAGTAAGAGTTCAACAACTTTTACATCTTTTGTGCATGGCCAAATCAAAAAATAGGCATAAATTCATTCACAGGAATTAATAGTATTTAAGAGTGTAAATGATGTGATATTTCGAATGACTGAATTGATGAAGCATAACCTTATGAAAAAGATGAAACAAAAACCTAATAAAAAGAGAAACCCCCAAATTTATTACTAGGATTGAAGAAAACCTAACTAAATGATAATGCAAAACCTATGAGAATAAGATAACCAGAGTGAATGACAATGCATAACCTATGACAATAAGTTAAGCAGAGTGAGTGATAATGCAGAACCTATGAGAATAAGATAACCAGAGTGAATGAAAATGCATTACCTATGAAAATTAGACAAGCAGAGTGAATGATAATGTGAAACTTAGGAGAATAAGATAACCAAAGTTAATGATAATATAGAACATATGAGAATAAGATAAGCAGAGTGAATGATAATGCATAGCCTATGAAACACAAATCTAAACTATGATTGCAATTTTTGCAAGATAAACCCTAGGGAAACACAAATGCTAAACTATGACTATAATAATTGCAAGATAAACCCTAGGGAAACAAAAATGATAAACTATGACTATAATATTTGCAATATGGAAGCTGGTGTATAGGTTGGCATTCTATTTCAATATAAAACAATAGGGAAAGACAAATGCTAAACTATGACTGTAACTTTTGCGAGATAAACTCTAGGGAAACACAAATGCTAAACTATGACTGTAATATTTGCAAGATAAACCCTAGGGAAACAAAAATGATAAACTATGACTATAATATTTGTAGTATGGAAGCTGGTGTACAGGTTGGCATTTCTATTTCAATATAAAACAATAGGGAAAGACAAATGCTAAACTATGACTATAATTTTTGCAAGATAAATCCTAGGGAAACATAAATGCTAGGGAAACACAAATGCTAAACTATGACTGTAATATTTGCAAGATAAACCCTAGGGAAACAAAAATGCTAAACTATGACATATGTGTTTCAATATAAAACATAGGGAAAGAAAAATGCTAACCTATGACTTTCATCGTTGTAATGAAGAACAATATAAAGCTTACAAATGGAAAAAACTAAGGGAAATACTTGGAACAATATGGATGTTGCTGAACTGGAATCTGTGTTTGTCACTCCTCCATTTCTTATGTTGCTCACTGCATAATAAGTGAATACATCAAGGATTTCATAGCTATATGAATTGGGAATTTTTTGAATTTTATTGATGGGTGTTTGGTGTGGTGAATTAAATCCTTGTCCTGTTTCAAATTTGAATTTTGGGTGATATGAATTACAGATTTGATTGATTTGGGCCATTAATTCTTAAGTTGATTGGTTTGGTGTATTGTTTGCATTTGTTTCCATAATTTTTTTATGAATAATGGCGGCCTTACACCTTAAAATTTTTGATGTAGGTGGGTTTTTAGAGGCAGGAGCCAGTACGTGCACACCCTACTTGGTGAGATGGGACAGACTCATGCCGATACATGTTGTAGGTCTCATGTTTGATGAGACAGGCTAATGCATTGGCATGTGGTTTGGGTTATGCTATGGTGGGACAAATTGTTGTAATGGGTTAGCACTTGAGTCGAATATGGGATAGATGGGTTTGACTTGTGCTGAGGTGACATTGTTCTATAGTTGTGTAGTTGGGAGTAAGTTCAGAAGTGACACCTAGATTGGTACGATAGTTCTCTTTATAATGTTTATGGGGAAGGGTGCAAAGTTCTATGTTAATTCTGTTTAAGTTTAAAGTTCCTACCATAGGCTGATATGTCAGATACAAGTTGAAAACAAGATTACGTGTTTGGCTACTATATTTTTAATGTTACGTTGACAATATTATACTATAAAATGTGCATTTCATATCTAATTTATGTTTGAACTTAAAGTGTTTTTTTATGAAAGAAGAAATGTGTAACTTATGGGGGACTAGTGCGTACGTGTGGGCCCCAACATGCGCTGGTCCTATCGCACGTTAGGGTCCCCACGCACATTCTGACTCCCCTCCCCTAGTTGTGACTTTAAGATTGTTAGTGTTACTGTGAGTACTAATAATTAGATGAAATGTGCCCTTTAAATTTAAAAAGCAACCAATCATGTGATGCCACATCAGCCCACAAACAAAACATGACTTGATGCACACCTATTGGTCCACCCTTTTTTTGGGGGAACTATTTGACAGCTCAACAAAATAGCATGCTGATGTGGCATCATATTTGATGATGTGGCCCTAAAACCTTAGTTATAAGCAGGGGCATTGCCAAGTAAGCTACTGTAAATTTTTTTGAGTGATTCAAAATTGCCACGTATGATTTTGAGATGTGTGAAGTTAGGGTGCACCATTACTGGGTCCTCTCCCCTAGTTGTCATCTTCTCTAGAGTTCAAATTCATTAAATTTTAATCTTAGCCCATGTGACATATACTATTTTGCAACGAAGGGGTCTTTGCCTTGTTGAATGGATTGTCCTTTGTTTGACCTCGTCTTACCTCCTTTTTCCAACACCTTCCATTAAAATTGTACATGTTTCAGTGTTATGAATGAGCTAGTTTGGATGCTGGCTTCTGTTATTTGGGGTGCTCTAAGCTACTGTGGCTCAGTATCATTTCTGCCATGCAGTACTCTGAGAGCATATACTTCAAGATCCATTGTACATAACTATATTTGTGTGACTTTTGATCTGTTTCAATTCATTGATACAAAAGGCAGCAATTTGATGCATTACAATATATCTGCTTTACCTTTTTTGTGCTGGTCTCTAAACTTTCTTGGTGTTTACTCTGCTGCTGTAAGATATTCAGGCCTCTTAGGCCAGTAGATGGTTCTCTTTATTTTTTTTCTCTGGTTTGGATAAGTTCAACAGGCATATTAGCATCTGTGGCTCTATAGGTTGTTGTGTACAGGTCATTTTTGCTCTAGGCTACTTCTGATATGCTCTATTACAATATGGGATAGATTGTGAGTAGAGCATGTTGGATTTGGTTTCCTTTTTGTTGATCACTTCTCTCTTCTTGTACATTGCTATTCATAGTGAGTAACTGTCTAGAAGTTGTATTGTTCTTTGTCTTGTCTTTGTTCTACTATCCCTGTGGACTGTTTTCTATCATCTAAAATTTACATTCTTTCAATACAATAAAAAATAAAAATAAAAAATAAAAAAATAATATTAGGCAAGAGCTTTCCACAGTCCATGCAAAAGACCTGAAACATCGATGCAAAAGAATACACGCAATCAAATCCAAAAGCAATTTCTTCTTCAAAAAAATAATAGGCCCAAGCCCATATATGTAGTAGTTACTATTTTTTTTGGGATACTTACACTATTTTAAAATTGTATATTCAAATTGTTTTTACAACCATAAAATTGTGAATAATTTGGAATCTTATTGTAAACTTCACGTTAATGTAAATTTAGTACATTCATTGTCCTTTAGTCATTGTTATTTTCTAATGAAATGTTTTCATTCATTTTTTAATGTTTTTTTCTCTATTGTATCCCTCCACTAGCATTCATTCTATTCAAAGTCATTCTTCACAATCATGTTGTATGTGTAGCTTTTAGTGGTAGTTATGGCTTTGTATTAATAATATTTAATTTTGGGAATGACAGCTTTGTTTTAATAATATTTAATTTTGGGAATGTTTTTATCTTGCTTTAACTAAAGCTGGTAGGCACTAAAAACAATTTAATGTTCTATTATAAATATGCATGAGAATGTCCTGTTTCGTTCTCGTTATCTCTAGTTTTCCTAAAAAATAATACAAGGCCATAAATGTAGACTGCACAAAAATATAGATGACAACGGGCTTTGAAGAAACATGGTTACTGTACCACTTCATATGATGTGTCCAAAAAGGACATAAGAATAGTACACACTTCATATGATGGTATATAATGTTGGGTGAACAAATGCACAGAGATTTCCACAGTGTCATTTTCACTTGGTGATGTTAGGCGTTCTAGTTGCGAGAATGGTGTGGGTCAAAAAAGCTATGCTCTATCTAATAAAGGGAAATGGCAAGCCCGTTATAGGTAAGCTGCACAACAAATTATGGGCAAAAAAAATTCTACAGGTCTTATAACCCTACAAGTAGCTTAATTGGTTAAGATGGATGTTTGTTTTTGTCTATATTATAGTTAGGGAAACCGTACCTCTGTGTGATGGAGAAGATCCAAAGGGAGGCACATAACAACATTCGATGCGGTGGTACTATAGGCTTGAGGAATCGCTCTGCGGTTGATGATCATTTCACAACGTAAAAAAAATCTTGCAGTGCCTCTCATCATTTCTATAAAGATTTTGATACTAGATTATTATTCCAGATAGTGCCCATGCCCACTTTTTCTATTTTTCTTGTAGCACAGTCATTCCCAGTGGCTGGCATTATAGTAGTGAAAGTGAAGTTATCATGTTAAAGCAACTAGACCCTGCCATGCAGGATTGTGAAATCCAGTGTTCCCTAGCGTATTGATCGTCATATGTATGGCTATTTTGTATGGAAAATATAGTCATGATGTCTAGAGCATGCTATTTTGTATGTTGTGATGTTTTATGCATGCTATTTTGTTGGGGGGAATATCCACTTCCATTACAGAATGTTGCTATAGTAATCCCAAAGAGTTTCTACACAATGTAATGAAAAAGTAAAAAAAAAAAAGATGTTTACTGATTGGTGGGTTCCACTCGTTATGTCAGTCAGGTTTATAATGCACCGATCTTTTAAGACTTATCTTATTAAATACATGTATGTTTGAGGATTGAGTAATGGAGAAAGACACATAATAGTAATTATTTGAAACACAACTTAGATTGAAGACTCGTGTCAAAAGATGCACAAAATTCTTGAGTACAATATATGTTAGTAGTTATTGGAATTTGATGTGTACACAACAATTCTCATGTATTATGTTGAATTTGAGAACGTTAGTTCAACGAGTAATGTACAAAGTTTTGTTTTAATCTCAGATTGATGACAGATTCCATGTATCCAGGGTGGGTAGTGACAATCAACTCCATACAAATACAATAACTATCTACTCAAGGAATCCAATCGAGTGGGTGCCGAGTCTTAAGTAATCAAATGAGATAATATTCTCTCTCCATTGATCTATGTATTTGATGTCCTACTTGTTCTTTGTAATTGAAATTCTATAGAGACTCAAATTTATGGTGTATGGATGAACATATGTGAGAATTCTACATATCATTCCACTTTCGTTACACCTTGTTCACTCGTACATCATGAATTTGAGTCTCTTTACAGAATTTCAATTGTAAAGAGTAAGTAGGACATTAAATGTGTAGATCGATGGAGTGAGAAGATTATTTCATTTGATTACTCAGGACTTAGTATCCACTTTGTTATCAGAAAATTGGAATGATTATCAATAGTATCAAAGTAATCTAATAAACTCAATGAAATAAGAAACAAAGAAGATTTAAGACAATGAACAATACCTCAACAAACCTCTTTACTTCATAGCTTCCATTGGTCGCCTATCTCAAATGATCTTGCATATGAAAATGGCCCTCAGAAGGTGCACTTCCTTTCTATTTTCCAAGATGTCAAATGGGAATGGCTATGATAGATTTGCAATGAAGAGAATCTTCAAAACAGTGGTAAAGGTGATGGTAACGAGTTGATCTCAAGCAATGGAGGAATTTGGTGCCAAAGGCATGCTATAATTCCTGTAGAGTAAAGGTACTAAAAGCTTGGATGATGGAAATGGAGGAATAGGGTTGTACTTATAGGCTTGTGAGAGAGAAGATCAACGATATAGAAAGAATAAGAAGATCAATGGTAGAGAACGGTTGAGGGATGTGTGCGAATAGGAAGAAGACATGTGTCTTGCTCTATTTGGCATGAGAGGAATTAATAAAATAGAAGAATGAGTCAACTGAAGAGATTAATCAATTAATAGAATAGATTAATCAGTTAAGTGAGTAGAACTAGAAGATAAATATTGCATGAGGATGAGAAGATAGTTTATCTCAATTAAATATTTGGAATATTCAATTGCATGTGCACATTTGATTGAATTATATTTAGAGATAACTCAATTTTTAGAAGAAATGGATAACTTAAATAAATATTTGATTTATTTAAATTTAGAGAAGATATTATTGGATGAAACAATTAAATAATTGGTTTTATTTAATTTAGAATGATTTTGGAAGAACTAATTAAATAATTGGTATTATTTAATTTGTTGGAGGATATTAGAAGAATTTAGGGATTTTTATTAAATAGATTGATTTTATTTAATTGTTAGAAGAGTATGAATCAAATAAATAAATGTGGTTTATTTATTTATTGATAGAGGAATTAGACTTAAATAAATATTAAGAATATTTATTTGGATAGAGTCATGTCATTTTTAGGTGCATACATTTTGCCCCTCTTTGATGCAATGTGTTTTATCACATTGTTTCAAAGAATAGATTTTTTTGATAATGATACATGCCCCAGTTTGCCCCTAGTATAGGTTTAATGACAGGGTGCCCCCTCTGGAGATTAGATGGGAAGAAAGTAGAAGGGATGTGAGACAGACAATCTCATGATGAAGAAGGTGAGAAATAGGTTAGGTTGAAGAAAAATGAGTCACGGTTCGGAGAAATGGGAGCAAACGGGCTTGGGAAGTAGTCACGGTCACCACACAGCCAGTTAGGGTTCACTTGCTATATATAGGAGTTGGGTCCACAATACTAGTCATTTGCACACTTGACTTTTGTTGATTGGTCCTTCAGAGCTTAGGAGAGCACAAGAGCTAGAGTAGTCAGTATAGATATGGATATTTCGCGCGAGGAGCACCACTTTGAGTGCATTCAATGGTTCGGACGACCAGCTGAGGCAAGATGACCAGTATGTAGTTCGACAAAACTCGCCTAGAGTCATTTATTAGGCTAATAAATGCTAGAGAAAACTTGCTAGGATAGATGTGCCAAATCACATTTCGGTGCATATGCACTCTGAAACCATGCATACATTATGATTCCATGCATTTGAGACATATAGATGTGCATTTGATAAAGTTGTGCATATACGTCAAGTACCAGTGCATACACTATGAAATGGCACATTTGTTATGGGAAGTTGTGCATGCACTACCTATTTCGATGCATTCATGCTGAACTTGTGCTTTTGATATGAAACTGTGCATTTACTCAATGTTGTGTCACATCTGTCAAAAGTGGTGCATTTACTATGAAATGGCGCATGTACCTTCTAGTTCGGCGCATGTGTTTTAGATAGTCCGTATACTTAACGAAATTGACTCAATTGGCATCTTGCTCAATGCATCAATCGATAAGCTATCTCTGAGATTGTAGGAATCTAGTCAAGAGATGATATGCAGTTTTGATCAATTTGATATGTTAAGTAAGTGATAGGATAGTTTGATAGTTTGAGCAAGTTTCTTAGATTCAGTTTATGGTTGACACTATGATTTGCTTGATTGTAGGAGGAAATTCATGATATACTCATATCACAGGAGCAATTTCCTTTGTTGTTGTTGTAGCGGTATATGCTTATAGAGATAGATCGGGAGGCACTTGGTGCTATGGGATTGGACTACGTGTGCTTCATGCTTGAGGTTCGTGCAAACCTCAGTTTGCTGACTACCTCAGTGGAGCGTTTCCATAACGAGGACAAGACGTTCCACTTGCCTGCTGGTGAGATGGCCATTACCTTAGAGGATTTTTACAGGATCCTACATCTACTAATCCAGGGAGAGCTCATAGAGTATGAGGTCCAGTGTGATGCCAAACTAGCAAAGTGCAGGTGTGTTTTTGATGATCCAGAGCTAGAGGGTCAGGTTATCTCATGGTAGGACATACATGATTACTATGACTACTTCCCAGGGATAGTGGTGGGGTTGATTGGGGGTGTTGTATGCCCCGATAGGAGGTCACATGTGTTCCCCATTGGTTGGGGTAGGACTATGGAGAGGATGATCACAGAGGGCACCCATTTTGCATGGGGTGTCTGTGTTTTGGCTCACTTGTATCATGATATGTATCAGGTGGTCTACCACAAGGGAGCTAGTTTGTCTATTGGCGTCTCACTGTTATAGTTTTGGTTATGGGAGCACATTGTTATTACTCGGCCAATATGCATCTTTTCCAGGTAGAGAGGTGAGCCCTACAATTATGGATAAGCAAGTGTTATTTCCCAGCATAAGCTGGGAAAGCTTGAGTATTGGAGACATGCACTGGATAATGTGGATAGGGTTATCTGTCGCCCATATCTGGATTGTGAGCCATGGGACGATGAGGATGATGAGCTTCCGTACTACTTTCAGACTCGGTGGTTGATTGGGCAGACACGGTACATTTTGAAGAGGTAGATTATGGGCCGAGTATAGAGACAGTTTGGTAGAGCACAGGGTCGACCACAGGGGTAGGCACTGTTTGCCAGGACACATGTAGAGCGGTTGAGA